>SPJY01020745.1:393304-473389 GCA_005191435.1 Raddia distichophylla
GGGGGATTTGCTCAACTATAGCCAGCGGGTTCGAAGCGCTCTGGCGAAGAGGCTGAGGTTGAGGCCCCCGAGGCCCCAAAGGGAGGTGGGGGAGCAGACAACACTCCAGCTGACTCTACAGTGACCCTCGATCGCGGAGTTGGAGCCCCGCCAGAGCCAAGCTCTCCTGATTTGATCGATCTTCTGGAAGACGGGCTTTGGTGGACGAAGGATGGATAGAATTTGTCAACCAAAAGCAAATATACTTGTAGTTTTGAAGCCGTGCTACATAAATCTTAAAACCACTTCTCAAAACCCTTGAAGTCATTCTTATTTTATTTTTTGTCCCCATGATGCTACCACTTAATCACTATTTTCCAAAACAAGCATAGTATCGTATTTGATTCGTATAACTTCGTATAATGTATGCTATACGAAGTTATTACGACAGATGAACAATTAAAATGGTCGAATTTCAAAAGCTTCTCGAGGTAGTTTCGAGATCTAGATTTATTTTTTTCACTTGCTTTTTAAAGCGTCAGGACCCACCTTCAAGACCGCGAAAAAATAGACTTAAAAAAAAGTATTTGTCTTTTCAAAATGCAGATAAGTCGTTAAGCCGTTAAGTTTTTAAGTCCAAAAGAACATAGTTTTAATCATTTATAAGCTTTTTACATGCCGAGAGAGGTGGTTATACGAACAAGTCTTCCAACTCTCAGTTTGGTGCTGAAATTAAGGAATGGTGAACAGTGTTCTAAGAGCTTTTATAGATGACTTTATGATTAAGAAAAAACTGAACTAAAAAGCTAAATTTATTTTCTAGCTAAATAAGTTTAAACCGCTTTAAGGGCATGAGGCTGTCTCCAACAGGCTCCCCTAAAACACCCTCTACCCTAAAATAGGGGATGGATTCTTTTCCTATGTGCTCTAACAGCATTCCCTATTCCGTTCCCTAAAATACAGTTTTTCTCTCCATCCCCTTATATGTAAGGGTTCTCTCTCCTCCCCCTATACAATTCTCTATATAGGGAACACTGTTGGAGATGGACGAAATATAGGATGAGATTTTTTTTTAAAAGGAACCTGTATATAAGGCTATAAGGGATCAAATTTAGGGATTCCTGTTGGAGACAGCCTGACAGACCCAGATCTAGTTTAAGTTGACCTAGCTCTCTATTCAATCTTGTTCATTTATATTTTCATTTCTTCAATTTTATTTGCTATTGCACTAAATAAGTGTAGTTTAGATCTTCATCCAAGATGCTCGAAGAACTTATAACAATGCTAGTGAATTATCAATCTTCTGTAGTGCTTTGGAGCGAGTGATCATTGGAACAGCTGCCTCATATGAACTAAGCATTTCAAAATTTAGAACTTAATACAGATATTACAGCGTATAAAAAATTGAGCTATATCGTAGCTCGCTCAACTTGTGTTGCTCAAATTCAGGTTTTGATCCATAACCGGGATTTTTTTTTTTAGCAAAAGGCAGGAGAGCTGCCATCTATTGATCAAAAGGAAAAAGTTTTACAGAGTGGGGGGGATTACCCCTCCCCCCAGGGGGAATATAAGAGCAAGCTAAGCTTAATTACAAGGAAACTAAAATTGCACCAGCTGCCTCCCACAGGTGCAGCTCGTCAGTCAGGAGCTGGAGGAAGAGGGGGCGAGGCTTCTCTTCCGAACGAAAGATGCGGTTGTTTCGCTCGATCCAAAGGTGCCAAATGGTGGCAGAGATGATCGAGAGGACTCCTTTATGGGACCCGGATTGTTGGGTAAAGTGCTCCCACCAAGCGTTGAGGTAGACCTCTCCCCACGTGGCCGGATTGAGTGCGGGGATGTTGAAGAGCGCAGCGAGCCTACTCCAGACGAATTTGCTGAATTCGCAATCCAGAAAAAGGTGTTCCAGAGTCTCCAAGTTTTTTTGGCAAAGGGGGCAGAAATATGAGTGGGGGAGTTGCCGTCGTTGTAGAACATCCGCGGTCAGGATTCGATTTTGCAGAAGAAGCCAAAGGAAGAATTTGCATTTGGACGGCGCCCAGAGCTTCCAGACTGTAAGCAGAGTGGGGGCAGGGCAACGCCTAGAGAACTGCAACTGAGCGCACGGAAAAAGAACCGTCTTGCGAGAACCGCCAAGCTCGCTGGTCCGGCTCGCCCTCGGAGAGGGTGACGTGGGATAATCTGGCGAGTAGCACAAAGAGCTCGGGGGCCATGTGTGGTAGCATGTTTCTTCCAAGGTCGAGAAGCCAGTTATTGTTGGAAAGGGCGTCTCGCACTGATCTGGTTCTCTTTGTCATTGCTGCGAAGAGCCGTGGAGCTAAATCCTTGGGGGCCTAACCGAAGAGCCAACGATCCTCCCAAAAGGACAGGGATGAGCCATTCGTAGGGTTATAGAGGAGCCTAAACGAAGGAGGTCCGAGTCCGATTGGGGAGGATGGGCCAGAAACTCGGCCCAAGGGGAGGGGGCGGGGGCAGGGGCGGGGGCGGGGGATTTGCTCAACTATAGCCAGCGGGTTCGAAGCGCTCTGGCGAAGAGGCTGAGGTTGAGGCCCCCGAGGCCCCAAAGGGAGGTGGGGGAGCAGACAACACTCCAGCTGACTCTACAGTGACCCTCGATCGCGGAGTTGGAGCCCCGCCAGAGCCAAGCTCTCCTGATTTGATCGATCTTCTGGAAGACGGGCTTTGGTGGACGAAGGATGGATAGAATTTGTCAACCAAAAGCAAATATACTTGTAGTTTTGAAGCCGTGCTACATAAATCTTAAAACCACTTCTCAAAACCCTTGAAGTCATTCTTATTTTATTTTTTGTCCTCATGATGCTACCACTTAATCACTATTTTCCAAAACAAGCATAGTATCGTATTTGATATGGACACCTTTTGTAACTTCATATTTATATGAACTCCTTTTAATTTGTTTTTATTATATTATTGTTACTTTTAATTTGAATCGTATTCAGTCATACATGTAGATCTTCCACACCATCGACTTGGTCACCAAGTTAATACAAGTCGTTAGAATTAACCTAATGGCTTTGTTTAACTCTGTTTTAATATAACATTAGATTATAATGGTAACATCCCAATTTTGGGGCTAATTCAAAATTTGCTTGAATTTCAAAAATTCGGTCGAATTTGCGCTGACCTGTGGGCCCCGCTCCCTCTCTTCCTCTCCTCTCTTTCTCTCTCTGCCTGGTGGACCTGCCGCCGCTCGGCTCTCCTCTGCGCTGCCTGCTCTGCTCGCCATCCTGCTCTGCCACTCTGCACTACCTTGAACCGCGCCACGTGCCGCGCCGCTCGCGCCATCATCGCGCGCCACGCTGCGCCACCGCTCTGCCGCCGCACCGTTGTCCTGCCGCGCCGCGCAGCACTTGTCCCGTCGCCGCGCCGCTCCTTCATCGCGGTGCCGAGTGAGCCTTCGGGCCAGAGACCACGCCCCACGCCTATAAAGCCGACAGCTTCCCTCGCCGGCATCCTTTTTCGTTTTTTCCCCAAAAATCTCTCCGCGCCGGCACCGTGGGATCCTCATCGATTGCGTGAGGTTGGGTGTAATTCCTTCCACCCGAAGCTTCTTGAAACCCTCCCTAAGCCTTCCCCTCTCTCAATTTCAGCGATAGCGCCTGGAGCTATCGTGCCGACGCCGCCCCTGTTTCAGCCGTCGTTGGAACCTTCACCGCCAGCCACCTCTGAGCCCGATCTTCTTCGGTGCAACCCATGGTGAGCACACTCGTGACCATCCCTTGCTTTCCCTTCATGATCATAGCCTGTAGATCCCTAGCTCGGCGTGTCTTCTCCTTTGAGCTCGCGGTTTCGCTGCCGCCATCGCGCCGCTGCGTCCGGCTATCTCTGGCCTCGGCGCATGCGTCGTTAGGGCCCTTAGGAGCCGTAGATGCCAGAGTGCGAACGCTCTTGGCCGGAGAGAGGCCTTAGCGCCGCCATGTTGAATCCCGTCGCCACCGGCCATGTCGACGATCGGAGGAAGAAGATGACGGAGGGCCGTCGATTGTGTGCCAAGATTAGTGCGGAAACGAGGTCCTTGAGTCGATGGCGTGTGGGTCCCACTGGTCAGTAAAAAACCCGCGCGCGCTGGCATAAAACGTGGCGCTGTGTCTCTTTCGGGTGTGCCCAGGTCCCACTGGACAGTTTAAGTGGAGGCGTCTCTGTTTATGGGCGCCTTCTCCTCGCGTTGGCGTCCCACAAAAATCCGCCTTTCGGCACGGCCGCCCCAGCCGGCGTGGGCGCGCGCGTATGGCCCATGGGCCGAAACTGTCAACTGGGCCGACTCGTTGGTTCGCTTGGCCTGGTGGGAATTAACCATTTTCTAGCGATTTTACCAGTAATTTAATCTTGAAATTTATATAGATTTATCTAAAATAGTTAGAGGCTCCAAAAATTCTAGAAAAAATTTGATAAATAGTTTAGACCATTACTGAATTTATAAAATATATGGAAACAACCTCTGTAATGGAATAATGGCTCTGTTTAGTTAAGTGAGTAGGATTCCGGTCCTATATAAGAATTAATCAAACTAGAATTAGGTTGATATTAGTTATTTTAAACAAAGAATCTGATCCTGTGATAATATAATGGGTAGATAAATGCAATAATAAAAATGGAACTTTATAAGAATGCCATTAAGTCCAAGGTATTCTTTAGAATATTAAAATGATAAAAACCAACTAATCATTAGTAAATTCCTTGTTACTTCAAAAAAGGTGCACATTTTAGAAGATATATTTTTATAAGACATATATAACTTAGAATTACACCCTATATTTAGAAGCACCTAGAAAATGTCAAACCCCAAAAAACATAACTCCGTTCGTAGACCATAGTTCGGCATGTCGTCATCGTATGTCGCTTTATAAACCCTAATCACCCAATTATGACCATATCGTATGAAATCGTATTTTGGGGTGTAGCTAGACTATTATATGATGATATTGTACTTAATAGTACATTAGGGCATGCATGGCATATCATACTAGAATTAGAATCGTTAATCGACCTTATACGATAATGACGAGGGTAAAGCCTAGCTCACGTGCATGCATCATGCTTTCTGTTTTGCATCTGTGAGTAATTATTGGATTGTATGTGTGTGCTTCGACGTAGGCGATCTCGAGGAAAGGTTTGGAGACACTGAGGACCATCCACCTAAGCAAGGCGAGTTAACACTTACTCTTTAAATGTTTACCCGTATTAGGGAAGGATGACAACTTTCCTAGTGCGGATTAACATCGATATATTCATTGTCTATTACCTAGTTTTCCAAGTTAAATTGTTCTACTATTTAAAATGCATACTTACCTGCCTAATTGTTATTCATGTTACTTATGCATGCCTATCCTTGGACTATTTAGCCTTTATGACTGCCTTGATTGTCATAAACCTTGTTAATCTAAGATTAGTTTGGTAACAACTTTAACCCTGCCTAATGGGTAAAACCTTCTTAGATTTGCTTAGGATTAAATAAATCTTCTAGCAATTAGCCACGGAACGGCGAACCGATATTCACCGGTCATTCATTCCTTCTTTAAAAATGTCATGACACGAGATAGTTAGGGCTAGTAGATGCATGATGGGCTGTGTGTGGTTGCGGGAATGGATATGTGGGGTGTCGGGTCGGTTTGGTCGGTTGGTTGGGATAGACCGGATGGGTTAATGTCTGGGATCAAGGAAGTGGAGACCAGATGGTGGGAATGTTGCCTCGAGATGACATCCTGAGGGATGATTAAGGCACGAGGTGTCTTGTGCTGGGTTTAGCCAGGGCTTACCCAGGAGGAGCGCGGAAGAACACGCGTAGCGGGGAGATCGCTTCCATCAGAGGGATGGTTCCAACACAACGCGTGGCCATGGCGCGAAGTACAGGTTTGGGATCGCTAGTTGCGAGCACTCTGCGGAGGCCCTTTGGGACCATTCTCGATAGGGACCGGCATGGGTCATCACCGAGGGTGATAAAGGTCACACTTCCCTAGGATGATGCTCGGCTAGTGAGGACTGGCAACTCCGAAGGCCGAGGCGGACAGTCTATGGCAAGTGTGGTTCACAACAAGATTGCCAAGTCCTAGAAGGATGGCGGAATTAGGAAATGTTGGGGGCAACAAGAAGTTTGATGTGAGAAGTACAAAGTCGAGTGTATGTGTTGACACCCAAATTTGGCAGAAAATCGGATATTCAGAAAAGGCCGAATATGTTGAAATGAATTGGGCTAAATCGGATTTGGGCTTTGTTGATAAAGAAAAGAGTACATGACAAAGCCGATGAAGACAAGACTTCGGGAGAGATACGATCCGATCAGAGGCGCGGCCGAGAAATAGTTCGTATCAGTATCGGTATTACAATAGTATAAATAGGGATTTAGAGCCTCATAGAAAGGAGGCAATCTACAACAAACACAAAACCCTTTTCCGAACCCGATCGACTTCGTCGAGAGGCTTCAAACGCAGGTAGAGCTATCTCGATGGGATAATCGATTCTCTCCTTGTAACCCGTGTGCATGGCTGTATCAATTTGATCTCATGTATGCAAACCATGTTAGACTGTCTCGGGATTTACCGATCTTTAACATGTTCTCGCATATTGCACTGTCTCGGTTTAATCGATCTGTAATATGTGTTTACCTTGCAATGCCGATTATCAAATGTCTTGCATGTTTTTCCCTGAATCTGATGTATGCGACTGTCTCGTTAAATCGATCTTGCGTACCCCTTGTTTAGGGTCTGGTATGTCTAGATGTTTGCCGATTAGTATTGTGTTATCAATCAGTATAAAACTGATAAACCGATTTGTTAGTTTATATCTAGTCTTGGATTTGAATACTGTCTTGGCCTGACCAATCTATTCGATCTATTTCTCTGATTTGATCTAATATTTCGATTTAAAGGCTTAATACTGATATTAATAAAAATACCAAAAAGAAACAGGATTTATATTTAAGTGCTTATTTGAATCTATTCGCTCTATCGGGTTTCAAGCCGATAGATCTTGTAATCGGATTGTTTAGAGCCGATTACAAATAACCTGATCTGGCTAAATTGAAAAGCCGATTAGGCCTATATTACTGACGATCTTCTCCTTATTGATTTACAGGTCAAATCAATTGGCACGCTTGGTTTGAGTTGCGACGCGATCACTGAATCGACGCTTCTGCACGTGTGTTCATGTTTTCGTGTCAACAGTAGGTTGGTTGAGAGTTGGTCTATTGTGGGTTGGTCGGAACGGTCGGTTGGTCAGTTGGGCTTGGGAAACATTATTAAGATGTTAAACCCTTGAGTTGCTTAAACAACCAATTACTACCTGATGCTAGATAGGATAATTTCAAAATCATTTAAAATCTGGCTTTACACAAGTAAAATAACCCTTTCCCCAAATAAGCCTTCTATACACTAAGTGCATTAAGGGAAGTGTTAACTAGCCAAGTTTGGATGACGTTGACCTCGCCTACTTACATTCTTTTAGACGATGGGATCTAGGCGGATCCTTACGAGTGCCACGAAGATGACAGACAAGACCTTGGTGGGCCGGATGAGTCGTAGAGGATGCTCCAGTCGCTTGTCCAACACTTAGCCGATAGGATATTATTTTGGGTACATATTTTGGGATAGCTGCAAACCCTGAACATTGTTTGTAATATGAGGCTAGTATTGTTCGCCTTACTAAATTCGCCTAAGGGTGTAACATGGTATGTAATATTCAGGGATTTTTAATTAATCGATGTATGCTTGTATCAGCTACGTGATCTTCCGCACTAGTGTACCGATCCAGGGACTAGTGCATGGAATTATGACTCTCAAGGTAAGTTAAAATTGAGGGTTGACAATAATTCACGACTCTCAAGGTAAGTTCAAATTGAGGGTTGACAATAATTCACGACGAAATTTCAACCCCTTTTTCTTTTTCCTGTGCACGCGTTTGTAGTTTTGTCATGGCATTTTTTGTCCACTGGTCCTGGTCTCCTGGATACAAATTAATCTAGGCTGGATAGAAGGAAGTCAATACCAAGTGAAGTAACATAGTGAAGGAGCGTCTTGGCACTTGGACGGACCAAAGAAGGAATCTACAGAAGAAACAGTTGCTATCGATGCACTCGCTACCGCAATAGCGTAGGGATTAAGGAGACATGGCTCTTGCAGTTATTGTGCCTCCCTTCACTTCCGCAGCTGGAGACTGGAGAGGGATCGGATCACTCGTGGTGTGGTTCTTCCACCTCGTGTAGTCCCACTGGAATTAAACTCTGCACAGCTCAGCGGTGTATTATTTCCTTTCATAGCTAATCTTACATCACTAGCGCATATAAACCTTAAAAATAATTCTCTCTCTGGAGAAATACCTGTGGAGGTGGGTACACTTGGACAACTACAATCTCTTCACTATATGAATCCGAACTGTTAAATAAACTGGTGTATTTACGTCGTATTGAAAAAAGCCGACATAAACAAACTGGTTATTTACGACGGCCCGATCAAACCAACGTAAATACACCTATTTACGTCGGCCAATCAGGACTTAGTGCCAGAAAGTGTCGTCTTAGCCTTTTTTATGTCGGCCACGTGTCCTATTTACATCTGTCTAGCTGACGTAAATATGGAAACATGTATTTATATCGGCCTAGCCAATGTAAATAGGACACCTGGCGTACTCGAACAACACCCTACCTATAGTAGCGCCCACATCTTGCTAGCCCGCAGCAGCCCAGCCGCCGCGCTCTCACCACCGCCGCCCAGCCTTCACTACGCCCCCACCGCCGTCACGCCACCACCCCCGTCACCCAACGTACCACCCCGCCACTACCCCCACCCCAACCGCCGTGCCTCCGTCGCCCACTGTCGTCTCTCCACCGCCGCGCCGCTCCTTCATCGTCCCTCACTGCCCCCTGTAATGGCCCAAAAACCACTCTTGTAATTCTCCTGCTTAAACCGTGAGATAATTATGTTTTATGTCATCTCGGTTATTAAATCCAACTAGGGTTTCATTTAGCAAAATAAGAAAAATGGAGTACAAATCATAGAAAAAAATTTAGGAAAAGGCTTTGGAGCCTAAATTCATATTTGACCCTCTCAAATTTGAATTTACCAAGAGTTGACACTAGGGTGTGCATCCACCCCCCCCTCTCTCTCTCTCTCTCTCTCTCTCTCTCTCTCTCGGCCGCCCTTGCTCTATCTCTCTTTGTGCCATTGGCCACAGGTTGGGAGAGACCACACGCCCGTGCTCCCCTGTCACCTCCCAAGGTGCAGCTGCTGTCGTGGGACCCGCACCGCCTACTCCAAGCCTCAGTGGTGCCATTTCCCTGCTGTAGCCGCATGAGAACGCCTCACGCTCTCTACCTCTATCACGCATGCCACCGTCATCAGGGATCTCCCCTGCACCTCACTCGAGTGCCTACGCCGGCACTGCTCACTGGAGAACGCGTCGTCACTGGCAAGCTCGCGGCGCACCAAGATGTGACATCCTCTATTTTGTCGTATGTCACTTATATTTTCAAAACCCCGAAAAATAAATTAAAAGGGAATTGTTATATACGAAACCCTGATTTAAATTAATTTAAACTAGGTTTAAACCAAAACCCTAGAAGACCTTTTTGAATTTTTTTTGAAAAATTCCCATAAATCCTAAATGCCATTATTTAGCCACCCTCCAAATTTCAGATCCAAAGCCCAAGGCTAGCCTGTGTTTTCGTAGAGTGATGCCATTCTACCGGGAGCTCGTCGGCCCAATGAAATGACGAGCAATTGTGTAAGAACCAAGCCCAAACTTGGTGGGGAGTTATTTGACGCCTAAACCTACCCAAAGCCAGAATCCCAAGTCCAAATTCGTTTAGTTGCAAAAATACCAAAATCAGGGAGTCCTAAACCTATTAGGAGTAGAATTAGAGCCCAACTCAAGTTCTACCCATTGGAGACCTGCCCATGGTTGACCAACCCAGTATAAAAGCACCCCAAGACCCTCCTCTCAATTCCACAACTCGATACAACCCTAGATCAACCCTAGCCGTCGCAAAAAACCGAGCTCGAGGTGTGTTTTGAGGTAAATCTCCCTGAGCTTTGCCGAAACCAAGTTGTAAAAGCTACCATTGCGTAGATCTCGTCGAGACGGTCCAGATGGGTACCTGGATTATCAAAATCGGTGCAGAAACGCTCAAGATTTTGCTCGCCAGAGTTGTTGCCAGCACCACCGTCGGTGACCTCGGTTCGTGTGCCCCGCCGCCGGATCCGCCACGCCCAGCCTCCCCACGCGACACCTGTCCCCGCCCCGCCGCCACCAGCGCCCACGCCCTGCGCCAGCCACGCGTCGGCGCGTGCACCGTCGCCACGGGTCGCGTTCCCATTGGCCGCTGCTGTTGCCCAACTGCGTGGCCCGCGTAGCGCCGCGTAGTCGACGCCCGCCGCGTGTCACCCCCGCGCCTGCCGAGCCGGCCGGTTCGGTCAGTTCGTCCTGGTTCACCGGTTTTAATCGGCTTAATCTTTTAAAAGTTTTCTGATTTTCTTAAAACTTCTAGAAATTGTTTAGGGAGCATCCGAACTTCAAATTAGATGATTTCAGAGCCATTATTTTCCATAAATAGCCTAGAATTTTATATATTTAATTGAAATATATGTTATGTGGTGAATTGTTCTGTTCTTATGCATTGCATCTCCGTGTAGATCGTCCGTGCTCCCGTTGTTCGACGTTTTTCCCGGAGTTTCCCGAAGGAGGTCCTTAAGACCCGGAGTTCTACAAAGGAAAGATAGTTGCATCTTGCTCTACTATTTTGCAAAACTAACCCATTTAATTGTTTTAATTACTTTTCTCATGCATGAAATGATGGGAAGGGTTAGAACCTATTTATTCACACTGTGTCATCTTCCCTGTAAATTTAGCCATTTATTGATGCCTTATTTGTTATTCCTAGCCTATCTTTGTACATAGATGCTAGTGCTCGTGAGTTATTAGTCTCATGGGTTATTAGTTGTTAGGTTATTCATCATTTATTTATTAATCTTGTGACTTGGTATATTTTTGGAGGTGCCGAATTGCTAAATAACCTAATCAACTAAAACCTACGTGGCGTGTGTTGGCAAAAGGTGGTAAGTAAGGTAAAATTACGGCCCATTACCATGGCCCACTCCCTGGCAGCCCAGTCGAACAGCCTACAAGGGCCCAGCTCCCTGGAAGGTTCTATCTGGCCCATGTGCATCCTGCCGAACAGCTCTTTGGTCGGCATGGTGCGTAACAGCCAAGGAATCGTGTTTGAGTCCGTCTCGAACAGAAGTTCTGCACGACTACGTGAAGACCCGGACGTTGGTTTCCCAGATTGGAATAGGAGTCGTGATCCCTAAGACTTGGAGTATTCCTTATCTACCTCGGGATGTATTTGGCACATTGAGTTCGTTACGATCTCGTAGTTAGCCCGGCCCGATTATCCCTCGGTAGGTTGGTTCATCTTAACTATATAAACAAGGCCCCAATGGCGTGTTGAGGGGTCAAGCCATCATCTAATAGCGCACCTGATCTTCGCATCATAGCATACCGCTTCCTTGTACACCCATATTCTCGCCGAGACTTGTTCGTCTCGTCGAGCCTTCTCTTGTAATCCTCTTTTATATAAAGAAAGGCTGGACGTAGGGCTATTATCTCTCCTGAGAGGCCTGAACCAGGATAAAGACCCTTGTGTCCCTGTTCATCGCTGGTTACTGTTCGTTCCGTTCGGCATGTCTCCTATCTCCCTTTATCAAGAACCTTAGTTGACTTGAGATCGATATCTCAACCGTCGACAGTTGGCGCCGACCGTGGGGAGCCGCAGATCGAGCATATCGAACTCCATCAGCGACCAGGAAACTCTTCCTGAGGGCTATGACTCAGAAGGATAGGATGTTTCATCCCCTGTCAGATCTGATCGATCTGTTCGATCTCGATCGCTTTCCGTATCTGGGACAGCAGTCTCCGGCTATACTCCGGAGATGGTTTCAGAGCGTACTCCCGTCATTGACGATGACTACGGAACCGATGATCTTTACGATGGTTTAGATCTATCGGATTCTAAGGCTATGTCGGTAGATTCCACCTGTGGCGACACAGTGATGACGCCGTCTAGCATACCTTCGCAGCAGCGGACAGAATACCATAAGCTGATTGAGAGGTCAAGTCATCTCTGGCGTTTAGCTGGCGGTATATAAAGAGATCGGGAATTTCCTGCCCGAGGTTAAACTGCCGAGCAACCACGGCTGGGTGATAGAATTCATAGGATGGTTTTTTGATGTGGGTTCTCGTGCTCAGGATAGCAAAGAAGATATTTGGAGAGATGAATTCCTTGTAAGCTGACAAGGCTTCACATTTTAGAGTGCTAGCCAATCGGAAAAAGGAGGGTACTGGGTATCTGTCCAGATCAGTGTACGGGTTGAACTGCTCCAAACCATATTCTGATTCTGACATGGTGTAGAAGGCAACCATGGAATGGGAGAGGTCATATTCGTTCAAGCGTTTCCTATTGCAGTTCACTGATATCATCTCGCCGTACGATCTGCAGGGGCGTTCACTGTTATCGGAATCTTTCTCGTTCGGAAATTCCAAGCTAAAGTCCAGTTCTCCTAGAGAGTTGTATATTTGGAGCTTCAGGAACATTTCGATAAACCAGAAAGGACCGCCTAGGTTTCCAACTGAGTAGTCGGCTTTCTTTGAGCAGAGACCTTCCCTGATCTCATGCATCATCCGATAAGTGGCTCCTAGTAGGTATTTCCCGATTGCTAATTTTTGGCCTGATGACAGTGCCTCGGCCAATCCTTGGTAAACCTTGCTAGGACTCAGGGACTGCCCACAGTAGAAAAAACGATCGAGCCACATGTTCAGGAAGGCAATATGCTCTTCGTCTTCTACGTTGCCGGTTTTCTGATGGGTGCGGATATAGCTTTGCCAGCCGAAGTTTTTCTCGGGAACCAACTTCAAAGTGGCAGTCAGATCAAAAGCCGGTAGCATTTCGCCATCGGAACTTAGACCAGTTAGCATCGCTACATCTAAGAGTGTAGGGCTAATGGGTCCGGTTGGAAAAAGAAAGGCATTTGCTCTATCGCACCAGAAATAGGCCGATGCTGCCATGAAAGGTTCATCTGCTGGTGGTGGGGATAAGGAAAGGAGAATAGCATCGGTAATTCCTAACTTGTCCCATTGCTCTTGTTTTTGGCCATGAACCCGAATCAGCCAGTCCTTGTATCCCTTGATCGGGTTAGGCCAGGATCTAAAAGCCGATTTCCAGCTGTTGACGCTAAGCTTATTGGCGAATAAGGGGAGTCTCGCTACTGAATGGAATATAAAGTCTGATGGATCTCGGTCTCCTACTGGCCCCAAAGAATACAAAGCTTCAGAGTCCGAGCATTGAATCAGTACCTGAGACATGATGCCGATTGAGAGTTGGAGGAGAATCGGATGTGTGCTGACTGCTGAGGGCTCTGGAAATTCCGATACGAGCGACGTGCGTGAGTAGGAAAGCGTGAAAGTGACGGCGAATGGGCGTCTATTTATAGCCGGAGTAAAAATTAGGGTTTTACCGCGTTTTTCGGTGTTACAGTTACGGCCCATATCATCTGCTGGGCTGACACGTGTTCTCTAAATAGGCCGGCAACGAAGAATTACAGAGATAAAAGTGTGAGATGTTCCAATATGGTAAATCCGATTTTTACTTGAGAAGTTCGGCTAATGAGAGTACCCATTGCCAAACTTAGGGGCATATGTTGACACCCAAATTTGGCAGAAAATCGGATATTCAGAAAGGGATAAATATGTTGGAATTATTGGGCCAAATCGGAAATGGGCTTCATCGGCAAAGAGGAAGACATATTGAAGACTACCGATGGAAATAAGACTTCGGAAGAAATACGATCTGATGGAAAGCGCAACGCGGTAAAATAGGTCGTATCGGTATCGACTTTGTAATACTATAAATATGACTTTAGGTCTCGATAGAAAGAATCAATACTCAATACACCAAATACTTTCTCGAATCCGATCGACCTCGTCGAAAGGCTTCAACTCGCAGGTAGAGCTATCTCGATGGGATAATCGATTCTCTCCTTGTAACCCGTATGCATGGCTGCATCAATTTGATCTCATGTATACAAACCATGTTAGACTGTCTCGGGATTTACCGATCTTTAACATGTTCTCGCATATTGCACTGTCTCGATTCAATCGATCTGTAATGTGTGTTTATCCTGTAATACCGATTGTTAGATATTTCATATGCTTTCTCCCGAATCTGATATATGCAACTGTCTCGTTCAATTGATCTTGTGTATGCCATGTTTAGGATCTTGCATGTGCAAGTGTTTACCGATCTGTATTACACCTACTCTTATTAGTTCTAAACTTTTAAATCGGTTTATTGGTTTATATCTAGATTTAGATCTGAATACTGTCTTGGCCCGACCAATCTATTCAATCTGTTTCTCGATTTGATCTGATATATTGATAAGATGGTTTATTACTAATATTATATCAAAAATACCAAAAAAGAAATAGAAGATTAGGATTTGAATGTCTATCTGAATTTACTTGCTCTATCGGGCGTAAAACCGATAGATCTTGTAATCGGAACTTTTAAAGCCGATTACAAATTAACCTGATCTGGCTATTAAAAAGCCGATTAGGCCTATATTACTGACGATTTTCTCCTTGTCAATTCGCAAGTCAAATTGACTGGCACGCTTGGTTTCTAGTTGCGACACAATCACTGGATTGACGCTTTCGCACGTGTGTTCACAGAAATCCACGTTTTGTGTCAACAGTATTCTGTTCGTTTAAAATGAACAGTTTCCTAAAAAAGTGTAAGCACCAACCGTACTTGCATGTTTTAATAGGAATATGAATATTAGCTATATGCAATCAATAACAAAGAAGGGTTATGGCTATATTTCATGCGGTAATAATTCAATATTCAAAATAAAGACTTATCACTTGATTAAAATGTATCTTAAAACAATAAAATGGTTTTAAAACAATTCTATCTTCTTCCACCAGAACTTATCTCAATCACCTTTCAAAAATCATGAGTATTATGAATAAAAGAGGAATCACCAGTTGACAAAACGTTATATACCCGAGATAGGGCACATCGATGTTTTTTGTTATCAGTTCTGTAGAACCTATCCAACTTTGCCCATATAACATCTTCTTATATGGTTGGATGCTCAATGTGTCATTTTTATTCAGTAAAACTCAAGGTTTTGCAATATCCCACATACCGTGCAGATATTGAGAAAATAACCTCAACAATGCTGAGCTCCGCACAATCACTACGATAACCTTGCTAGTGACTCACTTGCTCAAGCATTGTAGAAAACCGCACAAGCATTGCAAAAACACTGAGACAATGCCCCGCCCTCCAAGTCATTACGGTAACCATGCTAATAACTTGAGCCTATACATTTCCATTTTCCTTCACAATTCATTTCCATATCAATAAACCACTTTATCATATGGACAATGATTTTTGTCCTACCTTTTTGAAATACACATATATAGAATTCCTATTTTAGAGTATGTATGGTTCAACCATTCTTAGGAGAGCTTTTAACAGCGGAGTTTGGGTTATCTATGCTACATAAAATGATGATAAATATATAATTCAAGTAAGGGAATTTCTACAGGTAAATAGCTAGAAGGTAATGCAATAATTAAATAAATAACTCACAATTAGGAATTCCAAAGTGCATGAAAGGATTGGAAACCTGCCCTTTAGTAGATTACTCGGATCCTACGAATTCTCTGGATATTTCTGAGTAATTGATCCGGGCGTCAACATCTATTTATAGATCAAAAGTCGAGAAAAATCCAATAAACACTTAAGTTAAAATTAAAATGTAAATGCATGGGACATGAATGCATGGGAAATGATTTTGGGTGGGACCTCTTTTGGGAAAGAGCTAGGGTTGACTTGCATTGTGATGGTTTGTTTGATTTTTAATATTTTGGAAAATTTTCATAAATGGAGTGGGTGAAGGTGGGTTTGGCATTACTTCGGATGGAATGATATAAAATGGAGGGAGATTAATTTGGTAGATCTCTGGATGACAAGGGTGGATAGGGGGGTACGATTTGATGTGGGGTTCAAATTTATAGGACTCGAGGTTAATGACAAGATGGAAAATTCTAGAGGGTAAAAGGGTGGAAATATAGAAAATATAGTTTTAAAATAAAATGTTAGGACAAAATGTTCTTATTTGGAATTTTTACGATTTCTGGGAATCGGGGTGATTTTAAATGTTATTTTTCCTTGTAAAAAGAGTAGGAAAAACATTTATTTATAGAATTTAGGATTGGAAAATGGGTGTTTAATATTTTTATAAAATACCATTATGAAATACAGATTTTTTGGAATGTTGTCATAATTTTTGGATGAATTTTTATATGTTAAATAAAAATGGGAAATATTTCTGTGAAATGGGAAATTTAAAGAAAATAGGGAAAGATTTGATGGGCTGCAGAGGAGATAATGGGCAAATCCCAAGAGGAACGCAGCGCATGCAGCTGCATTGCCTGACGTGTGGGGCCCATCTGGCAAAGGGAGGGAGCTGGTAGGTGCGGACGACATGAGGGCCCCGGTTGCCAGTGGCACAAAGAGGGGGAGATTGGGAATCTGGCGAAGGGAAGCTCGCTGACGGCGAGGGATGGTCGGAGGAGGGGTGTTGAATCTCTGGAGATGCGATTGGAGGTAAGGGGAAGCTAACCAAGGTGGCGGCAGTGCTCGAGGTGGCCGGAGATAGCGGCGTGGCCGGAGATAGTGGCGTGGCGAACTACACCACAACACAGCTTCGTTGGCATGCATTCTGCCGGGAAAAACTACCTACAACGGCAAACTATCTGCCGGGAATGACTTTTCCCGACAGACAATCCGCCAGCACCGTCTGCCGGGAACCTGGCCATCCGCAATACTCTTTACCGGCAGACATCATTTTTCCCGACGGACAGTTTGCCCTCAATTTTTATTTTTCCCGGCAAACAGTCTGCCCTCGATTCTTAATTTTTCCCGGCAGACAGTCTGCCCACGATTCTCATTTTTTCCCGGCAGACAGTTTGCCCTCAATTCTCAATTTTTCCCGGCAGACAGTCTGCCCTCGATTCTACTTTTGCCGGCAGACATTCTGCCACTATAAATTATCACAGGACAAAAAAAAATAATTCACACTAATAATGATACATTCATACTACACCCAAACAATACACATGTTGGTATAAGCTGATAAATCAAATTATTTTACAAGTGTAAATGAAAAACTTTTATGGGAAAAATAATCATTATAATTGACTGGAGTCCAAGTCTTTACACTTCTGCAATGCAAAGATAGCATCTACAATAGAGCATAGCAAAAATTAACCACTTGGATCTCTTAATAAAGCAGGCAAACATAGTTCTTTAAAAGAGTAATCAGTTAACTCATTCAAATTAAATTATTTACTACTGACAAGTATCAATACTGTACTTGCACAAAAAATATTGAGAATGCAACTTGATTTGGTTAAGATATTATAATTACCCGTGTCTATAGAGCTTCATATATTAGCATTTTAATAAATCAGTTATTTTATTATGCAACACATATATATTAAAATACAAACTGAAACACCATATGATATATTAAATCAGTAAGTATGCTCGACAGATTTGCATGCCAAAGCTATTTGTGAATAATAATCACCATTCAATCCAGCCTTGTAGTATAACTAAATAAGTACAAACTTAGCAAGTTATGACTTTGGTTAAAGGGGTTCGGAGATAAATTCAATGACAGAGTGCAGTTTCGGAGATAAATTCAATGACAAAGTGCAGTTTAACCTACCTATGTAAAGTTTTACCTTGTGCGAACATGAAGTCTTAAGTTTTAGAATTAGGCAGGACTGGCTACTTATGGTAGCATAATGCTGGATGGACACGAAAGTTCCTGCTGTGCCATGTTTAAAGATAACAATGTAAAGAACTTCGGAAATGGTGTCGGGGAGATTTTCCGGTGAGCACGGCGGTGAAAACCGGCAGCGGCGGCGGTGACGTCTAGAGGAAGGGGTTGACCCCAGACCATCCGATCGTAGGGAGAACAAGTTACAGCCGTTGGATCCCTATAGCCGAACCGGTAAGATGGTTTGGGCGACGAGACAAATTCTAGGATGTTGGATTGGGCGGTTTTGATCAAAGCCATTGGTTGCAACTTAACCGCACTGGTTAGGCCGAAGTGGGCTGGATGGCCATGGGCCGAGATGGGCTGGGGCCTACGATGAAGGGGGAAAGGAGGTGACGTCGTAGGCGTAAACCCGAAAGGGAAAGCGCATTTTCGTCGGATTTCTGGAAAAGGAAGCGTGGCGTTTATATGATAAATAAATTCCAGAAAATTGATAAAAGCTCAAAGAATTTGTAGAAAATTGGAGAAGTCTAAAAAAAATGTGATCTTGGGCTATAAAAATCCATAAAAATGAGGGGAATCCAAATATGAGATAAAATATGATATTTTGTGGGATGATTTCCTCTGAAAAATTAGAAGGTGGTATTTTCTTAATGAGATAAAATGGTTTGGAAAAAGCTAGAAAATGCAGTGTAGCGTTGCGGACTTGAATAATGGTTTTTGCAAAAAATCATGCAAAATTTGGAAATTTTGGGGATGTTACACAACTACAATAGAAAATACTATCTGTACACTTTTATCTAGCTCATTTAGGGATTTTCCGTATAATAAACAATGGCAGAAATGATTATTAAAAGTTTAAAAATATGTTGGGACTTAAAAAAATATTATGAAAAATGACTGAAATGATTAAATACTCTCTGGAACCCAAGAAAAATATGAAACACTCAAGGTGACCCTTTCCTGGGTCTATATAGCAATAAAGATGGCCTATTAACTAGTTTAAGTGGAATAAATAAGAACACAAGAAAATGAATATAATATGGTATTGTCATCGGAGAAATAAAACCGCAAGCATGGGAGCCTTTTAGTGGGATAGCTATCATTCTCTGATTATTTAAGTTGCTAACCTGTGACAACCCCGGCTTCACCGGGATCTACTCATGATCCATTGCTAGTCCCAGAGATCAATACTAACAACTCATGAGCGACTTGGGTCGAGCATCACAACACAACCATCATAACTAAGAAAATATTATAATAATGCAAAAGTAATTGTACCACGACCACTTATTACAATAGTTTTCATAACTCCATGTAGTAATAATATTCAGAGTAGCGGAAATCCAAATGATATGCAATATTAAATATGTCGATGCTCTCTAATCCAACCCTTCAGCGATAGCTAGCCTTCTGCAAAGTCCGCCACAGAATCCTCCTGATCCTGCGGGCAAACCGGAATCGAGTCATCTCCTGAACAAATATATCCGTGGTTTTTGTATAGTGTGTACACGGCTACCCAGTAAGAATCCTTAAATATGAATGCACGGGTATAACAAGAACAGGGTGGTTAATTTGCATAAACACCTATTCTAGTCAATATTAATTAAAATGTTGTGAAAATATTTGTTGAACAGTTGATAAGATGAATAGACTCCCAAGATAACAAACAGAGCTCGGCTTTGAAAGCCCCTCTGCAAAACTGCACAAGCCTCGAATACTCAAAACCAAAACCAACTCATCAGATTATTATTAACACATGAGACTACCATGTACGGCCTACCTCCCCTCCTATAACCGTGGGAACGGCTATCATGATAGTTTTAACTCTGCAGAGTGTAGCACACTTTACCCATAAGCCGAGTGGTACTTTTGCATCTTAGCTTCCTTGATAACTAGGTTATCCTTGATGGGGTGATAGAATCGACTGACCACCTAGCGCATAACCCACCGACCCCATACGTTGCAATTCATGCATCATGTTTTTCCTTATTGTTATATATTGAATTGTTCCTCGCACTATAACAATAGAAGTAGACGGAGTAGTGGAACTGTTCGAGGAAAGCCCTAACGCTCCGAAGAACTATCCCGAAGATCAAGACGAGTTATCGACCTTCTTACCTTATGTTTGCTCATCCTTGGGAAGGGTGGGATCTTCCTTAGTGCGAGTAAACAACTACATTACGCATGCACGTTGATACCCTATTCTTACAAGTATTTCCTTTAAAATACACAATTGCATCCTCTCTAAAAAGTACAATACCTGTTGTTAATCATGATATATCATACCATAACTCGTTGATTTATTCCCTATCAATATTGATATTGCCTTGATAATATCAATTATCCTTGAATCACTTAGTGATTGCCTTGATAATCGCATTCAATTGATAACCTGGGTTTATAAAACAAATTAAATTGGTTTAGACGTCTAAGTCTGGGTAAAACTTGCATAGCAATGCTTAGATCCCCAATTTTGATGACATGGGTCATGAACCCCATAAAGGTGAACCGAGATTTACCGACACATATGGATAACTGATTATAATGGACTTGGGACCTGGCATGCCAGACTGACTCTACGCTTTTGATAAGGAGCTTTAGGCACCACATACATAGTGCAGCAAGAGGGACGCGGAATGCTATGCAGAGACTTGCGCGTAATGCTCTGCACCTAAGTCTGCGTATACGGGGTCCGGTGACATTGTGTGTTAACACAAGGAGGGTGCCATAGCCGAAGAAGGAAGCATGGGGTGAGGCCCTAAATACAAAGATACGTTGAGCTGATGCTCAACCGCTGGGGGCGCGAAGTGCTCTGCGGAGGCTTGCGTGCAATGATGTGCTCTGACCCTAAGTCTGCAGATGTGGGGTCCCCGATTCAACACGTGGCCATCACATGGTAGTGCAGGTGTATCTTATGGGTGGTACTGCGGTTCCCATAGAGCTCTCGACTTCAGGAACATGCGGCCTAGCGCAGTCATTGCGGTGATCTAGACCAACCTCGCGCGGGCTGACAACCCGGGGTACTTGGTCCACGACGGGATCGTCAATCCCGGAACATGATGGTGGGGTAAGAAGTGGTTTGGCAGGGTTCTGAAACTGCCGCAGGATGGGTTGTGGTTGTTTGGTTGAGTGCTGAAACTAGCATGGAATGGATTAATACTGAGAAATACTTATGGTACTAGAACTCTCTTTGATTTGAGTAACAGGCTTAGGTCTTGGTCTTATTTCCTAAATATGGATTTTCACAAATGAATAAACCTCTCAACCCTCCTTTGATAAACCTTAAGAATTACTAGATGGTTGCTAATTAGCCGGTGCAATTGAGGACAACGCACAGACCCTCGTATTTTCTCCCCTTTAGAGAAAGAGCTGATGGATGGTGGTGCGGATCCGTATGAGTGCCAGATTTACAGTGCCTGGACAACGAGTAGACTAGTTATGGGGTTTCTAGGTTGCCCTCAATTGTGTGGGTTACATGGCTATTGCAATATATGGTATCGTTATCTTTTCGCTTGTGAAACTCTGTTTCTTCCGCTTGAACTCTGATTGTAACTAAGTCCTATGGCCATTTGAACAATGATGACTTATGGTTGTCGAACCGTAATAATAATTATGTCGATGTATGAGATGATTCAGCTATGTAATCGGCACTAGTGTACTGATCCAGTGACTAGTGGATGGTTAGCTCCTTGCCTTGGAAGGTTAGCCAAGGGAGTGGGCATAGCTACACTCCCCCGGCCACCGCTCCACCATCTCTTACCACTCCCGCTCCAGTTGCCGCGCCTCCACCGCCCCAGCCGCCGCCGTTCGCTCTCCCAGTGACGCATTAATTCAGTACCACGGTGCTGCACTTGCTCACCCACCATTGCTCCTCGCTTTGTAGGGAAACCATCCAGGTGATCTTTGGGATGAGTGAGTGGGTGAGAAAAAAAAAAAGCATATAAGTGATCTTTGAGGCATAGATAGCGCGGTCGCAGCAGCTACTTCTAATCAATTGTTGATATGGTGTTAGATCCACAATTATTTTCTAATCAACTGTTAGTACTTATATTCGATTTGTGTTTGCTTTACCAAAAGTGCTCGTCTATTTGGGTGTGAAGCTCCACAAAATAATCTTGGATCGAAGATTTTGTACTTTTTTGTCTGTCCTTAAACTTAGTTTGTATCCGTATTTATGTTCACAAAACTGTGCTATGGAAAAAATTTGCTAAATCAAGTTTGGATAAGTGATTGTATCATGCTACAAGACAAGATAAATATATGGATTTTAAAGCACCATTGGTTTGCGTGCTCAAATCAAATTCTTCATGATTGTGAAATGTTTATCATGATTGTACTTAAAACAGATACTACAAAACTAGGATAGTGTGCACTCTGTTTCCATGAATACAGCAATGAATGATTTTTCTGAGTTTGTGCTTAAAGAACCTCTAATCAGGGTGTAATATGGCTTGTGTTTCTTGAAACAAAGGATTGTGAACTTTGCATTTCGATTCCTGATGGTTCATGCCATCAGGCAATATGTAAGCTTAGAGAAAACCTGGCTTAATTTTTCTGAACATAAGTGGTGAGTTTGATATTTCTGAGTAATTTATTGCAGAAATCTACCCCTTTTTCCTTTCGCAGGTACTGTGAGGCCTTGGGAAATTCTGTTGAATTCTGAGAGTTCAATTTATCTGAACATATGCCTTGAATTCTATTACGCTCTCTCTCGCTTCAAAGGTTCAGATATTTAGCTCATCTGGAAACGCCAGAAAGAAAACTAAAAGACAGGTTTGGTGCTGCACGAAAACCGCAGCTTTTCTGGTTCACTTCTTCCTTTTATTTGACACTCCTAGCTGGCTGATTTGGTCCAAGATCCTGGTTTATCGGCAAGAAAATTAGCTGACATTCACCCCTCTAATCTTTGGTGTTCTTCACATTCATGACTCCAGCTTGCTCCAGCAACTGACCCAACCTAACCCGTCCCAAAGACTTTCAAAAATCAGCAATTTGCCTCTCTGTACTCACATACTCAACACAAATTTTGCCTGCCTCAACCTCATCTCTGATAAATTGACAATGTATGTTGCACTCAACACATGTTTTTAGACGTGTTCATCCTGATCATATAACATAAAGTTCTGTAGTATCCTAGTGACCTAGTAGTTACCCATTCAAGATAAAAAGACATCCAAATACATAATACATGTGCGAAAAATTCTTTTTGTTCGAAAATATATGTGCATAAATAATTATGATCTTATAACTAGTAATGTGTTGACATGGTAGAACAAGGATATGATCTTATAACAAGTAATATGTTTTCATGTATATGCAGGGGATGAATTTTGAGGTCGCCCCTAGCCGCTCCTAGCCGCCGCACCTAGCCGCCCCTCGCCACCCTCCACCGCTCATGTCACCTCGCCGCCAGCCGTCGCCCCTCCTTGTCCATTGTTGCCCCAACGTCAAGGTAAGCACGTCATGTATTTTATTGCCTTAGTAATATAAATGCTTTATTGCTTTGTTGACATGATTTACATATGTTTCAATAAACAACTTTTTAAACACAAGTCAACCCAACCTATACGTCACCCGTTTGGAAGTGACACTAATCACATTGAATTGTGATATGTGTCGCTTGCGAATTGTCCACGCTTTGGTACAGCCTGGGGATGGACGGGTTAGTTGGAAATAGGCAGCTGGCTGCCTAGTTGCAGGGTCGCAATATTTACGTCGGCAGGCCGACATAAATACTGGTGGTGGAGCCTATCTGCCCGAACAATATTTATGTCAACCAGGACGACATAAATACTGGTAGGCATATTTACATCGACCTACGGGGATCCTGGGCCGACCCTATGCGGCTTTATTTACGTCGGCCAGGCTGACGTAAATAGAGCTCCCAGTGCGTCGGCCACAGCTGACTACCAGTATTTACGTCAGTCTGCAAGCCGACGTAAATAAGTGCTATTTACGTCGGCCGTCGACGTACATAGCCCTATTTACGTCGGCCGCCGACGTAAATAGCCCTATTTACGTCGCTTTTATACGTCGGCTTATTTACGTAGGTATATCAACGTAAATAACTATTTACGTCGGCTTCTGGCCGACGTAAATACCTCGGATTCATGTAGTGCTTGTGCTTGCTAGTAACGGATTTGTAGGTAACATCCTAGTGTTTTTAGGTTGCAGCCATGGTTCTAAATAGCGGGCTATAGTGGTGCTATACCGGCACTAAACTATTTAGCGCTTAACAAGCTATAGCGGCAATGCTATTTTGTTTTTTCCTGAAATATCTAAAATTGTCCCAACAAAATCCTAGCAAGGCATTCATTCTATTTTTTACATATACTACCCTAACGTTTACTCCTATGCGGCTTACTCCTTGACTTTTTATGTGTCTTCTTCGCTGACAAGCGGGTACTCCAATTTGCTTCTCTCTCATATTCTTACACAACATTGTTATCCTTCTATTGTGGGTGTTTTCTTTTTTTTCCTTGTTGCTTCTCTAATGGTAGCTTCATTCCCAAATATATTGCTTCTTTGATTATTGCTTTCTTTCCCACTCCTCTGGTGGTTATCATCATGTAACTCAGCATATCCGAACCAAAAATTAAATCTTTAATTATTAGTAAATTTAGTTATTACTATTCTGTTAATCTTATCTATGTTTTTACAATGACAAAAGACTAGGACGAGACACCTACAATATTTCGTGTTTAGAGATATTTATAATTTTAAGTGACATTTGTGCTCAACTTTAATCCTGATATAATGGACGCATTAGTGCTTTGGTGCTTCTAAAGTATTTGTCTTTTGCCTAATTTACTTATTTAGGATAAATCTTGTATAAATATTTCATATTTTATAATTTATAATGCTAAACCACTAAATATGATAGCTTAAGCGATAGTCTACGATAGCTTTTATAATTTTTGGCACCTCACCGTGAAGCCGTGAAAGCCGCGATTTTATAACCTTCGGTTCCGGCAGATTTCTTAGCGTTCTCAACCTTGCATATAACACTCTCAGTGGAGGTATTCCTTATTCCTTGGCAACTAGTTCATCACTTATAGTGTGTTAAACCTGACAAGTAACAGCCTTTTTCTAGTAATACCTGCTAATCTGTTCATCGGTTCATCTGAACTCGTTGCAATTGATCTTGAGAAGAACTCATTTACTGGATATATCCCATATTTCCATAATTCTTAATCTACCATATAACAACCTTTCTAGGAGCATCCCTGCGTCATTAGGAAATGCTTCTTCTCTCACTTGCATATCGCTTTATGCAAACAAGTGAACAACCTAGCAGGGTCAATTTCTGAAACAGAGCCTTGTTAAATTCTGGGCATTGGAGAGCGCGCGGGCGACGCTGCGTGCGGCTAGGGTTTCCCCCTAGCCGCCGACGCCGCCGTTCCTCGCCTCCTGACACCGCCGCCCGCACGCTCCCTCCACCTGAGCCCCCGACTACTCCCTCGCCTCTCGCGCCCCTTGTCCCTGCCTTGCCCCCGGCGGCGGTGGCGGCGCCGTCGGCCAGCGCCGCCGGCCAGCCCCGCCGCCGCCGGCGGGCGTCCCTGGCTCCCTGGCCGCCGGTGCCACCTCCACCGGGGTGGAGTTTGTGAGGCGGCCCTCCCTCTCCTTCCTCCGAAGCTCCCCCACGGCGAGCTTCGCCCAAGAGGCCAAGACCCGCTGCCGCCCAAGACCCGGCCCAACGGCCGACGCGGCGACCCTCGGCGCTCGTTGCTGTCTGCCCTGCCCTGCATCCGCCACTGATGGCGCCGGTGGAGGCGGCGCTGCCGCTAGGCGCTAGCTGCGCTTGATCTGCGACAACACCTTGAGGCCCGACGAGCGGTGGCGGCGGCCCGTGGCCTGCTCCCCCCTCTGCGCCTCTTCCTCGCCGGATGCAGCCTTCGACGGCCATGGTGTGGCGCCGATCCGTCAGATCTGCCTCCACATGCGGTCCTGTGCCGGGGTGTGGCGTCATGCCCTCTTCCTCCCCTTCGATGGCGTGCCCGGGCGAGGGTGGCCACTAGCAGCCAGTGCTGGCCGGCTGCTAGCGGTCCTGACCCGTGCGTGACCAGATCCACGCGTTGGTGGCGATGCCCGGCGGTGGTGGCAACCGGCGTTTTCTGGCCACATCCTCAGACTGGCGGTGGCGATGTTCGAGGAACTCGACCGGCCGATCGGCGGCGCCGGTGGTCACTTCTTTCCCAGATCCGGTCGGTGGAGGGTCTCCTTGGCCACCCACTTCGTCGGCGGCACCCTCGCCCTCCTCCTTTTCCTCGGTGGCCACCTCCTTTCTAGATCTGGCCGTAGATCTGAATCATCTCAGCGGTCAGTGACCTCCCCTTCGGTCCTGGTCGTGGTGGCAGCTGCCCCCATCTCCTCTGTGTCCTCACCTTCGCGCACTGTGGAGGAGTTCAGCGCCGGCTCTCCCTCGTCTTCCTTCTTCCCCTCCTCTTGGGCCCGTCTCGGCGGAGACCGCCCCGGGGGGACCGCTCTGTGTGAGGCTGGATCCGTGGGCAGGAGGCCCGGATTTGGTGGTGTGTTGGTCGGAGCGGTCGGAGTGGGTGTGCTCCAGGGTCGTGGGTCCGGTGGCCTCGTAGCTTGGCGAAGCTTGGCACCGGCATCTTCCCCTTCTTCCCCCTCCCCCTGAGCCAGTCTCGGTGGAGGCCGCTTGGGGGGCGGTCCGCTTCGGTACCTGGCCGAAGTGGTCGGAGCAGGTGGCTCCAGGGGCGTGTGTCCGGCGTTTCCTCGGCTCCTCCTGTGCTGGCGTGGTGGGCCGTTGCCCGTCCTTTGGCGTCGCGGCGACCCCTGTCTCAAGCCTAGTCTCGTCCTCGCCTCCTTGCCCTCCCCTCCCTGCGAGGTGCTCGATGGTTATGTTGGCGTTTTCTGGGTTAGTGGCGGAGTTCGGCTTGCGACGCCTGGGTGGCGAGGCGTCTGGTCTCCTTCGCTTTCCGTGCGTAGGCCACCAGGAGTGGTGGCCCCTCTCCGGCGGCGTTGGCTGGTGACCTTTCTTCGGCGGCATCCTCGTTCTCTACCTCCTGACCTGTTCCCGTCCCCGTCGTTTTGACCCTCCCCTTCTCCGAGTGTCGGGTGGCGTGGGTGGCGTTCGTGCTCGTTCTCCGACTCTGCGTCTTCGGCCGGCGGCTCGGTTCTTCTGGTGCTATCGACCTTCGGCAGCTTCCGCCTAGTGCGCTAGTAGGGCAGGTCTTGGGCGAAAGACCCGCCATTTTGGGCTGGTGTTGGCGTCACCTTCGGTGTCGTTTCCTCGTTGGAGGCATCACCTTTCAGGCCTTTCCCTGCTTTGGGTGAAATCCTAGCAGTCTTGCGACGGCGGCGGGTTCTTCCCGTCGCTACCTTGTTGGAGGCGTCGTGGTTGCCGTCTTGTGCTATGGGTTTCCGCCGAGTTTGCTGCTCTAGGAGTCGTTTCGTCGCTGTGTGAGTGTTGGTGGTGTTTTCTCTGCTCCCTCTCCTGTATCTCTCCTTCCTTTTCGACCGTTGGCCTAGGTCGCAGCGGGGGGCTGTTTCCCTTCGTTTTCCTCTGTAGGTGGTGTTTCCGGCGGTGGCCGGAGGTGTGTCTGGTTTTATCCAGAGTTGTAGCGAAGCGTTGCGGTTGTACCCCATATTCGCATGGGTTTTTTATTCTTTTCTCCAGCTTCAATGAAATAGGACGGCAGTTTCCTGCCCCTCTTTCAAAAATTTCTGAAACATTGGGTCGTAATCAGAAATTTACGAAGTGTTTGATTGTGCTTATATGCAACACTTATTAATCACCCGCTGATTAAACATGCAAAATAACCATCTGGATGGCCGTTTGGAACACGCGTTGCTTTCTGTGCAACACTTATTAATCATCAGCTAATTAAACAAGCAAAATAACCACTTGCTAGTTCATCAGGCTGTTAAGCAAAACAGCAAAAATTTTATTCGTCTCTTTTATATCAATAACATCAACAGGATCTTGTTGGAAATGTTGTTGAAAGCTTTTGATAATCTGGCCTCAAAATATTCCAGGAAGGACATATGGCATATACGGCATGAATATTCCTATATCAGTAGCACCCATATCACTTTTGAATATTATAGCAAACTAATATATGACTTGCATAGGCAGATGGCTATGAAATGTATTATTCAAAATTCGACATCCAAACTGGCCAGCAAGTTGTCTTGACAAAAAGACGATCACAACTCGCAAGAGGAACTGACAGGTTTTGCATATAAAAAGGCTAGCATACAAGAGTAGTATTTCACAGAGCTCAGGACACTTGAACCAACATAAATTAACCACCAAGTCTCAACCAAAACTCGCTTTTGCTAGTTTGTTTAATCATTTTGCAAGAATACAAATAGCGATTATGAAAAATCACTCGTCACACATGGGCACTGTTGGGGATAAAATCACGACCCATTGCCATGACCCACTCCCTGACAGCCTAATCGAACAGCCTCCTCGGGCCTAGCTCCCTAGAGGGCTCTTTCAGGCCCATGTGCATCCTGCCGAACAGCTTTCTGGTTAGCACGGTGCGTGGCGGCCTGGGCTTCGTATTCGAGTCCGACTCGAACAGAGTTCTGCACGGCTACGTGAAGACCTGGACGAAGGTTTCCCGGATTGGAGCAGACGTCGTGATCCCCAAGAATTGGAGTATACCTTATCTACCTCGGGATGTATTTGGCATGTATACGAGTTCGTTACGTCCTCGTGGTCAGCCCGGCCCGATTATCCCCCGGTAGGTCGGTTGTTCAACACTATATAAACCGAGCCCCTACGGCTTGTAGAGGGCAACGGAACAAAACCTGAGCGCAAGATCTAGAGAATACTACTTCTTGTACACCCATAATCTCGCCGAGACCTGTTCATCTCGCCGAGTTCTCTCTTGTAATCCTATCTCATATAAAGAAGCACTGGACGTAGGGTTATTATCTCCCCGGAGCGGCCTGAACCAGTATAAAAATCCTGTGTCTGTTCCCTGCTCGTTGATTGCTGTTTGCCCTGCTCGGCAGTGTCTTCTATCTCCCCTTCTCAAGAACCTTAGTTGACTTGGGACCGATATCCCAACCGTCGACAGTTGGCGCCATCCGTGAGGAGCTAGTAGATCAAGCCTGTTCGAGCATGTCGAACTCATTCAGCGACCAGGAAACTCTTCTTGAGAGCAATGACTCAGAAGGCAGGATGTCACATCCCCTGTTAGATCGGATCGATCTCTTCGATCTCGATCGCCTTCCAGATCTGGGACGGATGCCTCCGGCTACCTTCCGGAGATGGTCTTAGATCAAGTTCCCGTCATCGACGATGATTACGGAACCGACGATCTTTACGCTGGTTTAGATCTCTCGGATTCCAAGGCCATGTCGGTTGATTCTTCCTGTGGCGACACAGTGATGACACCGTCTGGTATGCCACCGAGCGGCCGTCGCAGCGTCAACATGGCCGGTGCAGAAATCTCAGAGGATCGTGCGCGGGCCGTGGCGGCAGGATGGGGCTACGCTGGCTGCTCGCGAACAAGAAATTGTTCCACGCAGTCTGGATGCCTCAATTAATCAAACCTTGGCGCAGATTCACGATCAGCGCAAGCGACAACGACGCGAACCGCCTTGCGTACCTACGCCAAGTCCCCCGGCAGATGTTCTACCTGTTCAGGACGAATTCCCGCGTGACCAGACCCCGGTCGGGCAAAACGCGGACGCCTCAGGAATCCCAGGACCCCTTGAGCAGAGTCGGAAACGACTTCAAGCCATGGCAACGGTGATCAGATCCACCAACCAGGCCAACCTCGCCCACATGGACGACGCTTGCTTCTCACCTAGAGCGATTGGCTGAAAGCCTTAAGCTCATAGACGAAATTAACACCTCCTCCGGGCAACGCAGTCAGCCTGCCCGGAGGGACTCGGACAGCGAGCGCTTCGATCGATCGCATGACCCTCGTCACCGGTAAAAGGCGATTCGCTACGAGCGAGAACCCCGTGATCAACAACGCTCACCAAGTCCCATGGTCGCCGCGACCACAGGGGCAAGCGGGCGCGCACCGATCACGGATGATCTCCTCGGGACGAGCACATTGTTGCGACCACGAGGAAGGAGCGCGGAGGACTGTCTCGGAGAGAATATCACCAGGCAAAATCTTTTCGTTCAACTAGAGTCCCTCCGCGCAACAGGACCAATGTCTTTTCAAGACTAGGCTCTGTAGGAGAGGGTGGTTGGGCGTACGGCTTGGGCTGCAAGGCTTTCTCTTACGAGCTCAGCGCTGTCAGGTGGCCTTCCAAGTTCAAACCTGGCCACATGGAGAGGTACAATGGGACCCAAAACCCAGAGGAGTTCCTTTCCATCTACGCTACCGCCATCATGGCAGCCGGGGGTGACGAGTTAGTCATGGCTAATTACCTTCCGACTGTCCTTGAAGGTGCTGCTTGGACGTGGCTGTTCAATCAGCAGGAAGGTTCCATCCACTCTTGGGACCAACTTTGTGACGCTCTGATCGTCAATTTCCAGAGCTGTTACGTGCGTCTGGGCAAGGAGGATGATCTGCACCAGATGATCCAGATGAACGGGAAAACCCTCCGCAACTTCAAGAAGAGTTTCATTAAGATCCGTAACACGATCCCGAACATCTCGGATGAATCCGTTGTCCACGCGCTTTAAAAACGGTGTACGCGACGAGCGGCTCACCCAGGATCTCGAGATCAATGAGACCTGGACCGCCAATGATCTCTTCAAGGCGGCTGATCGCTATGCCAACGCGGTTCAGTATAAAAAGGCGTTCGATAAGAGCGAGCTTCCCGCCCAGCCTGGTGTGGATGAGAAGAAGAAGAATAACACCAATCCTAGTGACAAGAAGTCCCAGAAGAAAAAAAGAACAAAGGTGCACCAAACAATACCGCTGCAGGTATAGATCGCGCACCTCCTCCCAAGAACGGACAGAAGAAGCCCGCCAATAACTATAAGGGCAAGAAGCCTGCCCAGGGAGGCGATCAAGGTAAGAAAGGTCCAGGAGACCGATATTGCCAGTTCCACCAGAACTACGGCCACGATATACGCCATTGCAGGACCTAGGCTGCAAAGCTCGAGGAGTTCTACAATGGTAAAGGCCCCATGCCCACCCTGCCCCGAAAAAGGTGATGCCGGGAATGCTAAGCGCCAAGCCGATGGTGGTGATCGGAACGATGAGGATGACTATCCTGAGCCAGTGAACCACATAGCTGTTATCTTTGGCGGCTCCTCAGCTTATCCCTCTCAGCGCAGCCTCAAGGAAGTTGCTCGGAAGGTCCACAACGTCGAGAAGGGCAAACCACAGCCCGAGTCGATGAAGTGGACCAAGGTCTCCATCTCCTTCTCTAAGGAGGATTGCCCCACTGGGATGACCAAGTCTCAGCGGCTCCCACTGGTGGTCGCTCCGACCAGCAATGCTATAGTCGGGCGTGTCCTGATCGATGGCGGGAGTGCGCTGAACTTACTTTCCGTAAAAGTCTTGGACGAGATGTAGATTACTCGTTCCAAGCTCAAAGAGGTCACGATGTCCTTCTATGGGATTGTACCGGGAGAAGCTGTTCAACCGCTGGGGCAGATTGTTCTGTCCGTTACCTTCGGCAACTCAAGCAACTTCCGGACAGAGTTGATCACGTTTGACGTGGTCGACTTTCCATCTGCTTACAACGTGATCTTGGGCCGACCATCTCTGGGAAATTTCATGGCCGTGTCCCACCATGTGAAGGACCGGAATCGGTGACTAGAGGGGGGGTGAATAGGAGCCCAACAATTTTTCTCAAATTAAGATCACTCCGATTCCCTTCTCTCCAAAACATCGAACACTCAGTATTCCTTCTTCTAAGCTTGGTGCTCTCTCCCGGGCTTTGTAAGCAATTCAACAAACATATGCGGTACAGTAAAGCACAGTGCTGCCATGGCCAGCTGCTGCCTCGGCATCCCTCCTGCGCAGGGCCGCCGCCGTGGCCAGCGGCCATGCCGCTGAGGCGCTGCAGGTCGTTGCCCTCTAGGTCGCCACGCGGCCCTGCATCTAGGCCCGCGCCGGCCGTCACGCTCCCTCCTAGGCCAAACTGCCAGTTGTCGAGTGCAGCCGTGCTACCAGCCACCGGGCCGACACGCCGCCGAAGAAGCCGCCGCTTCCTAGGAGGCTAGGACTGCAGCATGACGTTGGGAGTCGCCGTGATAAGAGCAGGTCACACCACCTCGGAAGGAGCCGCCGCCATCTTGATCCCATGCCGGCTGGAGGTCGCTGACTGCCTCCACTTACTCCCTGGGATCTCTCTCTTCCCCCTTAATCTCTCTCTCTAATATGTGCGCTGCACGCTGTGAACAAAAGGAGCATCTGGATCTCACATCTCTGCTACAGCATGGGAGATGGGCATGAGGCAAAGATGGGTGCCCGTGCTCCCTCTCTCTAAATCTGAAAATCCCCTTTTTATTTAGAACTCTCTTTCTTAGCTCTCACACACGCAAGCATAGGAAGATGAAGAACAGGACCATGCATATCTCACAAAGTACAGGGATGCTGCCTCACGAACACTCTTTCAAACTCTCTTCCAAACTCCCGATTTGGCCTCTCTCACATGGCTGTTCATCCAAGGCCAAATTTTTCCTTCTCAATCTCTTGGATTCCTCTCAGAGGGTAGCCGATCCTCTTTCTTCTTCCACCGATTTGGATTTTCTCTCACTTTCTCATCTCAGCTCCCTCACGATCCGGAGGATTTGAGCACGGCGGCTGGGAGGAGGAACCAAGCCAGGCACCTCTCTCTCTCTCTCTCTCTCTCTCTCTCTCTCTATTTTTAGCCGATCTCACCCCAAATCCCTCTCTCTCATGGCGCTGCTCATTGGAACAGGAGCATGCAGCAACAGTGGAGAATCTTAGTGCTGCGCTCTCTGGTCTCTCTCTAGGATTCGGCTTGAAGAAGGATCAACACGAACAAGACAGGAGCGCCTCGGTCTCTCCTCTGCTCTCACATCTCCATCTTGCACTACGAACAACAGGAGTGCCTCACTTCCTCTCAATCTCTCTCACTCACGGACTCTCTCCTGGATCAGCCGCTCTCCCTCTCAGATCCTCTCTCTCACTCTAAGCCATGGCCGGCTCTCACGGACTCTCTCATGATGCCATTCATGAATAGTGGCGGCTGGGGAGGAACCCTAGCCGCCGGCCACTTCCTCCCTTTTTCTTATTTCTTTCTCTCTCTCTCATCTAGAACCGGATGAACACAAGGCACAAAATATTTTTGGGAGAAATATTTTCTGGATAAATATTTAGTATTTTGTCCACCTTTCACACCATGGGGAGAGCCCCTCCTCTCCCCACACCTCACATCTCTCACCTAGGGCTACATGGTGGTGGAGTGGCTTAGCCCCTAAGCCTCCACCCCCTCTCCTTATATAGCCACCGCCCTAAGCATATTCTCCTGAATATTCCGGCATCCCGGGAATATCCGGTATCAAGCCACGCAGGACCCGCACCCGGGTTTTCTCGCAGAGGCTAACCCGTAACCTCCAGAGTTTTAACCACACCGGCTAACCCAGAACCGACACAGGGTTTTACCAGGCTAACCCAGAACCAACACAGAGTTTTCCACATCGGCTAACCTAGGACCGAACCAGGGTTTTCCATGGGCTAACCCAGAACCTGACCAGGGTTTTGATACCGGCTGACCCAGAACCTAACCAGGGTTTTACCACGGGATAACCCAGAACCTTCCGCACAACTTCCTCGGTCGCCAGCCCAAGCCTGGGCCCACCGGATTGACCAGCTTCGCCACCATGCTTACCGACGCCACAGCCTCCAGCTACCTCGTACTCCTTGCTATGGCGAAGCTTCTCGAGTACACCACCTTATGTGACCGCCAGGTCATTGAACCCGATCGCCTGCACGTCACCGGACGCACCAGCCTCCAGCTATCCCCGCGAAGCGTCAACCACACGTACGCGCCGATACCTCCATCACATAGGTGAAGCTTCCCGAGAACACCACCTCATGTGACCGCCAGGTCTCCGAATCCAGTCGTCTGCACGCCTCCGGACGCACCAGCCTCCAGCTATCCCCGCGAAGCGTCAGCCACATACCCACCGGTACCTGCATCACAGAGGTGAAACCAAACCAACACTCCTTCCACCTGCAAGGTTAGCACATCACAAGATCATCCAAAACCAAGCATACAATGATACACACGTGTCAACATGACACGACCCCACCGGACAACGTCCGGTTACGCTCAACAATGCGAAAACCCGTCACAACTCGACGTGTCCGATCGGCATCAGACACTGTCCGCTAGGCACTCAACTCATGCCCGTGCAACTCAAAGCACTTCAAAATCACATCAAAATCAAACCCGTCACATATATTCATCACAACAGAAGGGGACCCACCACATGGGTCTCAACACCATACATACCACTGCGTGAAGATTCCGGGCCCTAGCCGCGTGATCACGGTCAAGGGCAACTACAAGACTGCTCTAGATTGCGATGAACAGTCCCTTGCCCTGGTCGACCAACTTCCCCCGCGTGGTCCCGAAGTGGCGCAGACCAAGTCTGCCCATCCCAAGGTTTCTCTCCAGCCAGGGGGAGAGACCAAGGAAGTTCCGCTGTCTCTTGATGATCCTTTCAAGACAGTTCATTTGGCGGCCAATCTGGACCCCAAATAGGAAATCGAGCTCATTGCCTTCCTCCGAGCTAATGCAGACGTGTTTGCCTAGAAGCCGTCTAACATGCCCGGGGTCCCAAGGGAGGTTATTGAGCACAAACTGGAAGTCCGGCCGGACAAAAAGCCTGTTCGTCAGAAGCTTCGTCGCTTTTTGCATTTCAAGCAGGGGATCATCAAGGATCAGCTTGGAAAGCTGTTCGCCGCTGGTTTCATCCGCGAGGTTGATCACACCGAGTGGCTGGCCAACCCTGTGATCGTAAAGAAGAAAGGCGGCAAGTGGAGGATGTGTGTCGACCACACTGACTTGAACGCGGCTTGTCCTAAGCACAATTTCCCGCTGCCTCGCATAGACCAGCTGGTCGACGCGACTGCGGATGCCCAGCTTTTGAGTTTTTTGGATGCTTACTCCGGTTATCACCAAATAAGCATCTCCCCCAATGATGAAGAGAAAACTGCCTTCATCACCCCTTCGGCACTTTCTGCTATACGACCATGTCTTTCGGTCTGCGCAATGTTGGTGCCACCTTCCAACGCTTAATGAAGAAAACTTTCCCAGAACAGCGCGGAAGGAACTTAGAGGTCTATGTTGACATAGTTGTAAAGAGCAAGTATGATCCGGATCATGAAAAAGACCTGACCGAGACGTTTCATAATCTCACCAGGCACAGAATTAAAATGAATCCAGAGAGGTGTACTTTTGGTGTCCAATCCGGCATGCTGCTCGGCTATGTGATCAGTTCGCAAGGAATTTCTGCTAACCCTGAAAAATCGAGGCCATTGAAAACATGAAGGCTCCGACTACCGTTAAGAAAGTTCAGAGCCTCACAGGACGGATGGCTGCTTTAAACAGGTTTATCTCCCGTCATGGCGAACGCGGGCTGCCCTTCATTAAGGCTCTGCGCAAGCACAATGGCTTCGAGTGGACAGAGGAGGCTGACAGATCTTTCCAAGATCTAAAGCAATATCTGTCCAACCCACCTATCTTGACTACCTCACGATATGGCGAACAGCTTTTGCTGTATCTTGGCTGCAGGCCACAAGTGGTGAGCGTGGTCTTGACGGTGGAGAGGGAAGGCATCCAGCGACCAATCTATTACGTGAGCGAGGTACTTCATGGATCAAAGGAGCGCTACCCTGAGGTTCAAAAGTTGCTCTACGTCTTGCTCATGTCCTCCAGGAATCTTCGGTATTATTTCCAGGCGCACCAAATAATGGTCCCGACCAAGTTCCCTCTGGGCGAAATCCTACGGAACAAGGAAGCTGGCAGACGCATAGCTAAGTGGGCAATGGAACAAGCGGAGGTCGACATTCTGTTTTCTGCCCGAACTGCTATTAAATCCCAGGTTCTGACTGACTTTGTCGCTGAATGGACCTGCCCGCCCAAATCCCAGGAAGCTCTCGAGCAACCTGAAGAAACCCCCTGGACCATGTTTTTTGACGGCTCGCGCACTGGAAACTCGAGGGCTGGTTTTGTTCTCATCTCCCCTCAAGGAGAGCAACTCCATTATTCTATCCAACTACACTTTGCGGCAACTAACAACGCTGCGGAGTACGAGGCACTCCTCGCGGGACTAAGAGCATGCAAGTCGCTCGGCGTCAAACGGCTAACTGTGAAGGGAGATTCACGGCTGGTCATCAATTAGGTAAACAAGGAGTATTAGTGCTGCGATGACTCAATGGCGCGATACCTGGTTGAAGTGAGAAAGTTGAAGCGGCACTTTCGATTCTTCGAGGTGCTCTTCGTGCCCAGGAAGGACAACTTCTTGGCCAACCAGCTGTCCAAATTTGAATCCTCACGCGAACCTGTCCCGGCAGGGGTGCTCGTCGAGCACCTTTATAAGCCCTCTATCACGTCTCCGGACGAGGCAAAAGAGATAGGTGGTGCTGCCTCCGTCATCGAGCAGGCTGCGGACTGGACAACGCCATTGGTCCGGTACCTTGCAGATGGGACCCTGCCTGGCGACGAAGCCGAGCGTTCCCGGCTTATAAGGCGTGCTAGTCCATACAACCTTGTGGACGGCATCCTTTACCGGCATGGTGCTCTGGGAGTACTCTTCAAGTGCATCTCGCAGCAGGAGGGTGTGTTCCTCCTTAGGGACATACACGAGGGTGCCTGCGGCAACCACGCCTCCTTCAGGACTCTGGTCGGCAAAGCGTTTCGCATGGGTTATTACTAGCCCACAGCACTACAGGATGCCTGGGATGTGGTAACTAAGTGCAAGGCATGCCAATTTCACGCCCGGAAGGCCCATAAGCCCGTCCAAGAGCTCCAAACGATCCCCCATCATGGCCTTTCTCCACATGGGGTCTGGATCTGCTCGGCCAGTTCCCCAAGGGGTTAAAGGGCTGCACGCACTTGCTCGTATCCATCGATACCTTTACAAAATGGATTGAGGCCGAGCCTGTGTCATCTCTTCACATCAAAACGACTGTGCGTTTCTTCAAAAGCAACGTGATCACGCGCTTCGGGATTCCCCACAAGCTGATCACCGATAACGGTCCCCAGTTCAGAAGCGAGCTATTCCAGAAATACTGCAAACAGCTGGGCACCAAGGTCTGCTTCGGCTCTATGGCACATCCACAGAGCAATGGAGCAGTCGAGTGAGCTAATGGACAGATAGTCCAGGGTATCAAACGGCGGGTGTTAGCGTCACTCAAAGAGCATAAAAGCATGGGTTGACGAAGTTCCTTCCGTCCTCTAGGCCGTGCGCACCACAGCCAGCCGGGCAACCGGGGAAACTCCTTTCCAACTAGTCTACGGTGTAGAAGCCATCTTACCCGCCGAAGTGGTACTCGGCTCGCCTCGCACGAGCTCGGTCAACACGGTTGACACAGAGCAAGAGCGCCTGCTCGAACTCGACCTCCTCGAAGGCACACGCGACAGGGCACAAGTCAGAATGGCGTGCTACCAGCAAGATTTTCGCCGGCACACAACTAAGTCTGTCCGACCAAGGGCTTTGAAGGTGGGCGACCTCGTTCTGCGCCGCGTCCAGAACCTGTTCAATGCCAACAAGTTAACTCCCCGTTGGGAGGACCCGTTCACGGTGGTTTCTACTGCTCGCCCGGTGGCTGTTCGCCTGGCAATGGAGGACGGGAGAGAGCTGACCAGCACTTGGAACATCGACCAGCTTCGTAAGTTCTTTGTGTAGGTCTTTCGCTTGTTTTCCTAGCTTTGCACTTTTTGTCAAACTTCACGCCTTTGTTCGTCCAAGTCTCTCGGGCTGCCAGGTAAAGTTCACTCCATTGAGCGGTGAATGTTCGCGGCCCCCCTGCGGCCCTTCTCACCATTGTCTTCTCAGACTACTCTCTCTCTGGTAACACTTGATGGCTGCCCGGTCTTGCGAACTCTTGGCTCCGCAATCTTCAGGGTTTCCCTGCCTGTATCTAGCTTCAACGAGTTCCTAAACTCAGAGTTGCGTAACACGGCTTCCAGCCTTGCGGCTAAGCCTGCTCTCGTAAGCCCTCCGCGGCAGGGGCACTTACCGCTCACGGCACAACCACTTGGCAAACCCTGCTCTCGTAAGCCCTCCGCGGCAGAGGCACTTTCCTTGTTCGGTTACCTTCGGAATCGCCTAACTTACGTTAACGAACAGTTCCTGGAACCAGTCGATCAGGATACGGGTGTCGCTCTATCTCTCTACGCACGTGCTTGAAGTCGCAAACTCAGGTCTTCATGCATCGTCCGTACCGGGGGGTAGGGTGTTGCTCTTTTGCTTGTGCACCTGTTCGAGTTCGTAAACTCAGGTCCTCGAGCAGCTGCACAACGGGGGCTCGGAGTTAGGCTAAGCGTTCTGCCGGTTTTTCCTAAAACTTTCTAGCGCTCTTCTGCCTCGCTCTTGGTTTCCTGCTCGTCCTTGTCTTTTGCTGCTCTTTTTTGCAGGGACTCAGCTGCTCGGTCAGACTCTCGCTCTGATTCAAGCGCTGCTCGGCGAAAATTTTACAGGTACAAAAGGCCCTTTCGGGTACTGCTCTACTGCTACTACTTAGAAGCAAGCTGCTCCTTCAGCTCCTCAATCCCTAGCTTGAGGCGCAGGGCTTTCCCTTGGGCTTTGATCCCCTCCTTTGCTTCAGCTAGGAGGCGCTCGGCTTCTTTCTTGCTGACCGATCTGTGCTTGGCCTGCTCCTTGGCCTCTGCACGGAGGGCTTCGTCCTCCTCGGTCTTGGTCCGCAGCTGCTCGGTCAGACTTTCGTGCTGACTTCGCTGCTGCTCGGCCAACTCCTTGGCCCTTCCTTCCGCGGTGCTCGCTCTTAGGGCCAGCGTGCGAAGCTCCTCGACCTCTTCCTGTCAGATCAAGTGAGTTGACACCCTCTCCTCGGTCAGCTGGGCCTTGAGCTTCTTCACCTCCGCATAGAGTCGGTTCCGGCTTTCAGCCGCGGCCATGAGCTTCTCCTCGAGCCACCTCATGCGGCGCTGCCCTTGGAAAGCTCCCAGGGTGGCGCCGCGCTCGATCGCGACGCCTTCTTCGAAGTCCTCCATGGTGCCCCGCAAGACCTGAGTGAGAGAAGAACAAGTCCGTTATATTGGGTTGCTGGTAACTTAAACGGACAAGTTTTTTGTTCGAGGCTTACCTCTTGAAGCCTGTGCTTCAAGTTTCGGCGTAGGCGCTCCCTGAGGCCGTGGGTTGCGAAACCCTGGCTGCTCGGAGTGGCCGCAGCGTGGCGTTCTCTCCGCTGCGTCTTCTCCTTACGGGAGCGCGTCCGCTTGGGGGCAGTGGCGACGGGCGAAGATTTTTCGCCCTGGAGCTCCTACCGTTCCTCTTCTTCCTCCGCCCGATTATCCTCGGGCAAGACCAGCATTGCTCTGCTCGGGGACGTCGGTGTTACCGCGGACAGGGCGACTTGTGCGCCCTGCTCGTGGCCATCCCTCCGCTCCCTGGCGACAGGTCTCTTGCCCTGCTCGCCAGAAGTGTCCGTTGCCACAGGGATGAGTTGCCCCTGCGACGAAGTGCCCGGCGCTCGGGGACGTCGGTGTTACCGCGGACAGGGCGACTTGTGCGCCCTGCTCGTGGCCATCCCTCCGCTCCCTGGCGACAGGTCTCTTGCCCTGCTCGCCAGAAGTGTCCGTTGCCACAGGGATGAGTTGCCCCTGCGACGAAGTGCCCGGCAGGACTGCTTGCTCGGTCCCGCCCCGGGCAGCCGGCGGAGCCAACTCCTTGGCCCCGCTCTTCATGGCGTCGTGCCCCGCTTCTTCGGCTTCAAGCCGATCCACCGCGCTCTTCAGCGCATCGATCTGGTCGGTGGAGCCCGGCGGAAGCACAACCCACGCTGCCAGCTTGTCCTTGAGGGTTGCCAACCTCGTTGTCCGTGACGAACCGTGTAGGTGCTCGGGCAACAAATACCTCTCGATCGCCGCATCCACGTTGTCGCTGGCGATCACCTCCTCGGCAGCTGATGAAAATAACGCGTTAAGACCTGAGCTGTTCGGTAGAATGTAAAGGGGGATATTCTTCGCCATTGCATACCTGCCGTGCCCACCGCGGGAAGCTTGACCTTCTTCTTTACTCCATGACGGAGCTTGCGCCTCTTGCTCGGCAGATCCTCGGCTTCTTGTTCGCCTTGGCCTCCGGGCGCCCGCGGCGACAAACTCAGCTCCTTTGTGAGCTGAGCACTCTTTTTGCGCAACGCAAGGAGAGCCTCCTTGCGCACGACCTCCTCCTCAAGCCTCCTCTACTCGGCGATCTGTTGCAGTCATTCCATATGGCCCGGGTGAGCCCGTGCATAGCCTTTTATCCAGTGGGTCAGGTTCCGTACCTCCTCGTCGCCTTGCTCGGTGAGGAGGGATGGGCTTGGGCGTTCCCCCCTTGGCTGGCTGCGCGCGCGCTTGGCCTGCTCGGCGCGCATCGTCGCCGCAGGGGGCTTCGGAGTCGGTTGGCAGTCGCGGCAGCGCGGCGAGCTCCACGTCGGCTCAGTGGCCACCTTGGGCTTCTCGGCCACCTTGGCCTTGCCCTTCCTCGCTCCTTCCTTGTCGGACTCTGAGAGCTCATGGCCGATCCCGCCAATGATCAACTGCTCGTCCTGCGTATTTAGAAGCGAATGTGAGCATGCCATAACCGTGTAAGTCTAGCAACTCAGATGGGGGCTTTGCGTAAGTTCCCTCTGATGAGCGGACGAGCACATTCCATGGGCATGTGTAGGCCACCTCGGTGTATTTCTGGCGGCCTTCAGCATGGCGTCGACCTGCTCGGTCACCCATGCGTCGGTAGGTTTCACTGCCCGAACAGAAGAAGTCCTTAGTTCCTGTTCGAATGAATCACCAAAAAAAGGGTGAGCATTTGAGGAACTTACCCGAGCTTTCCCTGGTGATGTCCTCCTAGTCTTCTATCTTGTAGAAGGGGTAGGACATCTTCCGCAGCGGACAGATCCTGTTCGCCACGAAGTCCCGGATGATCTCTCTGTCCGTGAGCCCAAGGCCCACAAGTGAGGCGATCTTCCGGGTCAACTACCACTCCTCGCCGGTCGGTTCCGGCCGAGGCATCTGCGTTCCCTTCGCCGGGGCTTGTCCGGTGAAGGAGAGCTTGCTGTCGCCGTTCCGCTTGGTGTAGAACCACCTCATCCACCACGGCCCCATCGAGTCGAGTAGCAGTGGACGAGGGTACGGCGCGTCGTCGGCGGTTGCCCGAAGCTTGAGGTCGTAACACTCGAGCCCGGAAGCGGCGGAGCTGCTCCTCGTTACTGCGTAGTAATGAAGGAACAGCCCCACCGACGGATCAACGTCCAGATAGCCCTCGCACAGGTGTGCGAAGACAACCATCTGGAGGAACGAGTTGAGGTTGAGATTCGCAACATCTAGCCCGCTGATGTTCAGGAAGGCCTCCACGAAATCGCTTTCGGGAGACCTCAACCCAAACATGGCAAAGAGCTCGAAGTTCACGAACTCGTCGTCGAGCGGCTTCGGCATCTCCTCCTCGAGCAGCCTCCAGCTGCCGGCGTCGATGTGTCCCTCTGCCTCCAAGGTCTTCAAGTCTTCCTCGGTCATGCTAGTGCCCGCGAACTTGGCCATAGAAATCCCCAGGGTTGGCGAGCAGATTTGGAGGTGAGTTGCGGTTGATTGATGCTAGCGCTGTTGGAATAGGGCTTGGGAAGGAAAGGCGCGCAAGAACGAAAGTGGCGAGCCGCGGTGGCTTGGTGCTCTTTATAGCCTTGATCCGAGCAGCTCTGCAACGGTTTTTTGCCACAAAACGGCTAAGTAAAAACGGTCGCCCGATCTGTCTGCGCAGCGAAAGTTACCGTTGTAATCTGCCAACGGCTACTTTTTTATGTTTTCTGTATTGAGGGCTGGGTGCTCTGCTCGGACAGATGTGGTTCCCTGTTCGACGCAACAGAGTTGCTCAGCACTGGGCGGGTTTGTTCGGCCCCGAACAAGGTTTGTTCGGTTGAATCATAACCTGTTCGGTCGACTGTTGCACGTCTTTGTAGCAGGAATATTACCCTCTTTGTGACTTGGAGTCTCAAGAGGAAGACCCCACTCTAGTGAAGAACTTCCACTTGAGTCTCGGGGGCTAGTTGTCGGGGATAAAATCACGGCCCAATCGAACAGCCTCCTAGGGCCTGGCTCCCTAGAAGGTTCTATCAGGCCCATGTGCATCCTGCCGAACAGCTTCCTGGTTGGCACGGTGCGTAGTGGCCTAGACTTCGTGTTCGAGCCCGACTCGAACAAGAGTTCTGCACGGCTACGTGAAGACCCGGACGTAGTTTCCCGGATTGGAGCAAACGTCGTGATTCCCAAGAATTGGAGTATATCTTATCTACCTCGGGATGTATTTGGCATGTGTACGAGTTCGTTACGTCCTCGTGGTTAGCCCGGCCCGATTATCCCTCGGTAGGTCGGTTGTTCAACACTATATAAACAAAGCCCCTCAAGCCCCTACGGCATGTAGGGGAGAGATCCAACATCAGATCGCAGATAGCCAGCGCAAGGTCTAGAGAATACTACTTCTTGTACACCCATAATCTCGCCGAGACCTGTTCATCTCGCCGAGTTCTCTCTTGTAATCCTTTCTCATATAAAGAAGCACTGGACGTAGGGTTATTATCTCCCCGGAGAGGCCTGAACCAGTATAAAAATCCTGTGTCTGTTCCCTGCTCGTTGATTGTTGTTTGCCCTACACGGCAGTGTCTTCTATCTCCCCTTCTCAAGAACCTTAGTTGACTTGGGACCGATATCCCAACCGTCGACAGGCACACTACAAATAAAAAAACCATCGTGATCTATGTTATGTTCATTTAAATTATACAAAGTGAAGTATGACTTACATCAATTAAGGTGAAGTGAAAATGATCAATTTATCATGTCAATTGAAATGATCTAATTATCCTAGGCATGCAATAGCTAGCTAGGTACATTGCATCAGCTTACAAAAAAAAAGGGCAGTTGAACAATAGTCCTGTACCACATTACTAATCAAGCTAAAATTTTTAAGAGCATTAAGAGAAGAGCAGCGAGCATGTCAGGTTTCAAAAGTCATCCAAAATGTGCAAATAGGGACACAAATGGCAATTAAAAAAATAGGAAGTGTAGTAGAATGACATTGGCGGAGAACAGGTAGATAAACAAAAAAAACTTGGCAGTTATAAATTATGTTATATCTGATAGTTACAAATTACAGTTAACCAATGGGGAATCATTGTATATCTCATGTATGTGTTAACGGATCTGATTATAGTTACAAATTTCACTGTGATTTCATTTGGAAGGACAAATGCCCTGGCGTATTTCATGAATCTTATGAATAAGGTGTTATGGACTTCTTGGACAAATTTATGGTGGCATTCATTGATGACATCCAAATCTTCTCCAAATCTGAGGAAGAGAATGCAATTCACCTAAGGATGGTTCTTAAAAGGTTAAGAGAACACTAACTCTATGCTAAGCTGAGCAAATGTGAAATTTGAATGGAAGAAGTGACTTTCCTTGGGCACATAATATTAGCCGGATGTGTAGCTGTCGACCCTGAGAAAGTCGTAGCTATTGCTGAATGGAAGGAGCCAAAATCTGTAACATAAGTGAGAAGTTTCCTTTGGTTGGCGGGCTATTACCGCCGATTCGTTGAAGATTTTTCCATAATCGCCCGACCCATGACCAACCTCCTAAAGAAGGAAAAGAATTTTGACTGGGATGAAAATTGTGAAACCAGCTTCCAAGAAATTAAGAGGCCACTAACTTCTGCTCTTGTGCTAATTCTGCCGGATAATCATAAAGACTTTGAAATCTTCTGCGATGCGTCTAGGTAGGGCCTAGGGTATGTGCTAATGCAAGAAGGCATGGTTGCTGCTTGTGCATCAAGTCAACTCACAACCCATGAGTAAAACTATCCCCCACTCATGATCTTGAGCTAGCTGTTGTGGTTCATGTCCTAAAATTTTGGAGGCACTACCTCATTGGGAATTGAACTAAAATATACACTGACCATAAAAGCCTCAAATACATTTTCACCCAACTAGGCCTCAACCTAAGACAAATACGTTGGTTGTAGCAAATTAAAGATTATGATGTGAGAGTTCATTATCACCCAGGTAAAGCAAATGTGGTGGCTGATGCTTGAAGCCGCCGCTCTTATTGTAATCATCTAGTGCTTATGGAAATCCAACCCAAATTGTATAAGGAGTTGGATGACCTCAGCTTAGAGGTAATCGAGGTAGGCCAAACAAATATGTTGGAACTGCAACCGACACTAATGAATCAAAATAAAGAAGCTCAAAGGGCTAAGAAGGAAATCCTTGGAATAAAGAAGAAACTTAAGAAGGGCAAGGCACTAGATTTTTTTGTGGATGATGAAGGAGTACCCTGGTTCAAAAAGAGGATCTTCGTATCAAATGACAAACCACTTAAAGAAGTCATTCTGAAATAAGCTCATGAAACCTATATCCATCCATCTAAGGATTACTAAAATGTATGCTAATCTGAAAACCACTTATTGATGAACCGGTATGAAAAGATAGATCGCCGAGGATGTCGCTCTTTGTGATGTCTGTCAAAGGGTAAAGGCAGAACATCAAAGACCTGTTGGACTGCTGCAACCTCTTAGAATTCCTGAGTGGAAATGGGAATAAGTTGGGATGGACTTCACTGCTAGATTACCCACAACACATTTCGGCCATGACTCCATCTGGGCCATCATTGATCGCCTCACCAAAGTTGCGCATTTCGTTCATGTTTGAAGAACCTAAATTGGGAGCAAGTTGACATAATTATACATGTGACATCCTAATAAAAATTTATTAGGTGTCCCAAGTTTTTTCGAAAAGGCAAAGGTAATAATACTGCGTTTTCATCTCCTTTAAACCCCTAGATGCCATGTGGGCCTATTTATCCATTAAATGGTACCCATATCAGCCCGTTTATCGCTTTCAGCCTACTTAGGAGAAGGCCAACAGCCCCCCTGCGCTCCACACCCCTATAAACCTCCCCCTCCACTGTGCACCGCCTCCCACTCCCTCTCTCCCCAAACCCTAAAATCTACGGCACAAGATCTTCCTTCCCGAGCACAAATCTGAGGTAAATCCCTTTTCCCCGTGGTCAATTCGCTGTGTAGATGGCACCAGTTAGGGATGCAAAAGGGCCGACCCAAGGGTACCCTTTGACCCTCTCTAGTTAATTTGTTTGTATAGAAAATTAGAAAGGTGGGCTAGAAATTGTGTTTTTAGTTCATTTCAAATGTACTAGGTGTCCCTAGGGCCGACCCTTTCGCATCCCTAGCACCAGTAGATAGATCTCGTCGAGACGGTCCAAATGCATATTGGATCATGCATTTTGGTAGAGAACGCGCCCTATAGAGCTCGCTGAAGGTAGGAGCACCCATGGCCGCCGGCGATCCTCGCCGTTCGTGTCGCTGCGGCAAATCCCGCGCTCAACCCGCAGCCGCCATGTTGCCCCAGCGCCGTCGTCCTGCTCCCCCGTGCGCAGCACACGCGTCGCGCAAACCGCCGCGAGATGCGCGTCCCGACGGGACTCGCTTAACGCGTTCGCCTGACAACACCGCCGCCGTCGAACCGCCCAGTGACGAGTGTCCCCATGGGACCCGCCGCTGTTGCTGCCTTCGACCACGCCGTCGCTGCCGCCTAGTGGCGTCGCGACGCGTGCCCCCATGGGACCCGCCACTAACGCCGGCACCGTCCTGTTTACCTCGCCCCGGATCTAGCCACGGTCGCTGACATGTGGGCCGGCCAAGCCGTTGGAACCGTACGTCAGCCGTAGCTGTTTTGCAAGCCGCCCCTTACGCGCGAGGCGTGGCGACACGTGCCACGCGCACGCGCAGTGATTCGCCGCAGCCACTGACCCGTGGGTCCACCAGCCATGTCAGCGCCACGTCGGCCCGACAGCCATGTGGCATGACACATGTCAAGCCACGTGTCATGCCACATCAACCCAGAACCGAGCCCTACTGCCACGTGGCATGCCACGTCAGCTGCCACGTGTCATGCCACCTCACCATTTGTGCCTATCCACTGCCATGTGTCGTGCCACGAGTTGCCACGTCACTGCCACTTGATGTCACAACCCCGGCTTCACTAGGAATCTGCTTGCCATGCACACGTCCTCGCTTAGGTTTTCATTCAGGAAATCCGTTTTGACATCCATTTGCCGAATCTCATAATCATGATACGCGACAATTGCTAGCATTATCCGGATAGACTTGACCATGGAGACAGGCGAATAAGTTTCATTGTAGTCAATACCATGAATCTGCTTCTACCCTTTTGCCACCAAGCATGCCTTAAAAATGTGAACATTTCCATCGGCATCTATCTTTTTCTTAAAGACCCATTTGCACTCTATGGTTTTTACACCATCAGATAGATCAACTGAAAGAGGATCCTAAGGCCTAGAGGGGGGTGAATAGGCAATTTTAAACTTTTTCGATTATTTGTTGATTAAGCATCAAGTTAATAGTGACCCAATCCTAGTTTCAATTTTCATGCAAGCGGAAGCGATAAACAAGTGAATTGAAAAACTAAGACATGGCATCACAATTCATCACAAGCAAGGCAATGGAAGCAAGTGTGAAAAATAAATGAGAGAGAGTGACACGGTATTTGTTTCATCGAAGTTCGGAGCCGCAACTCCTACTCTCCGTTGAGGCTAGCCCTTGCGCACAAGGACCGGCTCGCTCTCGAGCCTAACGCCTTACTTACTCCCCGGTAGTCGTTCCGCCACTCCGGCGAGGTGGACTCCGTCACCCGTACACCGACTTGAGAGTAGCCACACGCCAAGGCCTACTCCCAAGCCCACGCCTCCACGAAGGATGCTGTCTTCAAAAGTAACAAGTCCGAAACGCCCCGATCGTGCCGGATCGAAGGACTTCAATGAAGCTCGGTATTGGGGATGTGCGATTTGTGGCTTTGATTGGTTGGAGGGTGGAGGAAAGGCTCTAGAACACCTAATTGATGAGCAATAAGTGTGGTAGGTGAAATGGAGCAGCAAACCTCAAAGTAGCCAGCCACTAGACAAGTATTTATAGCCCCTAGTGCAAAACTAGCCGTTGCCCCCGGAAGGAGACAAAAAGACTAGCCGTTAGCCTTTACCGGACGCCGTCCGACAGCGGCAAAAGCTTACTGAAAAACAGCTTATCGGACGCCGTCCGGTAAGGACCGGACGCCGTCCGACAGAGAGATGTGCGCAGAGATTTGGCTTACCGGACGCTCGTCGGCTGCGCCCAGACGCCGTCCGACGGGAGGAAAACTCAAATTTTTATCTTTATCGGACGCCGTCCGGTGACAGCCGGACGCCGTCCGACAGTGTGCACTGTGCACGTGTTTTGCTGGTCGGACGCTGTCCGGCTGCGCCCAGACGCCGTCCGACAGAGAGTGTTTTCGTGCTTGAAATTGTGGGTGAGTTGAGGTGGGTTACTTTTCACTCTAGAAATCTCACAAGGATATTTTTAGGTATTTTTAGAAGAGGTGGACTAAGGAAACCGAGTTTTTGAAAAGTCGCAAAGATCCGGCAAGATCCGAGATATTCAAACCCCTTTTGAAATCCGACAAAAACAGAAAATAAAAACTAACTACTCCTAAACTATACGTGACCTCATCTCTCGCCCGGTCACGCACTTAGAACCTTGGAGCAGCTCACAAATTTGTCGACGCTTCAAATTAGGGTTTTACGAGGAGCCGAGTCTTCGCTAGGGTTCCGAGAAATCCAAAAACCCCCTAGCACTTATTATTAAATAATTTTGACATCAATGCCACTAATAAAGATTAGGGCTCAACAATGCTCACATCAACCAAGTTCCAAACTTGAGTATCATACATGGACTTTATCTCGGATCTCATGGCTTCTAGCCATTTCTCATAGTCCAGGCCCACCATCGCTTCCTTAGTCCTTGGGCTCGTCATTTTCCAACAATAACACATCGTGTAGCTCCGTCGTGAGGAACATAAAACTCTCAGGAGCGCGGTTTGCCTGTATGAACCTCCGTGGGACTGGCACCCCATCAATAGGTTCAGCAACACCTTTCTCATCTAACTGAGTACTAGTTGGAGCTGAAACATTTTCAGACGTTTCCCAAATCTCTTCAAGTTGCACTTTCCTCCTACTAGTCATTTTGGAAAACTCTTTTTCCAAAAAGACGCCAGTTCAGGCGCAAATGCTTTGCCTTCTTCCCGGTTATAAAAATAATATCCTTCGGTTTCCCTTGGGTACCCCACAAATAAGAACGTTTCCCTTTCCATATCTCATATGGTGTCTTATCAACAATTTAGATGCAACCCTGTTTAACGTGAACGCAACTGTTTCTAGAGCGTGCCCCCAAAATAACAATGGAATATCCACTTGACTCATCATAGACCGTACCATGTGCAACAAAGTCTGGTTCCTCCGTTCGGATAACCCGTTCCACTGAGGCATACTGGGCGGAGTCAATTGCGGAACAATTCCACTACTCTTTAGATGATCTTTAAACTCTTGGCTCAAATACTCACATCCACAATCAGATCGCAAACATTTAATTTTCTTAATCAAATGATTTTGTACTTCATTCTGAAACTCGTTGAACTTTTAAAAAGATTCAGACTTGTGCCTCATTAAATAGATATAGCCATATCTACTAAAGTAATCGGTGAAAGTAATGAAGTATTGATAACAACCTCTGGTCGTGGAGCTCATTGGTCCACATACATCAGTATGCATGAGTGCCAACAACTCACACATCCTCTCACTCGAACCAGTGAAAGGTGCCTTTGTCATCTTGCCACGCAAACAGGTTCACATGTTTCAAAAGATTTAAAATCAAATGAATCGAAAAGACCACCTTTATGGAGCTTCTCCATACGTCTTTTGTTTATATGACCCAATCGACAATGCCATAAATAAGTGAAATCTAAATCATTTGTTTTGAGTCTTTTCGTATTAACATTACTAACAGAAGCATTACCAACACCAATGGACCGTTACCATAGAACAAACCATTGAAATAAATTGAACAACGCTTGTTCTTTACTACAAAGTCATAACTAGTGCTGGCTATATGGGTCGGTCTGGCCGAACCGAACCGGGCTAGCCCGGTTCGATGAACCGAACCGAATCTGGGCCGGCACCTCGGCCAGTCGGGCCGGCCCAGTTCGTTCGCTACTGTTGTATGTTTATTTAATTCAATATATGTATTTCTATATATATTTTCTTTAATTTATAATGTATATTTGTGAAATATAATGGTTTTCTTAATTTTTTTTATATATTTTTAAATAAAATAAACCGACTAATAAAAAACCGGGCAGGCCTGGTTCGGTTCGGTTCACTGTGCGAACCAAACCTGGGCCGAGACCCCAGCCGGTTGGCCTGGTTCGTACATAAACCGAACCAATCGGGCCCGAACCGAACCGGGCCGGCCCGTTGGCCAGGTCTAGTCATAACCATCTTCTTTCAAACATGAAGATGAGATAATGTTCTTACTTAAGGCACGAATGTAATAACAACTATTTAATTTTATGACTAAACCAGAAGGTAACAACAAGGGATAAACGCCGATGGCCTTCGCAGCAACCTTTGCTCCATTGCCAATGCGAATTTCCAACTCACCTCTCTTGCAATCTCTAGTCCTTCTTAGCCCCTGCAACGATTTGCAAGTATGAATCATTGCACCGATATTAAATACCCAAGATTCAGTATGACAAGTTGCAAGATTAACTTCTATAACATTTATACCTGAAGTAGAAGGTAGAACCTTTCCATTCTTTTTATCTTCCAGAAACATTTATACCTAAGGTATCTCTCCTATTATCGAGGAGGGACAAATTCTATCTTGATCATCGCACCCCTGGCTATATATCGTGGCATACCCAGTAATCACTTTTTTAACTACCCTGTTACGGTGTAACGTTTGATAACACCAAATCATACGAGTCAACATGATGGGCATCCATGACAATATAAGGTCTAAGAACCATATAGGCATACCACTCGAGACTATACGTTGATGGCACTATAAGAGATAACAACTTATAAGGTCTCGGAGTAGGTCTGCCCGACTACGCATGTTCTCCAACATGTATCCATACTATTGGTTTGATATCTTCAAATCTATGGTATGTGAAACATCAACATCAGCTAATATGTATGCTGGTCAAATCATAACCGCTCCTCGTAATGACATGGATCAGGGAGCTGTTTATAATAATGTCACTTAACAATGTGTTTCACAATCAAGTCGTACTCAGTGGATACAGTCGTGACATTTATTCAGGGAACCGATACAATGTTATCATAAATACATGAATAAAGACGTGGTACAATCATCACTATGATTGATCTAGGGCATATCCCTTCCAAACCCCGCGTCGTTTCCTGCCGCGCCGCTGCCGCGTGTCGTCACCGTGTCACCCCGCGCCGCATCCACCAATCTCGTGCCGCCGCATGTCGAGTTACTTTAATAACCTAATCAACTAAAACCTACGTAGCGTGTGTTGACTAAAGATGGCAAGTCGGTTGGTTTTGTTTAATGAGGATTGTGGTGGAGGTAGTCAACTTGGTCTAAGAATCCTTGACGTATGCTTGTCCGGCCAAGCCATACAAGCGCAACTGTAAGTGCTAGCTCTAGCATGTCGGCCAACATGTGCTGACTTAGTAGTTAGGGAAAACTGTTAAAACATGATAATTTGAAAAGATCGGGCTGCGGTCCGTTGGCTCAAGAGAGAGACCCGAGTGTCAAAACCTTAGAGGGGTATCGGTGTTAACAGAAGGAACTAATGAATCGTCTTATATCGTTACTTGGTCTAGGCTCCAAAGAATGAGATAAGACATAAAAGTAGCACTAGGCTTTATGAATAAAGTGTGCCACACTCTGCAGAGGTTAAAACTATCATGATGGTCGTTTCCACGGACATGGGAGGGGATGAAGATCGTACATGATAGTCTCATGTGTTAATAATTAACCTGATGGGTTGATTTGGTTTGAGTTATTCGAGGCTTGTGCAGTTCTGATGAGGGGCTTGGAAGCCGAGCTCGGTGTGTTTACTTTGGGAATTTTTCACTATTGCTCTACAAATTATTTTAGAACACTTTAATTAATTTGAATAGAATAGGTGTTTATGCAAAAGGGTCATCCTGTTCTTGTTATATCCTTTCATTAATTATAAGGATTTTTACTGGGTAGCCGTCTACTCATTGTACAAACCACAGATATATTTGTATTCAGGAGAAGAATCGGGTCCGGTTCGCCTACAGGATCAGGAGGATTTTGTGCCGAATTTCGACCAAGACTAGTTGACATTCAAATGTTGGACTAGAGCATCATTATACTTTATTTTCCGCTGTATTTATTTGGATTTCTCCACTCTGAACTATATTATGCCGTCTTAATCAAACTATTGTAATAAGTGGTTGTGTAACAATTACTTTTGCATAATATGTTATTTTCGTAGTTAATTGTGACTGTGCGATGATGTTTGACAAATGTCGCTCATGAGTTGGTAGCATTGATCTCTGATACTAGCAATATATCATGAGTGGATACTGGTGAAGCAGGGTCGCGACACTTGGACAACGAGAACTGGTTGAGCGAGATGGTGGGACTAAGACTTGGGGACACAAAGATGGTGTGTAATATAGATCGCAACTGGCGAGTGGAATCGAGGCACAACTGAAGGATTGCGGGCAGCTAAAACTTCGCATTCTGCGCTCGGTGTGTGGGCTCAGATGGGAATATTCAAGAGTGGAATATGCAGGGCATATTGTAGGGAATATGTGAGGCATATTATTGTCTTGATGAGCTGTGTGTATGAAGGGAAATTTAGTTATTTGCCACACGTTTCGAGTGGCTTTGCTAAAATGATACTCGTTTCTTAATGACACGCGGAACCATGTATGTCTATGACCATGGGACAGAGTGCTATTTTTGCGAAGCCACTTGTTCAGAGTGGTAAATAACCATGTATCTCGTATATACGAACAATCTCAGTCATTATAGAGTAATCCGAGTATACGGACAATTTCTTACAAGATATACGGGTCGATGGTGGTAGTGCACGTGTACATAAGATGTTTTGTGATGCTATTTATGGAATCACCTTGCTTGCTCGGGCGGGACGCCGCGACGAGGAAAGGAGATGCTCGACTACTCGAGGATCCGGTGAGCGACCGGACTCGCGCCGCGGCCCCGTCGCCGTCGCTCTTTGCTAACAGGGCCGCTGGCGGATGGCCCGCCGGCTACATGCTCGACCTCCGTTCGTCGAATTCGATTCCCCCCAAATCGAATCGTTTAGCACCTCAGAGCCTCATATCCTACCAGCAAGTAAATCGACTGGGCTAGCTCGCCCTGCTGCAACCGCCCCCGCTCCCTACGGCGAGCTCCGACCTCCGACGGTAACTGTTGAAGTAACTTCCCATTTTTCTAGAACTTGGATACTAAAGCGGAGGAATTTACAGAATCTTCCCATGCCATTCCTTTCTACTTTCATTTCCGATTGCCAAGGATGTGGTTGCTACACAAAATTGCAGTGCTAAATCACTTTGAGCCGATTGGGTTTGTTCTCGTCACTTTTGTTGTTGCCTCCGGTCTGAAAATCCGTTAAAACACTGAGACGGCGAGTCCTCAAATTTTGTCGCTGATGCCACTTTGTGACTGAAATTTTTGTTCATTACACTCCCACTTCCACAAAAAACCTGTTGCTATCAAGTCTTCACGCGTCTTCTTGACTTGCCCATAGTCCTGACTTTTATTTTTCCCTGCGTACGTCTCATACACGTTCCAGGGAGACAACAGGCAAACTTGCATTGACTATGATCAAATCTTTTAAAAGTCATACATGCACACAAGATCCAAGTTCTTGCAGTTCTTGGTTCTTCAGCAGCCTGTTTATCTCAACACCATGCCATCAGTGTTATCTCTGCTCTGTAGTTTACTTATCTGCTTCTCTGTCAGCAACAGAATACTCACAGCAGCAGCGCAGAAGAACAAGTCTGAGATCGATCGGCAGGCCCTCCTTTGCTTCAAGTCTGGCGTCACCTCTGACCCCCTTGGCACCCTGTCCTCATGGCAGAACAACTCGCTCAGCTTCTGCAGCTGGCGAGGGGTCACCTGTGGTACAAGGCTTCCAGGTCGTGTGGTTTGTCTGAATCTCACCTCTAGCCGTCTCGGTGGGTTCATATCTGGTTGCATAGGCAACCTGGCTTCTCTATACCGGATCGACCTTTCTGACAATAACCTTGGAGGTAACATCCCTGATTCATTGTGGTCTAGCTTGTCTCTCAGCTATGTCAATCTAGCAAATAATACCCTCAGTGGCGGTATCCCTGTCTCATTGGCCAATAGCTACTCACTCAAAACACTGATCCTCTCGCGTAATAACCTCTCTGGAGACATCCCTGATACTTTGTTTGCTAATTCATCAGCACTTATTATGGTTGATCTACAGATGAATTCTTTAACTGGTTCCATCCCACCTTTTGGTAAGGTTTCAGGCCTCATGTTTCTTTGCCTGACAGAGAACTTCCTTTCTGGAAGTATACCTCCTTCGATCGGAAACATTTCTTCCCTCACTGCTATATTGCTAGGTCAGAATAAACTAAGTGGGTTAATCCCAGAAAGTTTGAGTAACATTCCAAAACTTCTTAAATTGGATCTAAGTAACAACATCTTGTGTGGGTATATCCCTTTATCTATCTATAACATGTCGTCACTCGAATACCTTAGCATAGGTAGCAATGGCCTTGTTGGACAGATTCCGTCTTACATTGGCTACTCATTGCCAAACCTCCTGTACCTTAAAATGCAAAACAACAAACTTGTCGGCCAGATTCCTACTTCAGTAACCAACACATCGAATCTCCAAGTATTTGATCTTGCAGATAACATGCTAGGTGGACCTGTTCCGTCTGTTGGATCCTTGGCAAACTTGCAACACGTAATTTTAGGGAGCAATAGGCTAGAAGAAGATAACTTGTTATTCCTTACATCTCTCGCTAATTGCACCCAGCTGACAAAGTTGTCCTTGGAAGGGAACATTCTGAATGGCAGCCTACCAAGATCAGTTGTTAATCTTTCCAGGAGGCTAGAATATTTATCGTTAGGGTCAAACAATATTTCGGGCTCCATACCAGTAGAGATAAGCAATCTTGTTAACCTCACTTTGCTTAGCATGGAAAACAATCTTCTTTGGGGGAACATACCTTGTACAATTGGGAAACTGCGCAACCTATTTGTCCTAAACTTATCAAAGAACAAATTATCAGGTGAGATCCCTCCCTCAATCAGTGACATTACTCAATTGGGAGAGCTTTATCTTGATGACAATAACTTGACTGGAAACATACCCAGTAGTTTAGGCCACTGCTTGGGCTTGCTTAAGGTAAACCTTTCTTCTAACAATCTTAATGGATTATTACCAAAAGAACTGTTCACTGGCCCTCCCTTTTCCTTGGGTTTGGACTTCTCCCACAACAATCTTAGTGGAGAAATACCAATAGAAGTTTTCAGAATGAATTATGCTTTTTTAAATTTTTCCAACAATCACTTCTCTGGTTCTCCGCCAGTATTCTGTGTGAACTCTCCTTTTGGGCAGCTTGTTGATCTATCCAACAACAACTTTGATGTTCCAATTCCAATTGGTGCATGCTTTCGTAATTCAAATGCGCTACCCCCTGGTGCCAATCGGCAGTGTGCAAGTGTGTGTAATGGTTCAGCTACAGAAACAAAGAAGCATGTGCCTATGCTGCTAATAGGAATTCTAATATCATTGTCTACTATTGGTTTCGTCTTGCTGTTATATTTGTTTTTTTCACTTTGGAAGAGAAAGGTGGAGCTTACAATTTCAGGGTGGAATAGAATACTTAGTATGTTAATGTTTGTTGCCCACCGAACGAGGGAAACGCATACATGTTTTAGCCAAGAGGAGATGCTGAACGAGGTATCATATATTCATACCATGGCATTCTGAAAGTTACCAATGGGCTACTAAATACATCAGCAAAGCACACTTGCTGCTGATAGTAACTTCATCAGTCTTACTATTGCTTTCTTCTCATTGTTTATTTTTCCTTCGCTATTTTTTTTTGTGTGGTGCTATCCATATGAAGGCAAACTCAACCCAACCATCTCAGAGCTGCTGGAAAACAATGAAGAAGGTGTCATATGGTGACATTCTTAAAGCCACAAAGTGCTTCTCTCCAGTTAACAGGGTCAGCTCAAGTCGTACTGCATCAGTCTACATTGGTCGATTTCAGTTTGACACTGACCTAGTTGCCATCAAGGTGTTCCATCTTAATGAGCATGGTTCACACAATAGCTTTTTCACCGAGTGTGAAGTGCTCAAACATGTCCGCCATAGAAATCTGGTGCAAGCAATCACCTTGTGCTTAACAGTAGATTTTGATAACAATGAATTCAAGGCTCTTGTATATGAGTTCATGGCAAATGGTAGCCTGGACATGTGGATATACCCAAGGCTACACCAAGGCAGCCCAAGGAGGGTACTAAGCTTAGGTCAAAGGATAACTATTATTGCAGATGTGGCTTCTGCTCTTGATTATCTGCACAATCAGTTTATACCTCCTTTGATTCACTGCGATTTGAAGCCAAGTAATGTTCTTTTGGACTATGACATGACCTCACACGTTGGTGACTTTGGGTCAGCAAAGTTTCTTTCTCCAAATCCCGAAGGCTTGGTTGGTTTTGGAGGAACCATTGGATATATTGCACCTGGTAAGTTACGGACATACTTTTCCAATGAAAGTGTCACTGACTTTGATCTCGAGTCTCTTTCTTTGCATTATTGGATAGCCCTTACGTGCCATTGCTTAGGTGCCTCTTCCTTACATGACATGACAATTGCTCTTTCGACATGCCACCATTGTCCATCGGTCAAACCATAACGGGTCCACGAATTGACCATTATCCCTTGGTTTTGCCATTCTATTCCTTTTCATCACTATACAGTGAGGCCCACATGAATCTCACATTGGGCAATTGCATACAAAGAAGCCTAAAATTTTGGAATTTAAACTTGAATTTAAGATTTCAAAATTTGGGAATTTAAATTTGAAATTTCACAATCCAAGCACGAGTAAATTCAAAATTGAAAATTTTGGTATTTAAATTTGAATTTTAGGAGAATGAGTTGAATTCAAAATTTTAGAATTTAAATTTGAAATTTTGGAATCCGACCAAGAGTTGAATCCAAAATTTCAAGAAAAGAGAGGGAGGGAAAGTAGTTGGGAACTATGAGAAAAAAGAAAACTGAGTAGTGGCATGAAAGAGATAAATAATGAGCGTATAGAAGAGATAATCTTGTAAAGTATTAGACCGCTCTACAATGACACGTAAGATATTTTTTCCTTCTTTTTACTTTCCCTGGCATTGATGTGCACTGTTTCTGTACAGAGTACGGGATGGGTCGCGAAATCTCAACTTCTGGTGACGTATATAGTTTTGGGGTGCTGCTACTAGAATTGCTTACAGGAAAGAGACCAACCGATGCACTATTTTGTAACGGCTTCAGCCTTCAAAAGTATGTGGAGCTAACTTTACCCGATAAAGTCGATAAGGTTTTAGATACCCATCTGGCATATCAGGATGGAAAGGTGACAGCTTCTCTATGCATGCAAAACTATATCATACCATTGGTTGAAATTGGCCTTATTTGTTCCGCGAAATCACCGGAAAATAGACCAGGAATTCGAGATGTTTGTGCCAAAATTGGTGCCATTAAAGAGGCTTTTGCCAAGACCTTGTGATTATTCCGATAATTGAGATGGAATTTTGGTGGGGGAAATCTAGTCAGATTTGGAGGAAACGGTATATGTGTTGTTCAAAGATGACGGGCTCCACCTCATACACAACTCAATTGAAGCCCGAAGAGGGAGCTGAGGTGGTCATATAAGTCGCTCCTCTCATGCAAAAGCCCGGAGCTTGAGTTGTCTTGTGTTCACCTGGGTTCATCAATTCTGCTGCAGATATTAATTTTGTTTGTAAGATTCAGATCTTAATGATCTCTCATAGCTAATTACATTAATAGCTATTTAAGGAAAATGGACCCACGGAACTGTTGAAAAACCATGCCGGCCCATCGCTAGCCTTCAGCCGAGCTTGCGCCAAGGTGAGAACACTTGGTGGATCAGTCAAAACCATAGCAGTCAAAAATAAATTGGAGAGAATCTATTATGTACATCTGAGAAAAAGCAATAAACAATTATCCCTTCCTACATCATGTGTTCAGTGCGTGATTGTTTATCGTCGTCTGCGATCTATGCTCGTATGAACAACTTCAGACTACACCCGGCCCGTTAGTGTGGTTGGTTAACACATTACTAGCACGAGGCTATGGAGAATCTCAACACGCCGGAGATCGATCTACAATGACCGTCAGTGCTGCGTGGGGTTTCGAGAGCAGCGGTGCGGCACGAGGACATAACGGCTGGCGTTGTATGCGGCGCAGACAACCCACTGCACCAATGCGAGACACCGCCGTGTGCACACTCGGGCGGCTCGTTGCCAAGATGTGGGCCACAACAGCGGAAACGTTGGCATGGCACTACAAGAATAGAGATACGTGGAAAGGAAAATATCTTTTTTTTCACATTGATTGTTTGCTCATCATTAATCAAAATTTCTCCAATATATATATAGGCTATATACACATATATAGGAAAACAGAATAGGACTCCGTGGAGTCAGTGCTTCGATGCCGTTTGATTCGTACAAGATCCATGCAAACAAAGTAAATACATGCAAAACAACGTTATCATTTACCATTAAAATGTTGTGAGATATGACACAACTAAGATTAGAGCTTAGATGGTCACATCTATAGTAAGGAAAAGTCTTAGAAAGATTTTATTTTGATACAAAAATATTTTGAGAAATGTTCGTCATTGAGATTTTCTTCCTCCCAAAGCCAAAAGTACTAAGAAAGATTAAAGCTTATAATTTAGCCACTTATGGCTGTGTTGAGTTTTGTCAAAACCTGTGACATTAAGGAGTAGTGACTCTTCAAAGCTGGTCATTTTCGTTCGCGTATCCCTTTGATTGCTAGCCTTATTCATATCTGGCAATGCTAAATTCCATCTTGGAATGAAGCATCCATTCCGTCAGGTATTCCTCCACTTACCAAAATAAGCCAAAATCTTCGTTGTGGCCCCTTTATACATACCTATGCAGTCTATTTCATTAAAGACTTCATATTTATCGTAATTCGTCCCTCAATCTCTTTGAAAATTGAGAGTCTAAAAAAAAAGAAAGAAAATTTGGGAGAAAATGATCTCCCCAAAAAAAGGAAAACGAGAGTTGATCTTAAGCTCTGAAAAATTCTGCCTCTCCAAAAATATTTCTTAAAGAAGGATTTGCTCAAAATAAAGAAGTCATACAGACTGTGTCCTTAAACACAAAATCCGATGTGATGGACTCATTAGTACCTCACATCCTTGCACTTGTGTTCCTTCATTCCTTTAGCGTGAGTCCATTCTCTCCCTCACCCCTGAACATTATTTCTCTAACGACCGGAATGCGAAGTGGTATGATCTTCATTAGGTCCAATTTTTTACTTAACAATATTATACAGCCTAAGTAGGTCATTTCTATCCCTACCATAGGAATTAGAATTGGCCTCAGGCCTTGGTAAGGATGAGTAAAATACCACTTGAGTGATCCGAGAGTACCAGTAGAGGAACTAAAATTTTGAAATTTCTGAGTCCTATTCTGAACAGGGGTAAGCTAACACTGCTCTGTCATGGTTGTTCTATTTTGCAACCGCCTAAGACGAGGTGATTTGTTGGAAGTCCTACAGGTATAAGTACATGTGGGAATACACTTGTACACTTAATAATGATTGAATAACAATATTGATGTAATCCTGATCCACCAAGGTGTGTTGGCAGTCGTTAAAATCCAATTTCATACGCTGACATACGACAACTTTTTGGTGATTTGTGGGAAAATCATGATTTATATAGGCATTTTATTTTAAATAATAAATTTCCATAAGTTTTGGTGAGTTTTTGTCCTACACAGATTCCGGTCGGCCGACCCGGCCACTCTAGGCCGGTTGACCTGGCATCTGCACGAAACCGACTCCAACTACTCCCAGTTGCCAAGAAATGCATCAAGGATTAATATCAAGCGTCGATATGTGTCGGTGGCTACAGTTACTTCACAATTAGGTCACTTGGCTCTCAAGGAAGTCAGTTCCACCGGCTCTAACTGTCAAAACTGACGTGGGGGATTGATCAACAACGTCAAAGAAGCATCCCAGGTGAAAATGAGGGCCGGGATTGACCGAAGGTGGGTTAGCTGACCCACCTAGGCCAGCCCAGCCCCTTGGCTCCCCTCTCAGATTCCCCTTCGGCTGGCGTTGAGATGACACTTATCCCATGACGTGGAAGCTCCCCATTGGTTGCGGATGGCTATAATGGGACCCCCTCACCTCACTTGAAGAAGCACACAACACATCCCTCTCATTTGGAGTCACTCTTCATTTGTTAGAGTAGTTAGTTTGGGAGTTAGTGTTGAGTCGAGCTGAAACTTGGAGTTCCAGAATTTTCTTTGGAAATTTGGGTAATAACTTTTGTATCCTTTCCCTTTTGTAAGGCTTTGCTTTTATAATATAAGTATCTTTAATTATCTAAGCTAAGCATATTTACACTAAGTGGGAAGTGCGAATTATTAGAGCGGTTGCTTAAGTTCATTTGGTTCCGAGTCTGTGTTCATTCTCATATGCTTAGAATAGTCTAAGTATTGAACTTGGATCGCCTTCCTAGGAACCGGGGAGGAGTGATCAGATTTAGTAGCAGACGTGGTGTCTGAGATTATCTCTAACTTGGTTTACACCCATTCCAACGTACTTTCTGGTAGGTGGTAGGTGGTGACAGCCCTATCCATCCCAGATTTATCTCACGTGTAATCCACATTCGTTAGGATTTGGACCAGTAGGGCCCAATCGGAGGTATTCATAACCATTCGGTGTTCTAAATTGATAGCGGGTGGTAGTGAATCGGCCGAGCTCGAACGAAGTTCTTAAAACAAACCTCCAAACTCATATCTGCTAGCTCAACTTGATAATTGATTGCACTATTAAGGAACTTTATACTCTTCTCGTTGTCCTCCCAACTAACTGCCTAACTTATCTTTTTATACTCTTATGTGTGTGTCATCGGTTTTATTATCTTATTATCCTATTATTATCCTTACGCCCATTAACTAGCTTGCTGGTATCTTAAATAATATAGATATTATGATTATCCTTCTCCCTCGTTCCCTATGGATTCGATACTCTGGAATATTCCCAGGTGAAAACTATAAGCGATATCTGTCCGCTTGTAGATTTTTACTAATAGCGTAAGAATCGCCAACAGCATGTAATCTTAAAATTCCTACTATATGACATTGACATAATTGTTGTTTGTTTGAAACTGCAGACAGCACGTGCCCACACTCTATACATGTCCATGGAGGTGAAACCTTTTACACTATCCCATTGCTGAGAAGCACTAAAGAACGATGAGAAGTTGATAGATTTGCATGACAAGACACATAAGTCAAACGACGACATTGCTCGTGAACATACTACAGGTGCCTCCAAGAATGTCCACATTGATGTGGAGGCTCCTAGTGACGAGGCGACCCGTAAGAGGCCAAGATGCTACCAAGGAGGCAAGGATGAGGGCGGCATCGGCCTCATTGTTTTCTGCTGAGTATGTCTCCAATATGAGGGACATGCACACTGAGAAAATGACCGTCATGCAGAGGTCAGTTGAAGCAAAGGAGACTAGACTAAACAAGATGCTATCTATTGAGAAGAAGGCAGATGGCATAAATGCGTACAATGCTAAGATATGTGCGATCGATGAGAGGCGTGTCATGCTCGAGGTGGAAGGTATAGAGATGAAGAAGCAAAGGGAGGATGAGCGCATACTTCCTATCAACCTTGATCAATGCAACCCAGCGATGCAGGACAAAATTCTCGCCTGCATTATAGACAATGGTAGTTGATAGGAATTTATTACACCTTATAACTTGATCTTTGGTTTTTTTCGTGATCATGATTATTTGTTCAATATAGAAAAGCAATTCAGATCATGTAGTGATTTTAAATGTGATTTAGTCTTTACTCTGTAAGGAAGCCTTTTATTACTTGAGGCTGCATGCTTTCTCTTTGTTCTGTTGATCAGAGCGGTTAAATAAAGTTGAGCCTTTATATCTCTTTGTTTTATCTGGGTGTTTATCTATTCTATATGAGGCTCCCTTGTGCCATTTTTTATAGTTTTTTTCAATTCAGTAAAGAATGCATAGCTTTTTATTATAACTGTTGTGGATGCTATTATCCTGCTTGTAAGTATTGTTGTTAAATTTATGTGATTAGTGAATGGTCCAAAATGGGATCTATCACCTTAATACATCATCTCTTCATTCATGCATCCTTATACATGGGGATGTTACACGTACTTATCCTATGTGAGAAGTAGCTAATGCGAGTTTGTTTTTGGTCACAACGTTTACAACTCAACATGATATCCGTATTTTATTTTATATTATAATGGCGAGGCCGTTTTCTTTCTAGTGATCCAGTCATCACTTTACATTATCTATATGACCCCAACACAGCTAGGTTATGTTAGTTAGTCCAACTGTTGTATGGACGCTGATATCTCATATACCACATATTTTTTAGATACATTTCAAGTGGTAAACAGCAAGCCTGATAAGAAAAAAGAGGTCAGTCTGCACCTTTCTTTAAATGCACTCTATATTCCTGTTTTTTAATATAGTCATGATTCATAATACAATTATTTATCTATTATGCACCGTGCAAAATCCAATTGTGCTAAATAAGGTCTACCTTCAGTTGATGTTGCATCGCATGGTCACGAAGGCAGTGGTGGGCGGCGATGAACTCATTCCTATCATTTGTTCCTCCTGCGGACCTTTGCACTGGTTGCTCCATGTTGTCAAATATGTCTTGCAGACCTTGTCCCCTCTCATCCTTAACGATCATGTTGTGCACTATTATGCAAGCCATCATTACGTCCTTCACCCGTGCACGATCCCATCCATATGCAGGACCGCATGTGACTGCCCATCGGGCTTGCAGGACGCCAAACACCCGCTCAATGTCCTTACGAACCGATTCCTGCACATGAGCAAAGTGTTGCATCTTCCTTTCGAGCGGCAAACGTAAAGTCTTGACGAATCCCGGGCATTCGGGATAAATCCCATCGGTGAGGTAGTACCCCATGTTTTAAGTGTGACCGTTGATGGTGAACTCCACTTGTGGCGCCTCCCCTCTGGCCTATCTGGCAAAAATAGGGGAGCGGTGCAAAACATTGATATCGTTGTTTTTGCCAGGCATATCAAAATATGCATGTCAAATCCATAGGTCATGCGACGCGACCGGTTCTAAAATCATGGTAGGAGACTTCCCTCGACCTTGGAACATGCCCCTCCAGGCTATAGGGAAGTTCCTCCACGCCCAATGCATACAGCTAATGCTACCGAGCATCCCAGGGAAGCCGCGGGTAGCACCGACATCCAAAAGTCGAGAAACATCAGCAGCAGTGGGGGCATGAAGGTAAACATTCCCAAACACATCAAGCACAGCACAACAAAACTTTGAAAGAGCAAGGTTAGCGGTAGATTCACCAATCCTTACGTACTCGTCAATGGCATCAACAGGGACACCATACGCAAGGATTCTCATGGCAGCCATCACTTTTTGTATTGATGACAAACCAAGCTTGCCGGTAGAATTGGCCAATGATGGGAAACACGGGGGCGGCCCGATCTTTTGGTGAGACTCGAGGGGTAATTTCGATCTGATCGGAGAGGCGACCTTGACGATCCGGCTACCAACCTCGCAAGGATGACAACCCGGCAATCGCTAAACCACCAAACCTGCTCGTTATCAACCACGCCAAGAACGCGATTGACCTGACCACGAAGGTCGTTTCCTGCAAGCGATCGAAGAACAAGCAAGAAACAAGATAAACGCAATCTAAAATTGCAAATATGGATGAAGCACTTGGATAAATTTGAGGTTCGATAACTCGACTCGGGTGGTCTAGTCGACACACGCAAATTCGAGGGGGGACGCACACGGGGTCTACCAACACACAACCAAACCTGAGTCTAAACAATGACGGCTACTGAATATATAGCGACGGCTAGGGTTTGGGGCGCTCAACCCTAGGGTTACATGGGCCATGGGCCCAAAGTGGAGGTGGCGCAGCACCCGGCAGATTTTGACGTCCTCTTGATTTCGTGATTCCTGTTGATTCTGATAGAATTTGGTCCTCAAACTGGATCCATTGGAAAGCTCCCGTCGTGGGCTTGTCCGTGCATACCAAGAACGTCCAAAACGGACTTCGTATGACCGAGTTATGATCATTTTAAGTTGGACTGCTCCTGGTGGCCGAACTGGGCTCGTGGACGACGAATTGGGTTTAATCTTTGGTTGGGCCTTGAGCAACATGGGGGTTTGGGCCTGAGGTCGTCGAGGAGGTGGAGATGCGTCTTTGTTGAATGCGCCTTCAAGTATGGGTGGCGGCCAAGGTGGCGGCCGGAGTGATGGATACCGTAGCATCATGCCCGAAGGTGAAGAAGATCAACTGTGGGGTCGACCTGGCCAAGGTGGGGGCCGATGAAACCATGTTGATGTAGCCGAAGGAGTGGATGCGATGAATTGTCGCCAACATGTCACGATCGTAGTGCAAGAAGTAGGAAAGGAGTAGTGGTCGCATCCATGTGGACGATGTCCTAATCAGCCCACTACTTGAACCATCCTTTCGGACCACCCCACTCTTCAATAGCATGGAGGATACGCAAGAAGAGGTGCCTTCTCATGCAGAACCTGCAAGAAAAATTCGGTCATCAATAATCGGAAAAGATTATTGGCCTATAAAAAATGTTTCGCGCGTCTGCGACGGAATTGGTAATCAGTGTACACACAGTCTTTAGCAAAGTAATCTAAAAAGATTTTGGCGTGCCCTATAGCATGATTGCAGTCGATTACTCGATGACCTGGAATAGAGCCACGCCTACGTCGGGAGCTCTCTGCCACAAACTGCATGTTCGTTGCGAAATGCATCTCGTCCATGTAATCATCGTCGTCGTCTGAAGAAGAATCTTCCACGAGCAGGTAGTGGAGCGCAAAGTTGTCTCCCACCATATGCTAAACAAAGATCAATAGTAAATCTATACAGCCATACATGTTGTATATAGTGCTCAGTGCTAAATATGAATGTGTTGCGTAACAATTACAAATGGATATATTTCATTTACTTGCAGTTTGTATTTACAAAATCAAGAAGTTGTAATGACTAGTTGGTCACTGGATGATGATATTTGCTTGTCTCCAGGTCACGATCCAATCGAAAATAGGAGAGAGATCGATCAAGAGAGATGCTCACATACACGGTATAGGATATGGATATGTCCACGTACAATGGATTAGCACGGCTAACGAGCTCCAGGCGGTTGCTCGCGTTTTCCGGTGGATGGCGATCGGTAGGAGTGAGGCGCTCGCGTTTTCCAGCGCCAGCAGCGGCGGCGGCATTCAGTAGTTTCGGTTGGGTGAATTACTATTGGAGTTATGCATATTAAGGGAATATATTTGTTTAGAGGAAACTCCTATATCAATCGACAGGGGATCAAATTTAGAGGGGCTGTTGAAGAGAGCCTTACGCGTGCTAAATATGCCACTCTTTGACTGAAATTTTTGTTCATTACACTCCCACTTCCACAGAAAATCCTGTTGCTATCAAGTCGTCACGCGTCTTCTTGACTTGCTCATAGTCCTGACTGTTATTTTTCCCTCCGTCTCATACACGTTCAAGGGAGACAACAGGCAAATTTGCATTGACTATATTATCCTAAACTAATCTTTTAAATGACATACATGCACACAAGAACCAAGTTCTTGCAGTTCTTGGTTCTTGAACAACCTGTTTATCTCAACACCATGCCATCAGTGTTGTCTCTGCTCTGTAGTTTACTTATCTGCTTCTCTGTCAGCAACAGAATACTCACAGCAGCAGCACAGACGAATAAGTCTGAGATCGATCGGCAAGCCCTCCTTTGCTTCAAGTCTGGCGTCACCTCTGACCCCCTTGGCACCCTGTCCTCATGGCAGAACAACTCGCTCAGCTTCTGCAGCTGGCGAGGGGTCACCTGTGGTACAAGGCTTCCAGGTCGTGTGGTTTCTCTGAATCTCACCTCTAGCCGTCTCGGTGGGTTCATATCTGGTTGCATAGGCAACCTGGCTTCTCTATACCGGATCGACCTTTCTGACAATAACCTTGGAGGTAACATCCCTGATTCATTGTGGTCTAGCTTGTCTCTCGGCTATGTCAATCTAGCAAATAATACCCTCAGTGGCGGTATCCCTGTCTCATTGGCCAATAGTTACTCACTCAAAACACTGATCCTCTCGCGTAATAACCTCTCTGGAGACATCCCTGCTACTTTGTTTGCTAATTCATCTGCACTTATTATGGTTGATCTACAGATGAATTCTTTAACTGGTTCCATCCCACCTTTTGGTAAGGTTTCAGGCCTCATGTTTCTTTGCCTGACAGAGAACTTCCTTTCTGGAAGTATACCTCCTTCGATCGGAAACATTTCTTCCCTGACTTCTATATTGCTGGGTCAGAATAAACTAAGTGGGTTAATCCCAGAAAGTTTGAGTAACATTCCAAAACTTCTTAAACTGGATCTAAGTTACAACATCTTGTCTGGGCATATCCCCTTATCTATCTATAACATGTCGTCACTTGAATACTTTAGCATAGGTAGCAATGGCCTTGTTGGACATATTCCGTCTTACATTGGCTACTCATTGCCAAACCTCCAGTACCTTAAAATGCAAAACAACAAACTTGCGGGCCATATTCCTACTTCAGTAACCAACACATGGAATCTCCAAGTATTTGATCTTTCAGGTAACTTATTGGGTGGCCCTATTCCATCTCTTGGATCCTTGGCAAGCTTGCGACAAGTAATTCTTGGAAATAATTTGCTAGAAGCACATGACTGGCTATTCATTACATCTCTAGCTAACTGCACCCAGCTGAAGAAGTTGTCCTTGGAAGGGAACATTCTGAATGGCAGCCTTCCTAGATCAGTTGTTAATCTTTCCACAGGGCTAGAATATTTGTCACTGGGGTCAAACCACATTTCGGGCTCCATACCTGTTGAGATCGACAATCTTGCTAATCTGACTTTGCTTAGGATGGAAAACAATTTGCTTTATGGGGCCATGCCTTCTACAATTGGGAAACTACACAACCTATTTATCCTAGACCTATCCAAAAACAAATTATCAGGTCAGATCCCTCCCTCAATTGGTAACAATACTCAATTGGGGCAACTTTATCTTGATGGCAATATGTTGGGTGGAAATATACCTAGTAGTTTAGGTCAGTGCTTGCGCCTGCTTCAGCTGAACTTTTCTTCCAACAACCTTAATGGTGACATACCAGAAGAACTGTTTACCAACACACCCCTCTTGGGTTTCGATTTGTCGCACAACAATCTCACGGGGAGATTACCAGAAGTAGTTGGCCAGTTGGTTCTTATAAATGTTTCCAACAATCAGTTGTTTGGGGGAGTTCCTACGAGTTTTGGGAAGTTGCTCTGCATCCAGCAGATTAATATTTCTCGAAATAAATTATCTGGTGCAGTGCCAAAATTCTTTGAGGACCTCAGAACGTTGGAGCAGCTTGATCTGTCCTACAACAACTTTGAAGGGCCAATTCCGACAGGTGGATGCTTTCGAAACTCAAATATTGTAGTTTTGGAAGGCAATAAGAAGTTGTGTGGAAGAGTGTCCATGCTGGCACTGCCAATTTGTGATGGCACCTCAGCCACGAAAACAAAGATCCATGCGTTAACAAAGAACCATGCGACTTTGTTAAAGTTAGTAATAATTCCAATATCTACTGTTGGGTTTTTATTGTTGTTATGGTTGATGTTTTACCTTTGGAAGGAGAGGGTGGTGGAGCATACATTTCCACGGTGCAATAAGATGTTCAGTATATCAAGATTCAGGGCCCTCCAAAAGAGAGAAGTGTTGAAAATATTGCAGTATGAGCAAGATATAAATAACGCCAAAGAACCACCGGCCCAGAAAAGGGCAAAAGCCCAACAAGAAGTGCATGCATGCCCTAGCGGCAACCACAAGGAGATGCTGAAGAAGGTATCATACGGTGATATTCTGAGAGCTACCAATTGCTTTTCTTCAATCCATGCAATTAGCTTTACGCGTACTGGATCAGTTTATGTTGGTAGGTTCAAATCGGACAGAAGCTTAGTTGCAATCAAAGTATTCGACTTGAGTGAACCTGGTGCATATGAGAGTTACTTTATTGAGTGTGAGGTGCTACGAAGCACCCGTCATAGAAATCTAATGCGGCCTGTGACTTTATGCTCAACATTGGATACAGAAAACCATGAGTTCAAGGCACTGATATTCAATTTCATGGTTAATGGCAGCCTCGAAAGATGCCTGTATTCAGAGCAACATTATGGAATCCTAGCCAGAGTGCTAAGCTTAGGCGAAAGGATATGTATTGCAGCAGATGTGGCTTCTGCTCTTGATTATATCCACAACCAACTGACGCCACCTTTGGTCCATTGTGATTTGAAACCAAGCAATATCCTTTTAGACCATGATATGACAGCGCGTCTTGGTGACTTTGGGTCAGCAAAGTTTCTATTTCCAGGACTGATCACCCCAAAAAACATGGCTGATGTCGGAGGAACAATTGGATACATGGCACCTGGTGAGTTCACTTTTTCCATCTCGGCGTAGACATGGTCTCTCTTGTACACCTCTTATACTTTAAGAGTATATTATCTCAATTTTACAGAGTACAGCATGGGTTGTGAAATCTCCACGGGAGGCGATGTGTATAGTTTTGGGGTGCTTCTACTGGAGATGCTTACAGGAAAACAACCGATCAACGATATGTTCGTTGATGGACTTAGCCTTTGTAAGTTTGTTGACTCCATGTTCCCAGATAGAGTTGCTGGGATTCTAGATCCCCGTATGGCTCCTGAGGAGCACCAAGGGTTTCCAGTAGTATGGATGCAGAGCTACATTGTCCCCTTGGTTGCACTTGGCCTTTCATGTTCATTGGAATCTCCGAAACACAGACCTGGAATGCAAGACGTGTGTGCAAAACTATCTGCTATCAAAGATGCTTTTCTGGAATCTTCTGGCTAAAATGTGAACTCGGTATCTCTTCGGTGGAAAAAAAAGAACTCCGTTAAAGCGTGCTACTAGTACGTGTAAGGTGATTCATTACTGTTATGAATGTACTTTTGTAAATGTGAAGAGTAATGAGCCATTCTATTGAGTCCTGATGAATCTACGCTTAGTCTTAAAGAAGAATGGACATGATGCAGGCAGCAGGCGTTGTGAACTGCAGGCCACCTATGCAATACTCAGATGCAGGGATGTTTTCAGAAGAATGGACATTCCATTGTTTCCTGACTCTGTTCGGAGGACCGCACCGAAATTTTGTGTGGAAAATCCTCTCCAATCTCCACCACCCGAAAAGTTTTACTTCAGAACCTCGTAAACCCTCACCACTTTGTAATTCCTTCATGTAAAACCCCCGTAACAATTCATTATGGTCATTGCCCACATATATGTACTAGATGTAGAGTTATTATCCCAAATCACTGGAAGCCTAAACTAGGATAAAACCGTTATGTTGCCACATTCGTTTACGCTTCACCGTTCCAACATGCTTCAAGAGAAGAAAAGAGCTTGAAATCTCCGACCTCACAAACAATATAAATATGCTGTGTGTGGCGGGAATAATTTCTGACACATCAACAATTATCGTTTTTACAAACTAATTTGACTATATAACATCACTTCTACGGAAAAAAACGATTCTCACTGCAAACATCATAAGTGATGAGCCTGTCTTCACTATTTTAACCATATTTTTGGATCATATGCATGATCTTTAATGTGCTAATTATTAATGGTTTCCATCAATAACGAGCATAGTTTACCTTAAAAAATAATGAACATGGTTATTCATGTGAAACGAAAATTTTCGTCAATATGTCAGTCATGCCTTAGTATTGGTGTGAAAAGGAAAAGCCCCCGTCAGAAATAAGCTTAACGTTCACCACGCAAACTTCCCTTTGAGGACAACCGTGTTTCAGTGTGTGCGAATAAGAAGCATGTGTAGATGTAAATAAGAAGCATAATCACCGGTACCATTTGTACTCCCTTTATGTGACGAGGACATTACTAACAAGCCTGCTTCCACTACGTCCGCTATGTCGACCGATGCATTAGGAAAGCGTCAAAACGACACAAACCTTCATATCATGCCATTCATGCCTTCTTGAACAGAGGATCAATGAGCCACATCCATGTTCTAAAAGTCTCCGACCACCGGACCCGGGCCGAGAGGAAGTCCATGTTGTTCCCGAGTCAAACAAATCCATGCAAGAGCTGCCCACCTTCAAATAGACGCCTAGGCCACATACGACATGTAAATGAAGAAAATAAGCACTATATAGAAAGCTTACAAGATAAGCTTTCAAACGGATCCGGCATCACCTTTAAATTTTATCCAAAGCAACGGGAATCGCGAAAATATGAATGTGAAAAGAATTTGTTCGATGTTGTGTTGTTGTATTTTTGGCCACCACCATGCTTAGTTTTTTTGGGGGTTTTGTTTAGTTGAGTTCGTCACGTTTGTGTGAAGCTTGATTTCATTCTTTTTGTGTTGGCTAGAACAACAAGATTGAAAAATCGAAATCCCAACTTCTGTTTGTACTTCATCTTTTTTCGCAATATTTGAGATTGCTTATCCTGTGCTTTTGCTCGTGCTTTGGTTGTTGGCAAGAATTCGTACTTTGTGCACAGGTCGATCGTGTCTTTAGTTTGGTCGATATCACTAATCGTGGTGGTTTAACGATCGTTGGGACTTTCAATCACCTTCATGGTTTATAGTCGGATCGTTTAGGTCATTTGACACCTACCGAATTTACCTTTATCGCTCACTACAAGATTAGGACCCCAATTTCCGCTCCCATCTTTTTAGGAATTAGACTGAAAACAAGCTGTACGTGCCGGCCGTAGTGTCGTAAGTATTATTTTTGAGCGAAAAAACACATATATTTTCATGAAGCATCACTTTCAAATGTGGCAGTTGCTATGGAAAAATTCTGATGTGAGGATGGGTCCAGTGAATATATAGGATGTTGTATCAAACTTAAACCCATCTAATTAATTTACATGACTAATTTCAGTTCTAAGAAATATGCTATTAAGATTGATTAAACATACTCTCCCAACTAATTTATTTTATAAGACTAGCATAGTTCTTTGAAGTTTTCTTTTCAAAGAAAATGATTTTAATTTATGAATAATTATATTTTCCAAGAACATTACATATTATAGCAAATATAATAAGGTACGTACTATATATTCAATAATAGTGTTAGTGCACAATATTTTGATAAGTTTACCAAAAATTTGCAGACCGCTTCTTGACGTTAACTTATAAACATTTGGGGCTTGACTAATTGTAACTCATATTGCTTTTCAAACACTTCAAATATTTTTATTAGCTAATTATCACCTTGTCCAATATGAACATAATTGTATTATTGGTGAGTAATCTTCCTTTATTCTAAAAAACTGTATAACACTTGTTATACATATACACATATATAAAAAATCAGAAAGGCTTAGACACAGACGTCCGGCTCGAGTTCCATTGTTTCCTGACTCTATTCGGAGGACCCCACCGAACTTTTGTGTGGGAAATCCTCTCCAGTCTCCACCACCCGAAAAGTTTATAAGTTTTTGCATCCATGGTCACGAAAGAAAAAACAAGATCTGCCTTGAGAGATTATCGGCGGCTGAGAAATTTGGGCGAAAAACCTAACAGACGAGATACAAGGGGTCTACAGCAAAAAAAAAAGAAAAGAAATGGTCGTGTCGAAGAAGGCCACCTTCTTTTTCAGCTTTAACGGCTAGAAAAAAAAACTTTGTAGACCTCATAATAAGATTGAATTTTTTACTTTACTGGCTTTAATTTAATTCGAAATTAAAAAATAATTTCCTATTAAAAAAATTTAAAAAATAGCCGTCCGGTGCCCGTTGACTAGGCGTTATTTATGAAACGCCGGGCAGACGGGGGCGTACTCAGAAAACGCCCGGCCAACGGGCGCTATATAAATAACGCCCGGCCAGTGGGTGCTATTTAAATCACGCCCGGCCAACTGGCGCTATTTAAATAACGCCTGACCAACGGGCGCTTAATATAAGTCACCCGTTGATAGGGCATTTTTTTGGTCCAATGCGTGCTGCCATCCTCAGTGTTTTTTCCATCGGATTCCTGCCTGCCATGTGCTTTCACTTCGAATTCCTACAGGAACTATTACGCCATCACTTCCTGCCTGCTATCACTCTCACTTCGGATTCCTGCTACCTGCTCACACTGCTGCGCCATCACTTCCTGCCTGCCATATATTTACTCTCACTTTGGATTCCTACAGGTGCTCGCACTGTTGCGCCATCACTTCCTGCCTGCAACACTCGCAACTAGATATTTGTCGTAACGCGTTTTGGTAATAAATTGCTAATTAGGGATGAATTAATTAGATGATTTTTGATAATTTAATTGACACACGCTCGGCTATTAAAAGGGGAGCAGCAGGCAAGGTATTCAGACGAGCAGAGTGTTGGGAAGCACTTCAGTTTAGAAACAGCCTCTGTCCACGAGTAGAGTGACATGGAGTTCCCATCGCCACCAAGAGAGTCTGTTCATCAATCTGTCCCAAGAGATGTTCAGCGGCCCATGTATCTCTGCGGCAGTCTTTGTATTTTAAGAATGTCTTAAGACATGGGTTACACTTACGGAAGACGGTATTGGAAGTGCGCAAACTATGCGTACGAGCGAACACCCGAGATGGAGAGGAGGGCAAAGTACCCTGTAAATAACTTCTTACTTCTTTGTTTCATAAGGAGCATATAGACGCAAAAACTAACTTCAATTTTATTAGCCTCCATTGTGCAAGTTTGTCTAATATTTGTACGCGGAGCAAACTCCCGACCAGGAGCGAGAAATGCAAAGAGAGGCGGCGAGGCGCCGTGCTATGGACGAGGAACGGTGGCAAGACGCTCTCAGGGAAGAAAGAAATAAGGTTGCGAGAGAGGAGTTTCAAGCACAGCGCAAAGCAGACCGGCAGCGGCAGTTGAATGAGAGGGAGGCCGACCGTGCTAGAAAGCGTGAGAGGGCTGCTAGAGCTAGGGAAGCAGGACCTAGCGCATTTGCGAAGAGGAAATACCCCGCTGTACCCAGTAGAATGATTATCGTGTGGAAGAAGTATGTTTTGAAATCTTCTAAGGTATGTAGGTTTAGTTATGATGCGCTAATATAATAAATTGTTTTATACATCATACGTGCCATGATCTGTATCATGTTAATGAAGTTGTTTCAATATTTAATCATGTGTTCGGAAAAATCGTAAAATTTGACGGTGACAACCGAGAATGATAGGAGAAGGTAAAATGGCACTTTGTTTTTTCTGACTTCGATCGGAATACAAGTACGCTTGCATTTAAGGCATTTGATCTGGAAAATAACATAGACAAATGCACCATCTAGTACTGCATGAATGGTTCTGTTCGAAGTCTGGGTCTTCGATGTGCCCGTACTCCCTCCGAAATTTATTTCGCCTGTAGCGCACTAGTTCGTTCGGACTGTCGGGGTAGTGACATCCACAAAGGCATTAATAATTGGTGCATGGGGGGTTCACCTCAAATTGTGGGTCAAGAACTAATCGTCTTCGGTGCCACTCTGTCTCTTGTGCACTCAGTAGACCATTTACTCTGCGCTCTAACTGTTGTATTCTGCTGTGCAGAGAGTCTATGTATGATGCTGTGATTGGGTATGGATCATCCATCTATTTTGTAAAGCCACAATCCTGTGCCTGCGAACATTCGAGTATATTCTCAATAACCTTTTTGTAACCTAATAAGTTTACTTTTGATGATATACGCACCTTAAACATGGCACATCTGTAAAACCTACGCCCCGTAAAATCATCTGCAACATGATCAAAAATCTGCACGATCGTGTCGACCCCGTGGAGGCACTTCGGCCATCCTCTATAGAACTCCGGGTCTCTAAGCATCGTAGGATTTGTGTTGTACTGAGTTCTCGATACGATCGACAAATCTTCAGAGGGTGCGTGTGCTTGAACTCCTGGGCCATATGAAAGCCACCATCTAGGTAGCACAAATGGACTAGTAGTATGCATGTTATCCATGTACTACACATAAAGAGGACGATAAAACACATAGAACACATATATAAGCAGGTTAAACATAATAAAATGAAAAAATATAGTCACAATTAAACGGATTGAAATAAGAGGCCACCTCCCAAACGATTGAAAATACAGTTCTAGTGCAAGGGACGAGTGTTTCAAAACGAGATATCTGTTGCGGGTGTTAGTGCGGTGCGAGATTCGTGGGCACCGGGTGCGCCATTTAAAGGAAAATGACCTCAGATTCGTAGCAGCGCTTGGGCGAGGAGCTGCTTTTGCTTCGTCGTGTTGTCACATCCGGTGTATAAACACTGTGGGAGCAGCTTTTGCCTCTTTGTGCTGTCACATCGCTTTGTGAAACAGTAGGTTCCACCTTGTTGCTAGTCGTGCTGCCACGTCGATTTCGGCTACAGTGTCAACTGACGGAGAGAGATAGGAGACGCGGAAGGACATGTTTGCACCGGCGGAGAGAGAAAGGGGGTGGGATTAACAACCGTTTGGACTAAATGTGCTCACGTACGGAAATGACGATAGGATGCATAGACTGTTAATAGAGGTACATAAAGGCACGATATAGCCTCACACCACGGAAATGATGATAGCATACAGATACAGAAAGTCTCATAGCACAACCTAACAAAAGCCGCGTTACCTCCGGCATGCAGGGCACAAGCGTTCTGTGCGGACGTGAAACTCTAGTGTACACCTTGTCATTTCGAGATGATTCTCGAGATCTACGATCCTTGCATGGAGAACCATCATGTATGCGTCTGCTGCCATTGGAAAAAGGATCATCCATCCACGATGCCATACGACAATCATTTATCTGTTTTGGAGGATACAAAGTTATGTTACATACTAAAATATATTCGTTCTATATGAAGTTAAGTAACTTACTGCGTATAGAGGACATCGGTAGAATCTCCTTCCGGTCCAACCAGAGACTGGCCTATCGAAAGTCTGCACCACTGCATCAATTCCACATGAACACTTAGGCCAGTCCCGCATGATGTGAGGGCCGAGCCGCAGCATGATTGACTCCATGCGGTAGTTCTGTTTCATTTTGATGGGAAGGTCCTCCGATGGGTAATGGGTGTGGCATCCTGGCCCGGATGATTCCCACCAACTTGGCCTAATCCATGCGTTGGTGGATCGTTATTCGGCCATCCTACTACGATAGTTTGAGCAGATGTAGAGGGGAAAACAATGCATAGGTATGAATATCAGTGAATGGCACGGCCTCAGTTATATAGGGATCGGATGGAGGGGGGAAAACAATGCGTACATATGAATATCACTGCATAGCACATGCAGCATCGTCGATTATTGGAACAGTGAAAATTGATATCATTGGCAGCCACCCCGACCGAGCATGCGTGATGGGTCGAATCATGGAACATGTCGTACTTTTGTAAAGCAGAGAGACAATGCTGACGTGACAGGTCAATTTCACGAACAGTAAACATGAATTATTGCGTACCAGAGACGGCACATGCCAGATGGGTATCTTTCACGGACAGTGAGAATGCATTACTTGTGCATGCATGTCAGGTCGCTATCACGAACAGTTACAATGCATTATTTCCCAACGAGCCATTGCACCATATAGCCGTTGAAGTATATATTGGGACTAGCCTATATAAACCCTCCCTGAGCAGGGGCATAAAAGCAGTATTAGTCGCTTAGGGGTTTTGGTTGCGCTGCCCTACCGGGTACGACGGACGCTACGTCGGCGATCGTTAAACGTTGCAGGGTACGGTCAAGCGTAGGCAAAATAACATAAACAAAATAATAATAATAGGATATAAAAGTGACATAGTAGCGGTGCTAACAACACAAAAAAGGGATGGACTAACAAAGATCCTACGCACGACCCCTCTTAGGCTTGACGCCCCCAACAGAACCATCAGCTCGAGGCTTGCGCGCACGCCCGAGCTATGTAGAGGGAAAAGTGAAGCGGTCCGGGGCCCCGACGTCCCACTGCATTCGGGGCTGTGGCTCGGGCGTCGCATGCTCTGGCTGCGACGGCTGCAAGGCGACAGGGGGTGCCTTAGACAACTGTGACGGCCCTTTCTCCTGGTGACTCCCGAAGAAGTAGTCCGAGAAATCCGCTGAGAGAGGACTGCCCTGGCACGCCGGTGGCTCGACGAGAGGGTTGTGATGCATCTCCGTGCCCGCCTCTGGGCTGTCCCAAGTCGAGGTGTACGCAGGAGCTGCAATGGGTTTATTTGTAAACATCATCACATATTCGACTATCGGAATTGAAAACAGGAGGACTAAACAGAAAATGTGGGCGCAGGAGGTGGCCTCAACGACCCGTGAAACGTAGCGGCCGCCTGAGTGGACGGCTGGGGCACGTCGACAGTAGGACGGACTGGGCCGCGAAACCCACCCGATGTACCGGGCGTGTCGTGCCGGGGCCGGAAAGACCCCTGGAAGCCTGCGGACGACCCGGGCACGTCCTGAGGGGGCCAGAAAGACCCCTGGAAGCCTCCGGACGACCCCTGGAAGGCACCCGATGCCCCTGCGACACTCGGTGCTAGAGCACGCGGACGCTGGTTTCCTACATGCAACGTATATTTTATTATTATGATTCATATGTGAATGTTAAAGGAAAAATTATTTTTGCATTACTATACCGGAGAACGGGGGTCTGGGGGCCGCTGTAGGTACGGGAGCGAGGGCGCCTGGATCAGCACAACAGGAGGTCAGACGAATAGCTCGCGTGGTCTTCTCGTAAATCCTCCTGAAGGTGTCAAGGACCTCGCTTGCTGTCATCTGAATACCCTCCTGGATGCGCTCTATGGCATGGCGTGCTTCCATGCAGGACTGCCGTACGAGGTCATGCTGTTCCACAATGATCGAAAACATGACATCCCACACAAATGTAAGTTTTATGATGCAGACAAATTAGTAATTATCCGTGGGAGATAGAACGGTTACCGCTTGATATGCAGCCTGTCCGTGGTGCTGAGGGTACGTGTCGGAGATGCTAGGTACGCGCACGATCTCCGTAGGAGGCGTGTATCCGACACGAGTGCGTGTAGCTGGTACATACCACCGTAGGTACGCGTCGTATGTGCGGTCATCGTACTCCCGGTCCTCGTCGACGAGATCCTCCATTGCTTGTTCCCACTGTTGTACCCGTGGGACCATAACAGGACCCCAAAGGGTGCCGGCACTCTGGCCTCGTCTGGTGACCCTACAACACTATTAAATGCTTAGTCCATGCCACTATAAAAACAACAATTGTCAAGAAAAACGTGTAACGAACGTACTGGTGAACGTGAGGGGGAACGGTGTGCACGACTGGTAGGGAAAACTGTTGTAGGAGCCCGAACTGACGCATCACCCTGTGCGGTGAGTACTCCTTGATAAAGATGTCAAAGAGTACTGGCTTTCTCGTAAGCCAGTACTCGGAGTCACGCGTACAGAGCGACGACAGTCCAAGAGGTGACGAGGCTCAACGAGCTCGTCCCGGTAGGGCTTCCACTGAAAGTCGTGGTCCTGTAGCTCGTCCAGCATTCGAACGTAGTCCGTGTAGTCCCTGTAGGGCGTGACGTGAGCCCACGTCGGCTGCAAAATTGGTAAAGTTGTCTAAGTACAGAATATCAATAAGATAGGTGGACAAATCTAAAGTGTGGTCCATTTCATTACCCGTCGACGAAACCACAAGAACCCCATTGTAGGTCTATCCTCCTCGGTCTCGTGGTAGAAAACGGCGCCATAGACACTGTGGTCCATGAGAGGTCGACCGACGGCGATCCTCTCATAGGACCACAACTGAAGTAGCAGTGGGCAGCCTGCGATCAACGGCTCTGCCTCCTCCGTCTTGAAGACGCAGTCGCACAGCCCATTGTAGGTAGCTGCAAGCACAGCAGTGGCACAACTGTAGGCGGGTACCTGGTCTCCCTGGGCGTCGGCGATGGACTGGTCGTACGGAAGTAGAAACTTGTCCACCGCATTGCTAGACGTGTTGCAAAACAACACGTACCCGAATAGCCAAAGCAGGTAGGTCTCTAGGTGCCTAGACACCGTTGCCTCGTCTGCCTCCGGGTGGATGGTCTCCGCCTGTTAAAAAGGTATTATGCATCACGTCATTTGGTTAAAAAGAGTGTTATTTTAAATTTTCTTATCGTAAACTGCAATATCCACCTCTTCGTTGGCCCATGCGTCTCCGAAGTTGGAATGGGCCTGTAGTTCGGGGAACCCGGCCGCCGCTGGATATTGGCGTACTAGGCCATCAGCTCAGCCCGCCAAAGTGGTGACACGTCCACATCCACCACTGGGTCACCCGCACAGGGAAGTCCTAATATATAGGACACATCCTGTAGGGTGGGGCGACCTCACCATAGGATAGGTGGAAGGCTTGAGGTGAGTGTAGTTGTGCCTTCTTAACTATTTCAACAATGTACTTTGTAACAATCACAAAAAAACAACCGATTGTCAGACATGGCAATTGAGGCTGCCCAATACCGGTCCATGAAATACTTGCATGTTCGGTGCAGAATCCCCTCCACAGTTGCCACAACCGATTAAACTTACGCTGCTGATTTTGCTTACACAACCGCTTAAACAGATTCATTAAGTGCTTACTCTTGAACTGGCTAAAGAAATTCGCACCTATGTGTCTCATGCACCACCGGGTATTCATGTCCAGCCACTGAGCAGCTCGTTAGTCAGAGCCAAACTTAATTTCTTCGATCGCTGTCAACAATCCAGCATGTCTGTCATGAATGATACAAACATCTGGTCTGCCAACAACAACTGCATGCTTCACCCTCTCTAAGAACCAGTAGCAGCTCTCAGTATTTTCACCATCCATAAAAGCAAATGCCACCGGCAGAATCTGGTTGTTGCCATCAACAACAATTGCTGTCAGGATTTGCCCCTTATACTTGTCAGTTAGGAATGTCCCGTCCACACATAGAACTGGAGAACAATTTTAAAATCCCTAATGCACTGCCCCAAAGCAAAAAAAACCCGCTGCAGAATGAACTTTCCAATATCATCACCCTCTGCATCCAACTCTTTGTAATCATAATATGTACCCACATTTCTCCTAGCTATGGCCGCCAACAGGGATGTCATATTCGCATAAGATGCTTCATATGTCCCAAACCTTATCTCTAATGCCTTTTGTTTTGCCCTCTAAGCAGTTGCATATGAAATAGTGTATTGTAATTGTTCCTCCATGGCTCGAATTATAGACCGAGGCTCGTAGTTCACGTTCTGTGCTATTTGAGCCTGCATTATCTGTGCTACCATTGTCGATGTTAGATTCATATGCTTCTGTCTTACCTTAATCACCGTACAATTATGCTCCCTCACTATTGAACAAACCCAGTATTCCACCCACTTTTCTTTAAAGACATGCACACGCCAAGAACAATCAGGGACCACACACATCACATCGTACACACTTCGACTAGACTTCACAACCCTGAATTCCCTCATAAGTAATAATACCCAAAGCTTCACGGCTGTCAGCAATTCTTCCTTTGAGGGGTATGTCGCTCTTTGTGTCACCTCGTTCTGGTGGTATTCCCAGGCTGTTTGAGTTCCTACTCGGATTAATAGCTCCGCAAAGTTCGATGAGTTCCACTCGGCCGGCACGACATTTTGAAACCCATCGAGACTCTCATCATCTGACACATCTTCCTTAGGGACTTGCTCGTGCACAGCATCCTCGGCCTCCATCTCCGCAACTATAGCTTCAATATGCTCCCCCTCATCTGCCGCACATGTGGGTTCCTGTGTTGTTTGTTGCTCACTTGATCCATCCCCTGCCTCCTCCAGCTCCTCCACTTCTTCCAGCACCACATGGTCAGTCTCCTCACCATCTTCCTGCACCTCTTCCTACACTACATGTGCTCCTTCAACATCCATACTTTCGACAGGTTCATGCAACGCTTCTTCGGTTTGTTCCCTGTATTTTGCCTAAACAAGAAGTGCTAGTGGCAGTCCTCGTTCAGTGGCGATCTCGACATAACGCCTCCATCCTCGGGTTGCCTTTATCGGTAGCAACTCCCAATAAAGTATTTCTGTTGCACGGCTAACAACAGCACTGATATCCAGACCATATTCTTCGGGGTTAATTTTGAACGTTCTTAGCAGCCAGTTTTCTAGCCCTGATAACTTTCTCTCCATGGGCCTAGATATCCCCAACATCACTGACTAGAACATAGATAGGTCTACCCCGTCTGGACCAAAATTGATATCCCCTTGTCCGTAATAAACATTAAAATATTTTCTGTCTACCATTGACCCTGTAAAAAAAGTAACGAACTACTAATAAATTTTAATTATTTCCGTACCGACAAAAACATCTTAAAGATTTATCGCTTTTAATTCTTTGTACTATGCATTAAACCTACGTGCATTATGCTTCATATAAATCGAGCATGCTACTACCCTAACGACAAACCTACACATGCTCTCTAAATTTGTAAACCCTAACCGTAAACTGTATAAAAATAAATATATGCACTAAATCAACGTATTACCCTTCCTTACAACCCTAGTTATAACCCTAAATATAGTCTACAATCTACCGTACATATTATAAAACATTAAATCCTAAAACTAATTTACATATGTCATACAAAAACCATATCGGAATATTATCCTAATTTAAACCTTTCAATGAAATGTACAGAAAATTTACATAAAATACACCTAATTACTATTGAAACATAATCGCTATATTTAGGCCTTAAATGGAATATTCAATTTATCACGTGGCATATTGCTAACCTACCTTGTTTTCAAACATTACAAAATAAAAATAGAAGAGGGTTTAAAAATTACCTCTTTTTTCCTCTCCTCTTCTCCCTCTCTTCCTCCTCCTCCTCCTCCTCCTCTCCTCTCCTCTCCTCTTTTTTT
>SPJY01020745.1:473950-499122 GCA_005191435.1 Raddia distichophylla
GGTGGCCCTATTCCATCTCTTGGATCCTTGGCAAGCTTGCGACAAGTAATTCTTGGAAATAATTTGCTAGAAGCACATGACTGGCTATTCATTACATCTCTAGCTAACTGCACCCAGCTGAAGAAGTTGTCCTTGGAAGGGAACATTCTGAATGGCAGCCTTCCTAGATCAGTTGTTAATCTTTCCACAGGGCTAGAATATTTGTCACTGGGGTCAAACCACATTTCGGGCTCCATACCTGTTGAGATCGACAATCTTGCTAATCTGACTTTGCTTAGGATGGAAAACAATTTGCTTTATGGGGCCATGCCTTCTACAATTGGGAAACTACACAACCTATTTATCCTAGACCTATCCAAAAACAAATTATCAGGTCAGATCCCTCCCTCAATTGGTAACAATACTCAATTGGGACAACTTTATCTTGATGGCAATATGTTGGGTGGAAATATACCTAGTAGTTTAGGTCAGTGCTTGCGCCTGCTTCAGCTGAACTTTTCTTCCAACAACCTTAATGGTGACATACCAGAAGAACTGTTTACCAACACACCCCTCTTGGGTTTCGACTTGTCGCACAACAATCTCACGGGGAGATTACCAGAAGTAGTTGGCCAGTTGGTTCTTATAAATGTTTCCAACAATCAGTTGTTTGGGGGAGTTCCTACGAGTTTTGGGAAGTTGCTCTGCATCCAGCAGATTAATATTTCTCGGAATAAATTATCTGGTGCAGTGCCAAAATTCTTTGAGGACCTCAGAACGTTGGAGCAGCTTGATCTGTCCTACAACAACTTTGAAGGGCCAATTCCGACAGGTGGATGCTTTCGAAACTCAAATATTGTAGTTTTGGAAGGCAATAAGAAGTTGTGTGGAAGAGTGTCCATGCTGGCACTGCCAATTTGTGATGGCACCTCAGCCACGAAAACAAAGATCCATGCGTTAACAAAGAACCATGCGACTTTGTTAAAGTTAGTAATAATTCCAATATCTACTGTTGGGTTTTTATTGTTGTTATGGTTGATGTTTTACCTTTGGAAGGAGAGGGTGGTGGAGCATACATTTCCACGGTGCAATAAGATGTTCAGTATATCAAGATTCAGGGCCCTCCAAAAGAGAGAAGTGTTGAAAATATTGCAGTATGAGCAAGATATAAATAACGCCAAAGAACCACCGGCCCAGAAAAGGGCAAAAGCCCAACAAGAAGTGCATGCATGCCCTAGCGGCAACCCCAAGGAGATGCTGAAGAAGGTATCATACGGTGACATTCTGAGAGCTACCAATTGCTTTTCTTCAATCCATGCAATTAGCTTTACGCGTACTGGATCAGTTTATGTTGGTAGGTTCAAATCGGACAGAAGCTTAGTTGCAATCAAAGTATTCGACTTGAGTGAACCTGGTGCATATGAGAGTTACTTTATTGAGTGTGAGGTGCTACGAAGCACCCGTCATAGAAATCTAATGCGGCCTGTGACTTTATGCTCAACATTGGATACAGAAAACCATGAGTTCAAGGCACTGATATTCAATTTCATGGTTAATGGCAGCCTCGAAAGATGCCTGTATTCAGAGCAACATTATGGAATCCTAGCCAGAGTGCTAAGCTTAGGCGAAAGGATATGTATTGCAGCAGATGTGGCTTCTGCTCTTGATTATATCCACAACCAACTGACGCCACCTTTGGTCCATTGTGATTTGAAACCAAGCAATATCCTTTTAGACCATGATATGACAGCGCGTCTTGGTGACTTTGGGTCCGCAAAGTTTCTATTTCCAGGACTGATCACCCCAAAAAACCTGGCTGATGTCGGAGGAACAATTGGATACATGGCACCTGGTGAGTTCACTTTTTCCATCTCGGCGTAGACATGGTCTCTCTTGTACACCTCTTATACTTTAAGAGTATATTATCTCAATTTTACAGAGTACAGCATGGGTTGTGAAATCTCCACGGGAGGCGATGTTTATAGTTTTGGGGTGCTTCTACTGGAGATGCTTACAGGAAAACAACCGATCAACGATATGTTCGTTGATGGACTTAGCCTTTGTAAGTTTGTTGACTCCATGTTCCCAGATAGAGTTGCTGGGATTCTAGATCCCCGTATGGCTCCTGAGGAGCACCAAGGGTTTCCAGTAGTATGGATGCAGAGCTACATTGTCCCCTTGGTTGCACTTGGCCTGTCATGTTCATTGGAATCTCCGAAACACAGACCTGGAATGCAAGACGTGTGTGCAAAACTATCTGCTATCAAAGATGCTTTTCTGGAATCTTCTGGCTAAAATGTGAACTCGGTATCTCTTCGGTGGAAAAAAAAGAACTCCGTTAAAGCGTGCTACTAGTACGTGTAAGGTGATTCATTACTGTTATGAATGTACTTTTGTAAATGTGAAGAGTAATGAGCCATTCTATTGAGTCCTGATGAATCTACGCTTAGTCTTAAAGAAGAATGGACATGATGCAGGCAGCAGGCGTTGTGAACTGCAGGCCACCTATGCAATACTCAGATGCAGGGATGTTTTCAGAAGAATGGACATTCCATTGTTTCCTGACTCTGTTCGGAGGACCGCACCGAAATTTTGTGTGGAAAATCCTCTCCAATCTCCACCACCCGAAAAGTTTTACTTCAGAACCTCGTAAACCCTCACCACTTTGTAATTCCTTCATGTAAAACCCCCGTAACAATTCATTATGGTCATTGCCCACATATATGTACTAGATGTAGAGTTATTATCCCAAATCACTGGAAGCCTAAACTAGGATAAAACCGTTATGTTGCCACATTCGTTTACGCTTCACCGTTCCAACATGCTTCAAGAGAAGAAAAGAGCTTGAAATCTCCGACCTCACAAACAATATAAATATGCTGTGTGTGGCGGGAATAATTTCTGACACATCAACAATTATCGTTTTTACAAACTAATTTGACTATATAACATCACTTCTACGGAAAAAAACGATTCTCACTGCAAACATCATAAGTGATGAGCCTGTCTTCACTATTTTAACCATATTTTTGGATCATATGCATGATCTTTAATGTGCTAATTATTAATGGTTTCCATCAATAACGAGCATAGTTTACCTTAAAAAATAATGAACATGGTTATTCATGTGAAACGAAAATTTTCGTTAATATGTCAGTCATGCCTTTAATATTGGTGTACGTGAAAAGGAAAAGCCACCGTCACAAATAAGCTTAACGTTCACCACGCAAACTTCCCTTTGAGGACAACCGTGTTTCAGTGTGTGCAAATAAGAAGCATGCGTAGATGTAAATAAGAAGCATAATCACAGGTACCATTCCACCCGGGTTCGAGACCGACCCGCCCACATGCTGCCGGGGAGATTTTCCCCGGGATTTCTCCCCTGATCCTCCCTTCTAAAAAAAAAATCACCTGTACCATTTGTACTCCCTTTATGTGACAAGGACATCACTAACAAGCCTGCTTCCACTACGTCCGCTATGTCGACCGATGCATTAGGAAAGCGTCAAAACGACACAAACCTTCATATCATGCCATTCATGCCTTCTTGAACAGAGGATCAGCGAGCCACATCCAAGTTCTAAGAAGTCTCCGACCACTGGACCCAGGCCGAGAGGAAGTCCAAGTTGTTCCCGAGTCAAACAAATCCATCCAAGAGCAGTCCACCTTCAAATAGACGCCTAGGCCACATACGATATCTAAATGAAGCAAATAAGCACTATATGAAAAGCTTACACGATAAGCTTTCAAACGGATCCGGCATCACCTTTAAATTTTATCCAAAGCAATGGGAATCGCCAAAATATGAATGTGAAAAGAATTTGTCCGATGTTGTGTCGCTGTATTTTTGGCCACCACCATACTTAGTTTTTGTTCGGTTTTGTTTAGTTGAGTTCGTCACGTTTGTGTGAAGCTTGATTTCATTCTTTTTGTGTTGGCTAGAACAACAAGATTGAAAAATCGAAATCCCAACTTCAGTTTGTACTTCATCTTTATTCGCAATATCTGAGATTGCTTATCCTATGCTTCTGCTCGTGCTTTGGTTGTTGACAAGAATTCGTACTTTGTGCATAGGTCGATCGTGTCTTAGTTTGGTCGATATCGCTCGTCGTGGTGTTTAACGATCGTTGGGACTTTCAATTACCTTCATGGTTTATAGACGGATTGTTTAGGTCATTTGACACCTACCAAATTTACCCTTATCGCTCACTACAAGATCAGGACCCCAATTTCCGCTCCCATCTTCTTAAAAATTAGACTGAAAACAAGTTGTACGTGCCGGCCGTAGTGTCGTAAGTAGATATATAGGATATTGTATCAAACTTAAGCCCATCTAATTAATTTACATGACTAATTTCAGTTCTAAGAAATATGCTATTAAGATTGATTAAACATACTCTCCCAACTAATTTATTTTATAAGACTAGCATAGTTCTTTCAAGTTTTATTTTCAAAGAAAATGATTTTAATTTATGAATAATTTTATTTTCCAAGAACATTACATATTATAGCAAATATAATAAGGTACGTACTATATATTCAATAATAGTGTTAGTGCACAATATTTCGATACGTTTACCAAAAATTTGCAGACCGCTTATTGATGTTCACTTATAAACATTTGGGGCTTGGCTAATTGTAACACATATTGCTTTTCAAACACTTCAAATATTTTTATTAGCTAGTTATCACCTTGTCCAATATGAACATAATTGTATTATTGGTGAGTAATCTTCCTTTATTCTAAAAAACTGTATAACACTTGTTATACATATACACATATATAAAAAATCAGAAAGGCTTAGACACAGACGTCCGGCTCGAGCCGAACTCGTCGCTCTCGCGCTCGCTCGTGCGTCTCCCCTCGTGCGCGTCCTCCCCCTCGCGAGCTCCTCCTCCTCCTCCCTGCGTCTCCTCGCCCTCGCACCCTCCTCCCGCATGCTCCTCGCCGTCGCGCGCATCCTCGCCGCCGCCCCGCGCCTCACGTCTCCTCCTCCAGCGCCGCGCGCTCCTCCCCTTCGCCGTCGTCGATGCCGCCCCACCGCCTCCTTCCTCGCTTGGCAGCCGGCGCCGCCCCGTCCTCCTCCACGCCCGCGCGCACGAGGGAGCTCCCCCCTCGCAGTGCTCCAAGGGTCGCCGCTAGATCTGGAGGGGGCCAGTGACCACGACAATAAGGGAGCACGGGGGTGTCAAGCTCGCCGTCACGCCGCCGGATCTGGCAAGAAAGGGGCAGGGTCTCACCGGATTTGGGGAAGGAGGAGGCAAGAAGGAGATCCATCCCCATTTCAGGCTTAAAACTTGAGGTTCGTCTTTGGAAACCTAGGATTTCTATGCTGAAACTTTGGAGTTGTACGTATAAAACTTTATGTTTTCCTAGATCTGGAACTTTGGAGGACTCCGCTCATGGAAATGTACTTTTCTCCTACTTAAACTTTAAGTTTTTACTTTTGAAACTTGAATCTCTGCCTACCGAAACTTGAACTTTGCACTATTGAAACTTGTCTTACTCTCGAGACGCTTTCTGAAACCTTAGGTTTCATTGCCAAGTTGCACGAAACTTGAGGTTTCATGATCTCGAAACTTTGTTTTTTTCTGGAAACTTAGGTTTTGCACACTGAAACTTGTATATCGCCTACCGAAACTTGGATTTTTTACTGTCGAAACTTGGTTCTTATTCTCGAAAACTTTCTGAAATCTCAAGTTTCATCCCCAAGTTGCCATGGGTTATCAAGTTTCCACCGTTATTTTTCAAGTTTCAGTAGGTATCCACGCAAGTGTCCTGCTGACGTCAGCAGGTCCGAAAGGACCGGACGTCCGATGCCTGGCGCTGCCCATAAAATATAATTTATTTATTTAGTTTTGCCACACCACCCACAACTTGACTCAATGTCATGGGAATATGCAAGAAAAAAAATATCATTTGATCACGGTTAAGTGTCCCACACATGACAACCTAAGCTAGGTACAATACTATTATCATCGCTTTCTATACTACTATGACACATTTGACTCGATAGGATCATATTGTAAATTAATTTGTTATGTGCTGGTCCCCTTATGATGAAATCCTGACTCCGCCCCCAGGATGGGTCCTAGACTCATGGGTTAGTCTTAACTAGAATTGTCACGAATTAATATTTTTTCTCGTGGTGTGCTCAAAACGATCATTTTTTCTACTGGGCGACAACACGGACATAGAAGTCCTTGAAGAGCCTCAAACTTAATCCTTGACGACTGATGGTGGCACTGGATACAATACTGTAGCCAGCCAATCATAGGACCGAATTGTTGGACTAGTTTATGCACACTTTTCATTACTTTTATCACTCACCCAAGTCCTTTTGTGGTCAGACTTTCCGCAATCACTTTCAGAGACCCAGTCTTCTCATTACTACAACGAAGCGAGACAACACGGCATGACGGCAGCCAAGACACTGAAGTCCAGTAGAAGTGGCATTCCTCTAGAAGTCCAATATATTAATTTAAAAACACACACAAAAACTTGAAAAAAGAAATCCCCTAGAACAGAGGTAATTGATCCATTAGAACAGAAGCATGGTTCCGGCTGTTCTTGGCACCAAATCCCGGTCTGCTCCCTCCCAGCATGCACTCCACCTTCTCTGCAGCCTCCTCATCTTTGTGTCCTCCAGCACAATAACGCCCTCATCAGCACAGCCCAGCAACAGATCAGAGAGTGACCTGCAACTGCTAGCCCTCCTTTGCTTCAAGTCCGGCGTCACCAACGACCCCGCCGGAGTCCTGAGCTCATGGAACGCCTCACTCGACTTCTGCCGATGGCATGGGGTCATGTGCGGCAGCACGCTCCCGTTCCTTGTTGTCTCCTTGAACCTCAGCTCTATGGCGATCAGCGGGAGCCTGCCTCCTTGCATGGCCAATCTTTCCTCTTTGGTGCAGCTAGACCTTTCACGCAACAAATTTTCTGGGAGTATACCTGACGAGCTGGGCGCCCTTCCGGTGCTCCAGACTTTGGTTCTTGCAGGCAACAGCTTTCGAGGTAACATCCCTGTGTCATTGGGTACTGCCAGTTCTCTTGGTTATCTCAATCTTGCAAACAATTCTCTCGGTGGTGTTATCCCTGAATCATTGGCCACTAGTTTGTCACTCAGTGAGATAATCCTCTCGCGTAACAACTTATCTGGAAGGATCCCCGCTAATCTGTTCAGTAACTCATCCAGCATCGTCACGGTTGATCTCCAATTGAATCTTCTCTCTGGAAGAATTCCACATTTCCAAAATATGGGAGCCCTACAATTTATTGGTCTTACTGGAAATGACCTCTCTGGAATGATACCGCCGTCTTTGGGAAATGTTTCATCCTTAAGTTCCATAAAGCTAGCACAAAACAACTTGCAAGGATCAATTCCAGAAGCTTTGGCTCAAATTCCCAACCTAAAGGTTCTCGATCTAAGTTACAACGGATTGTCGGGGACTGTCCCAGCCAAGCTGTACAACGTCTCATCACTCACATTCTTTGGTTTAGGAGCCAACAATTTTGTAGGTCAGATACCTTCTGCAATTGGCCACTCTCTTACGAACCTCCAAACATTGATCATGGGTGGCAATAATCTTGACGGATTGATCCCGACATCACTGGCAAATGCATCAAAGCTTCAAGTGGTTGATCTTTCAAGCAACTCCTTAAGTGGCTCGGTGCCATCTCTAGGATCTTTGACCAAGTTGAACCATCTGATTCTGGGAACTAACATGCTAGATACTGAAGACTGGGCATTCCTTGCCTCCCTGACAAATTGCAGTCAACTCTTAAGATTATCATTGGAGAGGAATAGGCTGAACGGAAGTCTGCCAAAATCCATAGGTAATCTATCAACAAGTGTAGAGTGGCTAAACTTCGGAGGCAACCAGATTTCTCGAACCATACCAGCTAGCATAGGCAACCTTGTCAGTCTCACTCTGTTTGCTATGGACCAGAACGACCTCTCTGGAGAAATTCCCGTGACAATTGGCAAGATGAGAAACCTGTTTCAACTGAAACTATCGATGAATAGTTTGTCAGGTAAAATCCCACAAACAATTGGTAATCTTACTCAACTTGGACAACTTTATCTTGATAACAACAAGTTGTCAGGAAACATACCGGCAAATATAGGACAATGCAAAAGGCTAGCTATGCTAAACTTATCAGTCAACAACCTAGATGGATCTATACCAAGTGAACTCCTAAGTATTTCTTCCCTTTCTTTGGGTTTAGACCTCTCGAACAACTACCTTACAGGGCTGATAGCACGACAAATCGGTGCATTGAACACTCTTATCTCACTGAATGTTTCCAATAACTGGTTATCTGGTGAAATTCCATATGAACTAAATCAGTGTGTTCAGCTGCTATCCCTTCACATGGAAGGAAACAATCTTGACGGGACTATTTCAGAGTCTTTGAGAGCACTGAAGGCCATACAGCAGATAGATCTATCTGGCAACAATTTATCCGGTCAAGTTCCAAAATTCTTTGAGGACTTCACCAGCTTAATTCATCTTAATCTATCTCACAACAAATTTGTAGGAGCAATTCCAACCGAAGGTATCTTTCAGAATTCAAGTGAAGTATTCTTGGAAGGCAATACAGGGTTATGTGAAATTGTTGCAATTTTTGGATTGCCAATTTGCCCCACCACCTCAGCAACTAAAAGGAAGATCAATTCACGCTTGCTGCTGATAGTAATTCCGCTAGTTACTATTGCTTTTCTCTCATTGTTATGTGTTGTTGTCACCGCTATGAAGGGAAGCCCAACCCAATCGTCTGACAGCTTCAAGGAGACAATGAAAAGGGTGTCCTATGGTGACATTCTGAAGGCAACCAGTTGGTTCTCTCCAGTTAACAGGGTCAGCATAAGTCATACAGCATCAGTCTACATTGGTCGGTTTGAGTTTGATACAGACCTAGTTGCCATCAAGGTGTTCCATCTTAATGAGTCCGGTTCGCACAGTAGCTTTTTTACTGAGTGCGAAGTGCTAAAACATACCCGCCATCGAAATCTGGTTCAAGCTGTCACCGTGTGCTCGACAGTAGATTTTGAGAACAATGAATTCAAGGCTATAGTATACGAGTTCATGGCAAATGGTAGTCTGGACATGTGGATACACCCTAGGCTATACCAGGGAAGCCCAAGGAGGATGCTAAGCTTAGGTCAAAGGATAAGTATTCTCGCAGATGTGGCTTCTGCTCTCGACTATCTGCACAACCAATTGAGACCTCCTTTGATTCACTGTGATTTGAAGCCAAGCAATGTTCTTTTGGACTATGACATGACCTCACGCATTGGTGACTTTGGATCCGCAAAGTTTCTCTCTTCAAGTCTTAGTACACCAGAAGGCTTGATTGGTGTCAGAGGAACCATTGGATATATCGCACCTGGTAAGCTATTCTTCTTTTCCTATGAAAGGAACAATGGATTTAATTTAGATCTCTGTGTTTTGTTATTTTCCCAAGAAATTATGTGCGTCTCTTCTCTTTTACAGAATATGGGATGGGATGCAAAATATCAACTGGTGGTGACGTGTACAGTTTTGGGATGGTGCTATTAGAAATGCTCACAGGAATGAGACCGACCGATGGATTGTTTTGCAACAACCTCAGCCTGCAAAAGTATGTGGAGTTAGCATTCCCCGATAGAATTGCTGACATTTTAGATCCCCATATGCCATATGACGAAAAGGTGACTCTCTGCCTACAAAAGTATATCATACCGTTGGTTGAAGTTGGCCTCATGTGTTCTGCGAAATCACCTGAAGATAGACCAGGGATGCGAGATGTTTGTTCAAAAATTGTTGCAGTCAACGAAGCTTTTGTTGAAACCTTCTAATTAGCAGCATGTTCGAAGTTGTTGAGTTGAATGAATTGTTAAGTTGAATGAATTGTTAGATATATATGAGAGCTATATATATGGGCCTAGGTCCATCCTGTTTTATTAGGGTTTCTTTTATACCAAATGAATATAAGTGCCATTTGTGATATGATATGAGAGGTTTAGGTTAGGGCTTACCTGTAGCCGTTGCCCAGATCCTCCTCTTTCATTGACGTTGCACTTGCGTCATCCTTGCCTACCACCTCCATCGCATTTCGTCGTCAGGCTTTTTACCACCAGTATGAGCATCAACAGGCTTTGATGGAGAGAGCAGCGTCTGGGGATCAGAATATGGCAGACAAGAAGTTCGACAGTAAGAAATTCCCAATAACGTTGTCCACGCATATGAACGCGCATGTGTTGGGTCCCATCCTAAAAGTTGAGACCATAAAAAATCACCCCACGACGAGGAACAACGTTGCCGAATTACATTTTTTGTTTTTATTTTAAAAAGTTGACCAAACCAACCAAGTGAGAACGAAAACAAATCGAGTCAGGCCGACTGCATCTCTGACTCTTGGTGTGAGCTTTCCCCCAACAACCCAATTATGAGCAAGGGAGATGGTGGCGGTTCAGTGTCGAGCGGTAGCGGGACGGCGACGGCAAGCGGCGCCGCACTCGGCTTCTCCTCTAGGCGCGTGGCGCCACCCCTCCTCCACGCGCGGGCTCCGCAGCCCCTCTCCACGCGCTCCTCCATGTGCGCGGCGTCGCCCCTCCTCCACGCGTGCGGGCTCCGCCGCCCCTCTCCACGCGCTCGTCCATGCGCGGGCTTTGCCGCCCCTCCACGCGCGCGGGTGCCTGACGTCAACAAGCTTAACGTTAGATATGCTTGTACATGTGTATTTGGGCTGTTTATGGGCCTGACCTGTCTCTCTATTGTATTAGGGTTTTCTAGACTTTTCTCCTTGTCGGTCTATACAACATCAGGGTACCCTCTCCGCCTTTGTCAGGTGAGGCCCATGGCAAGGTTAACAAGGAAAGCGCACGGAGCTTAAGTTATCCAACCTGAGCATGAGGGTGTACAGACCTCACTACCAGTGACGACTAGAACACGTGGTGGCCCGGTGAGCAGGTGGGCGATCAGGCCCTAGGCGCCAGACGACCAAGACACGTGGCGGCCCTGCAAGCAAGTAGGCGATCTGGCCCCAAGCACCGGGCAACCAGTGCATGTGGCGTCCCGGCGAGCAGGTGGACGTAGGGATGGCAGAAATACCCATGGGTCTGGGTACACGACCTGATGGGTCCGGGTCTGGGTTTAAGAATGAACCCATGGGTATGCATCTTCAGGTCTGGGTCTGGGTCCAACTTTAGACCCATGGGTACCCAGACCCAGATCCGAACTGTATCATTAACACGTGGGCCTAATTAAATGTGTGTGCTGTTGGATTGAAGGATGCTTGTTGCCTTGTGTTTAAACCTTTTGGTTATGCTTGCTGGAGTAGTTTATATTTGTGTTAGCTCATACTCCCTTCGTCCCAAAATAAATGACGTTTTTGACTTTTGAAAAACATGTTTGACAATTCGTCTTATTCAAAAAATTTATGCAAACGTCATTATTTTATCATGACTTGTTTTATCATTACTTGTATTTTAAGTATGGTTTATATTTTTACATATTTATATTAAATTTTTGAATAATACGAATGGTCAAAGATTCAATTGAAAAGTCAAAAACGTCATTTATTTTGGGACAGAGGGAGTATTTGATTATTTGTGTTGTTTCCAGTTGGATGGCTAGTTACTTTCTGTTTTTATATGCTCTTGAAATGCTACTAATTGTATCAAATAGATTTGATTCCTGGAGCCTCTTTGCCAAATTGGGCAGCATATAGAACCAATCCCGAGGAGACTAAGGAGATTCAACGCCAAGTCTAAGAGTTTCTTGACAAAGGGTACGTACACGAGAGTCTTAGTCCTTGTGCTGTTCCTGTGCTTTAGTGCCTAAGAAAGAAGGATCATGGTGTATGTGCGTGGATTGTAGAGCTATCAATAATATCATTGTTAGGTATCGCCACCCTATTCCTAGGTTGGATGATATGCTAGATGATTGAGTGGCTCTACTGTGTTCTCTAAACTTAATTTGAGAAGTCGATACCACCAAATCAGAATGAAACTTGGGGATGAATGGAAAACCGTGTTTAAAACTAAATTTGGATTGTATGAGTGGTTAGTGACGCCCTTTTGTTTAATTAATGCACCTAGTACATTCATGCGATAAATGAATGAAGTTTTATGACCTTTTATTGTAAAATTTGTGGTGGTCTACTTTGATGATACCTTGATTTACATCAAGTCACTTTCTGAACATCATGATCATCTACATGATGTTTTTAATGTTTTAAGAAATGCACGTTTATTTGGTTACCTTGAGAAGTGCACCTTTTACATCGATCGAGTATCTTTTTTTTGGCTATGTTGTTACACACCAGGGAATTGAGGTTGATCAAGCGAAGATTGAAGCCATCAAGAGTTGGCCAACTCCTCAACGGTCACACAAGTGAGAAGCTTTTATGGACTTGTTGGATTTTATCGCCGATTTGTGAAGGATTTCAGCACCATCGCTGCACCTTTGAACGAGTTGATAAAGAAGTGAGAAACATTCTATTGGGGACAGGCGCAAGAGGATGCCTTCAACACCTTAAAAGAAAAGCTCACAAGTGTACCACTACTGCAGCTTCCTTATTTTGGTAAGACCTTTGAATTTGAATGTGATGCTAGTGGTATTGGCATCGGAGGTGTGCTGCTATAAGAAGACAAACCCGTTGCATATTTCAGCGAAAAACTTAATGGACCTATACTTAACTATTTCATGTATGATAAAGAATTGTATACTCTTGTTCGTTCTTTGGAAACGTGGCAACACTATTTATAGCCTAAGGAGTTTGTTATCCATTCTGATCATGAACTCTTAAGCATATTAGAAGACAAAACAAGTTGAACCAAAGAAACGCAAAATGGGTTAAATTCATTGAATCATTTTCATATGTCATCAAACACAAAAAGAAAAAAGATAATGCAATTGCTGATGCTTTATGTAGGCTATATGCGATGATGTCTCAACTTGATTGTCGTATTTTTGGTCTTGAAACAATAAAAGAGCTCACGATACTGACTTTAGGGATGCTTTGCTGAATTGGAAAGAGGGAAGAAGCTGGAACAAATTTGTGAACAATAATGGATTTCTGTTTAGGGCTAACAAGTTGTGTATTCCAGCTAGCTTTGTTTGTCTTTTGCTATTACAGGAGGCCCATGACGGAGGGTTGATGGGACATTTTGAAGCCAAGAAGACTAAGGACATTTTAGCTGAACACTTCTTTTGGCCAAAGATGAGACGAGACATCGAACGCTTTGTTGCACGCTGCACCACTTGCCAAAAAGCTAAGTCTCGGCTTAATCCACACGGTTTGTATATGCCTCTTCTTATCCCTAACGTTCCTTGGGAGGATATATCTATGAACTTTGTTCAAGGATTGCCTTGAACAAAGAATGGAAGGGATAGTGTTTTTGTTGAGGTGGATAGATTCTGAAAAATGGCACATTTCATTACATGTCACAAAAGTGATGATGCCACTCACATTGCTGGCATATTTTTCAAAGAAATTGTTCGTTTACATGGTATGCCCTCCGCTATTGTTTCAGATTGTGATGCAAAGTTCTTAAGCCACTTTTGGAGAACCTTATGCAACAAATTAGGCACGAAATTGCTGTTCTCAACTACGTGTCACCCACAAACTGATGGGCAAACTGAAGTGGTGAACATAACCTTATCAACCATGCTGCGAGCCGTCCTAAAGAAGAATTTGAAGATGTGGGAAGAGTGTCTTCCACATGTGGAATTCACTTTATAACCGATCATTGCTCTCAACCATGAAGATGACCCCTTTTCAGGTGGTATATGGCTTAAACCCTCGTGCTCCAATCGATCTTTTACCTTTACCATTTTCGGAGAAGGTAAATTTTGATGCCAAGAAGCGTGCTGAGTTTGTTATTAAATTGCATGAAATCACAAAGAAAACATCGAACAAATGACCGAAAAATATAGAATTGTTGGTAACAATGGTAGGAAGAAAATAACATTTGAACCTGGTGATCTTGTTTGGTTGCATTTATGAAAAGAAAGATTTTTTGAATTGCGAAAGTCAAAATTGATGCCTAGAGCTAATGATCCTTATAAAATGCTAGAGCAAATTAGTGATAATGCTTATAAGGTTGAGTTACCTGTAGAATTTGGAATTAGTCCCACCTTTAACGTTTTAGATCTAAAGCCGTTCCTTGGAGAGAACAATGAGCTTGAGTCGGGGACGACTCAAATACAAGAAGGGGGGATGATGAGGACATCACCACCTCGGATACATCCATGGGACCAATGACCAAAGACTACGACCAGCATCCAACCACTAACATTCAAGGACCAATTTCCCAAGCCCGCGTGCGACAACTAAACTATCAGGTGAATTCGTTTCTCGGGTTGCATAATTTAAATTGTGAGAATAGACCGCTGCCTAATAATATTCTTATACTTAGGAACTTGGGCATGGACCAGCTTGGAGGTATTAACTCACCAACAAGAGCAATAAAGCATGGTGGGAATGCAAAGGGATTCCACTCGACTTTAAATGACCCCTCTGACTTCAAAACGTCATAGAGAATGCAAACGGACTCCATTTGGGGCATGTGAGCACTTGTTGGAAAGATAACTGCGCCATCTTTCCAACTGATCCAACCTCACCTTCAAATTCCAAGTAAGCTGGCCGCAGTAGTCAAAATCAATCTCTTAGACAGAATCTGTCTTTTGCTCCTCTTGTGTTTTGCATCACCATTACTGTGGGCTGAGTCCCTATGTATTTCTAGTGCGTGACAACACCTTATAGAAGCCATCCCTCTCTCTATATATTGGGAAGACTCCTTCTTTTTCTGTTTAGGTTTTGTTCAATTGTTGTTTTCTTTCAGTTTGGAGAAACACTCTCAAAATCCCTTGCGTCGGTTGACCAATCGATTCTGAGCTTCAGAACCTCAACTCTGTCGTGTGTGAGCTTAATCATATCTATAATTTCAGATTGCCTTTCACTTGTTCTTACTTGTTCTCGATTGCTTGCAGGGATAGACGTTCGTGATCAGGTCAATCGCGTTTGGCTTGGTTGATAACAAGTAGGTTTGGTGGTTTAGCGATCGACAGGCCCTATCCTTGCATGGCTAATAGCGGATTCGTTAAAGTCACCTCTCCGCTCAAATTGATTTATTCTTCTCACAAGAAGATCGGGCCACCCGAGAGCGCATCAGATGGTGAGTCAGGTGCAGAAGTAGGTGGAAGTGCTACAGCCGGCGTGTTCAAATAAGGGTCAGTTAAAGACGTGGCGTCATGGTGCAAGGTGCATCTGAGTTGGGGCTTCTCACCAAATTCCGTAGGCACGCAAGCGACTGCGCTCGGTGAACACAGGTAATTAGGACTGGTCAGCATGCACATCATGCACATCCTGATCGTGAGTGTCAACAGGTGCTACAACTGCATTAGAAATATTAGTAGGCAATAATGACAAGTTATAATCATGCATATGAGCATTCTGAACAACCGGCTCGGATTGAGGGAAGGAAACAAGGGCTGTCAGGGTCGAGATGTCTGGGGAAGTGCCGGAGGCAAATGGAAATTTTTTCATCAAAGATTACATCATGGGAGATGTAAATCCATCCCGTGGATCGATCAAGACATTTATAGCCTTTGTGATAAGGGATGTAGCCTAAGAAAATGCACATCTTGGAGTGAAATTCTAATTTTTCGGAATTGTATTTCGGAGGCTAGGCCAACAAGCACATCCAAAAGTACGAAGAAAGGAATAGCCAAGAGATAGTTTTAGGGGTCGAGTCATAGGATTCATGCCCTACAACAGCTTGCTAGGCATACGATTAATAAGATAACAGGCTATGAGAAAAGCTTCATCCCAATACCGAATAGGTAGAGAAGAATGGGCAAGAAGAGCGAGACCAGTCTCAACCAAATGGCGATGTTTACGTTCAGCAATCCCATTCTGCTAGGATGTATGAGGGCAAGAAATACGATGGGTGATGCTAGTTTGTTTGAAATAGCGATGGAGTCTACGATACTCCCCGCCCCAATCAGATTGGACTGCGAGAAGTATAGTGCCAAGGAGTCGTTCAACATGTTTTTGAAAAGTGCAGAAAACCTGTTCTACGTCAGATTTGTGTTTAAGGAGATAGATCCAGGTGAATTGACTGAAATCATCAATAAAACTTACGTAAAATTTAAACCCTCCAGAAGATGCAAGAGCAGGACCCCAAACATCGGTATGGATAAGTTCAAGAGGTTTGGTTGTTACACGAGTAGAGGCACTATAGGGAAGCTGATGACTCTTAGCACATTGGAAAGTATCACACACGAAAAATTATTTATGAGAGGAACATTGAAGTTTATTAGCTCGAACGACGGGCTCTACCACATTATTTGAGGGATGACCGAGACGTTGATGCCATTGACTCAGCGTGGTTTTGACTCCTAAAAAAATTGGTTACCGGAGGATGATGGCCAGTGAATTGGAAAAGGATACAACCCCCTTTTGCTTCTACCTTGTAGCAGAATTTTCTTCGTTGCGCGGTCCTTGACAAGGAAAAATTGGGGATGAAACTCAGTAAAAATGTCATTATCGGAAATGAGACGATAGACAGATAAAAGATTTTTGTGAATATGACGAACATGAAGAATATTATTAAGCTTCAAGTAAGAGCCAGGAAACCTAGAATGACCAGTGTGTGAAATTTTCAAACCTGCATCGTTGGATACTTGGACTTGATCATTCCCGTTGTAGGGCTCATGCATAGTCAAGTGATCAAGATCGCCCGTGAGATGGTCAGTGGCAAAGGTATCAAAATACCAGTTTGCGTCATTGTTGGAACCGCGAGTTGTAGCCACATGTCCGGTGTGTTGATCTTCGGTCTGATAACCATGGTTGAAGTGATTTATACAGTGCAACGCCTTATGCCCGTATATGCCGCAAACCTGGGACGTGGATCGGTAACGGCCGCCACCTCCTCCCCTGCGACCGCGGCCACGTCCTCCACCGCCTCCGCGGTTCTATCCTCCTCTGCACCAGCCGCCGCCATTATTATTCCCTTCGCGACGGTAATCATTGATGGGTTGGTGCATGGCGTTGTTGGCGGATGGGATGAAGTCGCCGGTCTGTGCGTGGAGTTCCTGGAGTGCCTCGCACATCAAAAGCATGAGGTAAAAATCCGAGAGTTATTGGGGCGATGTAGACTGTGAGTGATGCCATAAGCGCATCGTATTCTGGCCCTAAACCAGCCACGATGTAGCTGATCAATTCATCATTGGCCAAGGGGCAGCCGATGGTTGCCATGGTATTAGCAAGACCCTTCATCTTGTTGTAGTATTCCGTGATGGAGCTATATTTTTTTCTTCGTCGACGATAGCTGTGCACGAATGTTGATCTTGTTGGCCCGATTCTGCGCCGAGTACATGGTATGAAGGGTCGCCCAAGTTTCAGCAGATGATGTGCACCTCATCGTCTGGGTAAGAACATTCTCGGTCATGGAGGAGTTGAGGATGCCGAGGACCATCTGGTCTTGGCGATACCATGTGAGGAATTTTGGGTTGTTTACTGGTTGAGCGTCATCACTGGTTCACTCGGTGATCATCCGCTCTGAAGAGGCGATGGAACCATCCAGGTAGCCAAAATAGCTGGCCCCAGCTTGGATAGGCATGACCTGGGCTTTCCAGAGTAGAAAATTAGTGCGGGTAAGGCGCACGGTGATTGCTCCGGCAAGGCTAGTGATGTTGGTTTGTGGTGGGCATGGTGGCGATGGGTCTGGAGATCAAAGCGTCAGCCATATGCGATGTGCTGCTGTTGTTTACGGTGGTTTGATCGTGGCTCTGATACGAAGAGGAAAAACTGATTTTTGCTACACCGAACCCAATAGGGTTGCCATGTATTTATATTACAAGATGATGATTACATGTGCCAGGGAGATCTCCTGATGATTTGTATACATGTTGTACAGAATATGCTCAGGCATATTCGTATAACTTCGTATAATGTATTCTTATATGGTCTTGAAATGCTACTAATTGTATCAAATCGATTTGATTCCTAGAGCCTCTTTGTCAAATCAGCCAGCATATAGAACCAATCCCGAGGAGACTAAGAAGATTCAACGCCAAGTTCAAGAGTTTCTTGACAAAGGGTACGTACGCGAGAGCCTTAGTCCTTATGCTGTTCCTGTGCTTTTAGTGTCTAAGAAAGAAGGATCATGACGTATGTGCGTGGATTGTAGAGCTATCAATAATATCATTGTTAGGTATCGCCACCTTATTCCTAGGTTGAATGATATGCTAGACGAATTGAGTGGCTCTAATGTGTTATCTAAAGTTGATTTGAGAAGTGAATATCACCAAATCAGAATGAAACTTGGGGATGAATGAAAAACTGCGTTTAAAACTAAATTTGGATTGTATGAGTGGTTAGTGACGCCCTTTGTTTTAACTAATGCGCCTAGTACATTCATGCGATTAATGAATGAAGTTTTACGATCTTTTATTATAAAATTTGTGGTGGTCTACTTTGATGAAATCTTGATTTACAGCAAGTCACTTTCTGAACATCATAATCATCTACGTGATGTTTTTAATGCTTTAAGAAATGCATGTTTATTTGGTTACCTTGAGAAGTGCACCTTTTGCACCGATCGAGTATCATTTATTGGCTATGTTGTTACACCCCAGGGAATTGAGGTTGATCAAGCGAAGATTGAAGCCATCAAGAGTTGGCCAACTCGTAAAGCGGTCACACAAGTGAGAAGCTTTCATGGACTTATTGGATTTTATTGCCGATTTGTGAAGGATTTCAGCACCATCGCTACACCTTTGAACGAGTTGACAAAGAAGGGAGTAATGTTCTATTGGGGACAGGCGCAAGAGGATGCCTTCAACACCTTAAAAGAAAAGCTCACAAGTGCGCCACTACTGCAGCTTCCTGATTTTGGTAAGACCTTTGAACTTGAATGTGATGCTAGTGGTATTGGCATCGGAGGTGTGCTGCTATAAGAAGGTAAACCCGTTGCATATTTCAGCGAAAAACTTAATGGACTTATACTTAACTATTTCACGTATGATAAAGAATTGTATACTCTTGTTCGTTCCTTGGAAACGTGGCAACACTATTTATAGCCTAAGGAGTTTGTTATCCATTCTGATCATGAACTCTTAAGCATATTAGAAGACAAAACAAGTTGAACCAAAGACACGCAAAATGGGTTAAATTCATTAAATCATTTCCATATGTCATCAAACACAAAAAGGAAAAAGATAATGCGATTGCTGATGCTTTGTCTAGGCCATATGCGATGATGTCGCAACTTAATTGTCGTATTTTTTTTGTCTTGAAACAATAAAAGAGCTTTATCATCACGATATTGACTTTAGGGATGCTTTACTTGAATTGGAAAAAGGGAGGAAGCTAGAATAAATGTGTGAACAATAATGGATTTCTGTTTAGGGCTAACAAGTTATGTATTCCAGCTAGCTCTGTTTGTCTTTTGCTATTACAGGAGGCCCATGGAGGAGGGTTGATGGGACATTTTGGAGCCAAGAAGACTAAGGACATTTTAGCTGAACACTTCTTTTGGCCAAAGATGAGACGAGACATCGAACACTTTGTTGCACGCTGCTCCACTTGCCAAAAGCTAAGTCTCGGCTTAATCCACACGGTTTGTATATGCCTCTTCCTGTCCCTAACGTTCCTTGGGAGGATATATCTATGGACTTTGTTTAAGGATTGCCTCGAACGAAGAAGGGAAGGGATAGTGTTTTGTTGTGGTGGATAGATTCTTAAAAATGGCACATTTCATTCACAAAAGTGATGATGCCACTCACATTGTTGACATATTTTTCAAACAAATTGTTCATTTACATGGTATGCCCTCCGCTATTGTTTCAAATCGTGATGCAAAGTTCTTAAGCCACTTTTGGAGAACCTTATGCAACAAATTAGGTACGAAGTTGCTGTTCTTAACTACGTGTCACCCACAAACTGATGGACAAACTAAAGTGGTGAACATAACCTTGTCAACCATGCTGCAAGCCGTCTTAAAGAGGAATTTGAAGATGTGGGAAGAGTGTCATCCACATGTGGAATTCGCTTATAACCGATCATTGCTCTCAACCACGAAGATGACCCCTTTTCATGTGGTATATGGCTTTAACCCTCGTGCTCGAATCGATCTTTTACCTTTACCATCTTCGGAGAAGGTAAATTTTGATGCCAAGAAGCGTGCTGAGTTTGTTATTAAATTGCATGAAATCACAAAAGAAAACATCGAACGAATGACCGAAAAATATAGAATTGCTGGTAACAATGGTAGGAAGAAAATAACATTTGAACCCGGTGATCTTGTTTGGTTGCATTTACGAAAAGAAAGATTTTTTGAATTGCGAAAGTCAAAATTGATGCCTAGAGCCGACGATCCTTTCAAAATGCTAGAGCGAATTAGTGATAATGCTTATAAGCTTTAGTTACCTGCAGAATTTGGAATTAGTCCCACCTTTAACATTTCAGATCTAAAGCCGTTCCTTGGAGAGAACAATGAGCTTGAGTTGAGGACGACTCAAATGCAAGAAGGGGAGGATGATGAGGACATCACCACCTCAGATACATCCATGGGACCAACGACCAAAGACTACGACCAGCATCCAACCACCAACATTCAAGGACCAATTTCCCGAGCCCGCGCGCGATAACTAAACTATCAGGTGAATTCGTTTCTTGGGTTGCATAATTTAAATTGTGAGAATAGACCGCTGCCTAATAATATTTTTATACTTAGGAACTTGGGCATGGACCAGCTTAGAGGTATTAACTCACCAACAAGAGCAATAAAGTATGGTGGGAATGCAAAGGGATTCCACTCGACTTTAAATGACCCATTAGACTTCAAAACATCATAGAGAATGGAAACAGATTCCGTTTGGGGCGTGTGAGCACTTGTTGGAAAAGATAACTTCGCCATCTTTCCAACTGATCCAACCTCACCTTCAAATTCCAAGCAAGAAGGCCGCAGCAGTCAAAATCATTCTCTTAGATAGAATCTGTCTTTTGCTCCTCTTGGGTTTTGCATCACCATTACTGTGGACTGAGTCCCCATGTATTTCTAGTGCGTGAGAACACCTTCTAGAAGCCATCACTCTCTCTATATATTGGGAAAAACTCCTTCTTTTTCTGTTTAGGTTTTGTTCAATTGCTGTTGTCTTCCAGTTTGGAGAAACACTCTCGAAATCCCTTGTGTCGGTTGACCAATCGATTCCGAGTTTCAGAACCTCAACTCTATCATGTGTGAGCTTAATCATATCTGCAATTTCAGATTGCCTTTCACTTGTTCTTGCTTGTTCTCTATTGCTTGCAGGGATAGACCTTCGTGACTAGGTCAATCACGTTTGGCTTGGTTGATAACAAGTAGGTTTGGTGGTTTAGCGATCGTCGGGCCTTGTCCTTGCGTGGCTGGTAGCCGATTCGTAAAAGTCACCTCTCCGCTCAAATCGATTTATCCTTCTCACTAGAAGATCGGGCCACCCGAGAGTGCATCACATGGTGAGTCAGGTGCAGAAGTAGCTGGAAGTGCTACAGCCGGCGTGTTCGAATAGGAGTCAGTTAAAGACGTGGCGTCATGGTGCAAGGTGCATCTGAGTTGGGGCTTCTCACCAAATTCCGTAGGCACGCAAGCGACTGCGCTCGGTGAACACAGGTAATTAGGACTGGTCAGCATGCACATCATGCACATCCTGATCGTGAGTGTCAACAGGTGCTACAACTGCATTAGAAATATTAGTAGGCAACAATGACAAGTTACAATCACGCATATGAGCATTCTGAACAACCGGCTCGGATTGAGGGAAGGAAACAAGGGCTGTCAGGGTCGAGATGTCTGGGGAAGTGCCGGAGGCAAATGGAAATTTTTTCATCAAAGATTACATCATGGGAGATGTAAATCCATCCCGTGGATCGATCAAGACATTTATAGCCTTTGTGATAAGGGATGTAGCCTAAGAAAATGCACATCTTGGAGTGAAATTCTAATTTTTCGGAATTGTATTTCGGAGGCTAGGCCAACAAGCACATCCAAAAGTACGAAGAAAGGAATAGCCAAGAGATAGTTTTAGGGGTCGAGTCATAGGATTCATGCCCTACAACAGCTTGCTAGGCATACGATTAATAAGATAACAGGCTATGAGAAAAGCTTCATCCCAATACCGAATAGGTAGAGAAGAATGGGCAAGAAGAGCGAGACCAGTCTCAACCAAATGGCGATGTTTACGTTCAGCAATCCCATTCTGCTAGGATGTATGAGGGCAAGAAATACGATGGGTGATGTCAGTTTGTTTGAAATAGCGATGGAGTCTATGCTACTCCCCGCCCCAATCAGATTGGACTGCGAGAAGTTTAGTGCTAAGGAGTCGTTCAACATGTTTTTGAAAAGTGCAGAAAAACCTGTTCTATGTCATATTTGTGTTTAAGGAGATAGATCCATGTGAATAGACTGAAATCATCAACAAAACTTACGTAAAATTTGAACCCTCCAGAAGATGCAAGAGCAGGACCCCAAACATCGGTATGGATAAGTTCAAGAGGTTTGGTGGTTACACGAGTAGAGGCACTATAGGGAAGTTGATGACTCTTAGCACGTTGGCAAGTATCACACACGAAAAATTATTTATGAGAGGAACATTGAAGTTTATTAGCTCGAACGACGGGCTCTACCACATTATTTGAGGGATGACCGAGACGTTGATGCCATTGACTTAGTGTGGCTTTGACTCCTAACAAAACTTGGTGACCGGAGGATGATGGCCAGTGAATTGGAAAAGGATACAACCCCTTTTTGCTTCTACCTTGTAGCAGAAGTTTCTTCGTTGCGCGGTCCTTGACAAGGAAAAATTGGGGATGAAACTCAGTAAATATGTCATTATCGGAAATGAGACGATAGACAGATAAAAGATTTTTGTGAATACAAGGAACATGAAGAATATTATTAAGCTTTAAGTAAGAGCTAGGAAGCCTAGAATGACCAGTGTGCGAAATTTTCAAACCTGCATCGTTGGATACATGGACTTGATCATTCCCGTTATAGGGCTCATGCATAGTCAGGCAATCAAGATCGCCCGTGAGATGGTCAGTGGCAAAGGTATCAAAATACCAGTTTGCGTCATTGTTGGAACCGCGAGTTGTAGCCGCATGTCCGGCGTGTTGATCTTTGGTCTGATAACCATGGTTGAAGCGATTTATACAGTGCAACGCCTTATACCCGTATACGCCGCAAACCTAGGACATGGATCGGTAACGGCCGCCACCTCCTCCCCTGCGACCACGGCCACGTCCTCCATCGCCTCCGCGGTTCTGTCCTCCTCCGCACCAGCCGCCGCGGTTATTATTCCCTTCGCGGCGGTAATCATTGATGGGTCGGTGCATGGCGTTGTTGGCGGATGAGATGAAGTTGCCGGTCTGTGCGTGGAGTTCCTGGCGTGCCTTGCACATCAAAAGCATGAGGTAAAAATCCGAGAGTTATTGGGGCGATGTATACTGTGAGTGATGCCATAAGCGCATCATATTTTGGCCTTAAACCAGCCACGATGTAGCTGATCAATTCATCATTGGCCAAGGGGCAGCCGATGGTTGCCATGGTATTAGCAAGACCCTTCATCTTGTTGTAGTATTCCGTGATGGAGCTATACTTTTTTCTTCGTCGACGATAGCTGTGCACGAATATTGATCTTGTTGGCCCGATTCTACGCCAAGTACATGGTATGAAGGGTCGCCCAAGTTTCAACAGATGATGTGCACCTCATCTTCTGGGCAAGAACATTCTCGGTCATGGAGGAGTTGAGGATGCCGAGGACCATCTGGTCTTGGCGATACCATGTGAGGAATTTTGGGTTGTTTACTGGTTGAGCGTCATCACTGGTTCACTCGGTGATCATCCGCTCTGAAGAGGCGATGGAACCATCCAGGTAGCCAAAATAGCTGGCCCCAGCTTGGATAGGCATGACCTGGGCTTTCCAGAGTAGAAAATTAGTGCGGGTAAGGCGCACGGTGATTGCTCCGGCAAGGCTAGTGATGTTGGTTTGTGGTGGGCATGGTGGCGATGGGTCTGGAGATCAAAGCGTCGGCCATATGCGATGTGCTTCTGTTGTTCATGGTGGTTTGATCGTGGCTCTGATATGAAGAGGAAAAACTGATTTTTGCCACACCGAACCCAATAGGGTTGCCATGTATTTATATTACAAGATGATTACATGTGCCAAGGAGATCTCCTGATGATTTCTATACATATTTACAGAATATGCTCAGGCATATAAACCTGTCTATACAAGACACAGAGTATGCTAAATAAATCTTCCATATATAGGTCTTAGGGCCTCTTTGATAGCTTGTTTTAGTTTAGTTTTTGTTGAGATTGCAACTTTTGTTATTTTTACATAAACCATTCACTTTATTTTTTGAAAATATTTTTTTTATAACTTTGTAGGGGTTTTCTCAAAGATCTCAAAAATATTTTTTAATAAGGGGGCGACTATGGACCGGACGTCCGTTCGTCCGGGGCGAGATCGGACGCCCCTGGCCCAACTCCGGCCCAAAAAATTCCCGCGCCATTGACTAGCCAGAGCGCGGAACAAAAATTCACGCGCGTTGTTCCAGAGGGTCCGATTGTTGTTCCAGTGGAGCAAGTACATATAAAACAGGCGCTCCCCCCATCCTCAAAGCCATGTCCCAGGCGTCCGTCGCCGGCCGCCGACGCCAGGGACCTGCTGCCACCACGCCCAGCAGGAACCGCCGCCCCCCTCGTGCGTCCCCGTGCGTCCTCGTGTTGTTCCAAGATCAGAAAATACAAGGTGTGTGCAAAACCCTAGCCCTCCAAAACTCTGATTTGTGGCACCACAAGTCTCTGATTTGTTCCCCTAACCCTCACCCTCTTGGGATTTGATCACTCTACCCTCCCAGATGACTCACGTGCGCAGAACCCTGGAGGAGGTGTTGTTCCAGCCACGGGCAACTGTTGGGCGGCAATTTCGAAAGTGGCCGTTCCAAATTGGTGCGGCGGCAGCGCAACCCGTGGAGGAGCCGGTTCACGTCGGGAGATCGGAAGCAGAGGATGCGTTGGAAGACGAGGTATGGCTCTAAAAACTCACCGATTGTTCCAGGGCTTTGTTCCAGTAATTGAATTGTTCCAGTGATTTGATGATTTGGTTCCGTTCAAGAAGTTTGAAATACACTTGGGTTATGCCTTTTGGAACAA
>SPJY01020745.1:499467-589680 GCA_005191435.1 Raddia distichophylla
AATTAGCCAAACCAAGCCCACAACTATATAAAACAGAAACCAATAGAATGCTGAAACAATCTGAAAAGCAATCTGAAACAACAGAATGCTGAAACATTATACATTGTTCAATTGTAATCAAGCAACGTGATATCAAAAACAAAAATACATTATACATTCAATTACACTATATCATTGAAATCCCATGTCACTGTATCCCAAAGCAATTGGAACAATATCACTAAAATCCCATATTATTGTATCCCATAGCAAAAATGGAACAATTACTCTACACATTCACATTCACAATTCAGATTCACAATCAACATATACATTTCGTATTCACATTCAACATAAACATTTCTTCACATTCACATTACAGTAAAGCTAAAATGAAATGGGGGAGAGGAATGGAAGTGGATGAGCAGGAAGGGGGCACGGGTGAGATACCTCGCAGGGAATTGTCGATCAGCAACCCAAACAGCTGGGGGAGCGCTTCGACTGCGCGGGGAGGCGGCGTCGACGACGAGGGAGAGGCGGCGTCCACGCCGATGTGGAGGCGGTCTCAACGGCACGTGGGAGGCGGCCTCATCGGCGCGGGTAGGCGGCGTCCACGACAAGGGAGAGGCGGAATGCACGGCGCGTGGGAGGCGGCGTCGACGGCGAGGTAGAGGCGGCGTCGACGGCGAGGGAGAGGCACCCTCAACGACACGGGGAAGGCGGCCTCAACGGCGTGGGGGGCGGCCTCAACGGCGCGGGGAGGCGGCGTCGACGGCGAGGGACAGGCGACGTCGACGGCGTGGGGGAGGCGGTGTCGACGACAAGGGACAGCCGGCGTCGACGGCGCGGAGGAGGCGGCCTCAACGGCGCGGGGAAGGCGGCGTCGGCAACGAGGTGGAACAGATTTTGGGGGGAGGAGCGCAGGGCGGTTGAGGGATTTGGGGGGAGTAAAGCGCTGCGGTTGGGGAATCAGCGAGTTGGGCCGAGATGTTGGGCCACGAGCGTCCGCCCCGTCCGGACGTCCAAGTTAAAGCATTTTCGATAATTTATTTATCCTTTTCATACCACTTTCAAAAGATGGTTAAATTTTTCCATCAAAAACTAAACTAAAACTAAACAAGCAATCAAAAGGGGCCGTAGACACCCAACCCATCCGCCTACCGCCTATCCTGCGGCCGGAGTGCCGGTTCAACCCCGAACGCTTAGGCTTGCGCTGGGCCTGTTGGACACTGTACTCCCAGACTAGAACCCGCGCGCCGCCGCCGCCGCCGTCGAGGCAGCCGCAGCTGCCGAGGTCGGCCGTGCAGACCCACCCACCGGCCGCAGCAGCCGCCAAGGGGCGAAGAGGCCCCGAGCGCGCAACGAAGCAGCGGCGTTTCCTCCCACTATTTTATTTCCACATCGCATTCCGCCCTTCGGCGATCTCAAGAGCCCCCCTCTTTCTTTGTCCTGCTCTTCGATACCCCCGATAAAACCCTCCTCCTCTGCTTCCCCTCTCCCAATCTCCGTCCTCTCGCCACCCCCATCTCGTCTCCTCCCAAGGGAACTAACCCCATGGCGCTCTCCTGCATGAGGTGCCACGCGGGCGTCGCCGCCGCCCGCCGCGCCGGGCCGCCGCCGTCCGCGACCGCGCTCTCCCTCGTCAGGCGCACCTTCGGCTTGTCCGCTGCCGCCGGGTGGCGCATCGCTGCTGTCGCCGCCGAGGGAGGTGGGTTCGTTTCTCTGCATGCACGTCTTCTTTGTTCGATTCTTTCGGCTCTTATTGTTGTCCGGTCACATATTGAGGAGAGGCTTTGTGCGTGCCGTCTATTCTTTTCTTTTCTTGATGCGGCCTCAAGGGGTTCTTCAGTTTGAATTGAACACAAATGTTTGTGGGGTACAATTAAGCATGCCAACCCAATGCGTTTTAGATGCTTGAGCTGACTTATGAACCATATGTGCTCAAAGAGTTGCCTTTATGCATCTCATCTTCGCTCAGGGCGTCCAATCTGTAATAACTTACCACCAATATCCTCAATCTTATCTTTGCGTTGGGTAGCTAGCATCTTACTATATGAAATTACAGACCAAGAAAATTGATAATAGAAAATTGAAATAGCCATCCCAGTTGTCTGTGCTATTAATTAGAATTACTTGCTCGTTTTTGACTTATCTTCCAATATGCTATGTTACAAATAGAGTGCAGTGGAGGCGAAATGCACATGAACATTGTTTTGACTTAATAGGTACCACATGGTGTCGCTCAGGAAAAAATCGATCGTTTGTAATGCTATTATTTAAAAAAGGTTGATCGTATTGTGTTTACTTATCATCTCAAAGTCTGAAATATCTACACTGAAGTTGTGGAGCATTGTAGTTAATACTTACATTTTTTGAATTACTTATGGTTAAATTATAATAGAGTAAGGGATATACATATGTATATATTCAAAGCGCATTATATTTGAACACTCTTGTGCCAAAACTCCCAGCCCAAAAGACTGAAAAACACACCACTATTTCTGAAATAATGTATCCATTACTTAATCACCCTTGCCATTATAGTTTCTGTAGCTTAAGAGTGAGTTTGTCTTGTATCATACCATAGAAGCCCTGGAAATGTGACAACACCACAATGGCCTGCGATTTTAACACCACAACAAGGTAATAATAGAGGCCAAGATTGTAATATAAATTCCATCCTTTACCTTTTGAAACTGAATTTAATTAAATGAAATTGTAAAGATAATATGTTTTGACTTTTACCTTTTGAAAATGAACTTACATAAAACGAAATTGTAAAAATTCCTTTCATGACTAAACCTTGTTATTAAAAACTAAGCTTCTCATATAGTGCATGGCTAAACCTTGGTATAAAGTCACCGACATCATTGACAGGCTCAGTACGTATTTTTTTCCCCAGGGAATGTTGGTGATAATAATTGACAATTGAATTTAATGGCACAGCTTTGTGTGTGTGCGCGCATTTGTGTGTGTTCAAATTTGAGAACTGGAAATTATTCATATATTATTGTCATTACTTCAACACTCTACTGCTTTTAAATGTTTCAACAATAATATTTTCAATTTCAATTATCGTAATTATTTATTTTTGCATTTTGTAAAACTCAGAGTAGAAATATGTTCTTTCCTTTCAAATTCATCTAAAACACCCAAAGCTAAGTGGGTGTTCTACACTTTTATCTAATGAGTAATGATGTCTTTTTATTTATTGTTTTAGTTATGACAGACTCATACAAAATAACCCATTTTACTAATTCTACACTTCATCATTAGTGCAATTCTTTATTTTTGCATTTTGTAAAACCCAGAGTAGAAATATGTTCTTTCCTTTCAAATTCATCTAAAACTCCCAGAGCTTAGTGGGTGTTCTACACTTTTATCTAATGATGTCTTTTTATTTATTGTTTTAGTTATGACATACTCATACAAAATAACCCATTTTACTAATTCTACACTTCATCATTAGTGAAAGGTCCCATGGATGTTGGTGTGGGGAATGCTGCCACAACTGCTGCCCCATTAAAGGTGGAAAATGGCACAGCTTCAGATATCACTCTGGAGGAATTTGAAGATTTGACCGCTCTTTCAAAAAATGATGAATCTACTGTTAGCATCACTGTAGTTGGAGCATCTGGTGACCTTGCCAAGAAAAAGATATTTCCTGCCCTTTTTGCTCTCTATTATGAAGATTGCCTTCCAAAGGTTAGTGTCTTATGTCCTCTCTGACTTGTGAAAAACTTTGCTGCTACTCTTGTTAAACATTACCTAAAGTATTACACTTTTGTAGCATTTCACCATCTTTGGGTATGCACGGAGCAAGATGACAGATACTGAATTGAGAAACATGGTTAGCAAAACACTGACTTGCAGAATAGATAAAAGGTGCTTAACTAGCGCAGACTTGTAACCTTATCTGCTGTCTATTCTTTAGTAATTGAAGCCTTTTGTAGAGGCAAGCAATTTTTTTAGTTGTGCTTGAATATTATTCATGGTTAGCAAAACACTGACTTGCAGAATAGATAAAAGGTGCTTAACTAGCGCAGACTTGTAACCTTATCTGCTGTCTATTCTTTAGTAATTGAAGCCTTTTGTAGAGGCAAGCAATTTTTTTAGTTGTGCTTGAATATTATTCATGGTTAGCAAAACACTGACTTGCAGAATAGATAAAAGGTGCTTAACTAGCGCAGACTTGTAACCTTATCTGCTGTCTATTCTTTAGTAATTGAAGCCTTTTGTAGAGGCAAGCAATTTTTTTTGTTGTGCTTGAATATTATTCTTTCTTTTCAGGGAAAATTGTAGTGAGAAAATGGAAGAGTTTCTGAAAAGATGCTTCTATCATTCTGGCCAATATGATTCAGAGAAACATTTCTTGGAGCTAGACATGAAGTTGAAAACACATGAGGTCTGTATATGTACTTCACGTCAAAGCAAGAATGATCAACTGATTTTACTTCAACCACGACGCTATCTTAGTTCTGTTTATTTTGACGAATTCTGCATTCAGCCTGGTTTTTCAAGGACTTAGACTTGCTATTTTTCTGTCAGAATCTTTGTTTTTTCTGCATCTCATATGTATCAGTGTCTCAACTGTAGTTCATAAACATATAGTTTTTGTAAGTTTTCTAAATGTGTATTTACATGTTGGTGATACTGTAGTCTCACAAAACAGTACATGCACTAGTTCGTTGAGAAGGTCTGTCCAGTCACAAAACAGTACAAGGCACTAGCCCCAAAGAGCTGAACTGCGACAACTGTCCTGCTCTCCCATTTTCTCACATCGCTTCGAAATCAGTGAGACCATCCACATCGCTTCAATGTCCACCAGGCGTCTGATACTCTGATGGCGTGCGCTCTAGCTGGTCCAGCCGTTCGACACATCTGTTTCAGCTTTCCCCTTAGACTTGTGCCAAATTACCCGTTTATGCCATTCAATCTTCCAACCTGCCAGCTAGTCTCCGCTGCCCGCTCCGGTGCCTGGCCAACCATTCCAGCCCTCCATCCCCTGGTTGAATTTACATAGCAAAATGGAAAAATATGATATGATAAAAGTTAGCGTATATAGTGCCACAAATCTAGACCCTCAGTGTTGTAAACAAGTAAAATGGCTTGCGACTTTTTATTTTTACTAAATATATTGCCTTTCCCAATATTGAAGTACTTGTAATATGATCAAATCACTGTTCTTTTATCTGCAGGGTCCGCGAGTTTCTAACCGTCTTTTTTACTTGTCAATACCTCCTAATATATTCCTGGATGTTGTGAAATGTGCAAGCAATTCAGCATCATCTGTGAATGGTTGGACAAGGGTAATTGTTGAGAAACCATTTGGCCGGGACTCAGAGTCTTCTGCGGCACTAACAAGAGGTCTGAAGCAGTATCTAGTGGAGGACCAAATCTTCAGGTGATACAAGCATCTAATTCAAATTGCGAGAATCGGCACATTTTTTGTAGTATTGATAAGTTAAACATATAATTCTCATTTCTTACCCCATAAATGTCAAAGCAATTGGAGCTTGTCAACTGAAGAGGAAAAAGAGGCAAAATGATTAAGAGAAATGTATGATAATTCTTTCCATAGAGTGAGATGCTTATGAATGGTGTTTCTTTCTGCGTTTCATGCAGGATCGATCATTACTTGGGAAAGGAACTAGTGGAAAACCTGTCTGTCCTTCGCTTCTCGAATCTTGTTTTTGAGCCTCTGTGGTCCAGGCAGTATATACGGAATGTGCAGTTGATATTCTCTGAAGACTTTGGCACTGAAGGACGAGGAGGGTATGTTTTTTTGGTTTTCTTATGATACTATGTTAGTTGCCTAGGGTTGTACCTTACTTTAATTTTTGAGTTACTCAGGTACTTTGATAGCTATGGTATTATCCGAGACATAATGCAGAATCATCTTCTTCAGATACTAGCTCTATTTGCCATGGAAACTCCTATTAGCTTGGAAGCCGAGGACATAAGAAATGAGAAGGTTTGTACCTGATCCTTCAATAATGTTAAGCATATGATTTAACTGATGCCAATTTGCTGAGTTACGCGGCTTTGGACACAAAACTGTTTACAGACAGAGAGGGCCACTTTACTTCTTCATAATAATTTTATCTATGCTACTAAAGCAGCATACTTTTATTTTGTTATCCATGTAATACTTCTAGTGGACATGCATTTTTGAGTTGCCATTTGTCAATAATCTTACTTCCATTTGTCTTTGCAGGTTAAAGTTTTGCGCTCCATGAAGCCCTTGCAACTGGACGATGTTGTAATAGGACAGTATAAAAGTCATACAAAGGGTGGTACTTCATACCCTGGATATATTGATGATAAGACAGTTCCCAAGGATAGTCTGACTCCAACATTTGCTGCAGCTGCACTTTTCATAAATAATGCTAGATGGGATGGAGTTCCCTTTCTAATGAAGGCTGGCAAAGCTTTGCATACAAAACGGTACATTTCCTAGTTACATATGATCCCAACACTTTTACCACGTGGCCACTTTAGCTTAGCCTCATAAACAATTATCCTGGATTTGTTTGTCTTGTATTTTTTCCCAAAGTGTTATGCAGTTAAACCAACTTCATAAAGCATGTTTTGTATATAAAAATGTTATCTCAGACTACATTATCTACTTATAAGATGAACAGTAACCCATGTGAACGGTACCCTAGTCATTGTTCATGTGTGGGCCATGCCATGACAGTACGTTTCCTAATCTTTATTCTTGGTTCATAACACAAAATCGGTTATTATAAAAACTGTTTTCTTTGTGCTATATTTGTATGCCAAAGACGTTAAGTTCCAACATGAAAAATAAACAAATTTCAGGGCTGAGATCAGAGTACAGTTCCGACATGTTCCTGGTAATCTCTACAAGGGGAGTTTTGGGACTGATCTTGATAGGGCCACAAATGAGCTCGTGATCCGTGTGCAACCTGATGAGGCTATCTACCTAAAGATTAACAACAAGATTCCTGGTCTCGGTATGAGACTTGATAGAAGTAATTTGAATCTTCACTATGCAGCAAGGTAAGATTATTTGCCCAGCAATTTTAATTCTGTGCACACAGAGGTTTATTTATTTTGTTGAATGGAAGTACTATTTTTGAGACTATCCAAAATGCTTTCTCTAGTCTCTTACTCTCTTCATACTTAAGGCATGCAACCACCCACACACGCGCGTGCACGCACATACATCTCTATTGTTTGCAGCTTTATTTTATTTGCATGTTTAGGGCAAAGCTCTTGTGTGGTTGTTTCTTTGTTTTTTTTTGTTTGTTTATGCTTTTAGGTTGGCCTACTAGTTGTAACTATGACGAGACTTGCAGCATCAGTTTGATCAGTTGGATCTATTTCCATTGTCCTTTTCATATACTTTCCCCTCTATTTCCTGTCCACTCCTTGCTTCAAACTGATAATATTTCTTTGATGTTTGACATTTTATTTCACATCCAGCTGTACATCTTATGTTCCTCATGGATTATGTTTGTTGAAATGAACATTTTAGAACCAATTGAACAAATCAGCACATATTTTCCTTTTGCCTGAGCTTAAGATTTTTTCAGTCATTTGTACATCCTGCAGCTTGAAGCTTTTCGGTGAAACTATTTAAGCTGCTTGATCAACACCATGAACAAGATAAACTTCTAATTAGAAAGAGTAATCATTCTGCTAGTCATTTAAATTTTTATTTATCTGTGCACTTGTTTCCTCCCAACTCCAGTAAGTGATGACTGAAACTATTTTGTGAATCGTAATTGCAACACTGTGGAAAGTATTTCTGCCTTGTTCAACTGGATGAGGTTTTTCTCTCTGATAGTTTGATGTGTTAATAATATTTGATATTTTTCTACGTAGAGAATTTGGTATGGTTCTATTACCCTTTATATGTTAATACTTAATATTCTTTTAAATTGTATTTTTAGCTCCTTGAGATGCAGTATTTTGAACTTATTTCTATGGAGCATAAAAAAATGAACGGTCGAAATCTTTCAATTAAATTTTATTTGGACTTTAGAAAATGAGCCTTGTTGAAAGAATCACTTGAAAATATGTAGTTAAAAACTTTAAAATTGGGTGCACCAACAAATTGTAAAACTAGTACGTGTTGCAGATTATGCTAATTATTACCAATCCATTTTACCCAAAGAACTGCTTTAAACTCTAAATCTCAATTTTCCATTTTGACCAAAGAACTGCTATAAACTCTAAATCTCAGATTTTGTTTTCGTTTTGCTTTAAACAGTATATTTTTGCTGACTTGTTTGAGAGTAATCCACCGAGTTTGAGGACAAAAACAAGGGGCTTATGCTTTTCTACCGAAATGGACATGAAGTTTGTTGATATGCCTGGCCAAATAGGCTGTCAGATGTTCTTTACTTCACGATGTGTTTATAGTGCTATCGTGATGGTTGAGACTTTTTGAGTTACATCCTCATGTTTGTCCTAGGATGCTTCTGTCTGCGATCTCAGTTAGCACAGTAGTGTATTAGCTTATCAATTTATCAAAAAATGCTGAATTTTGCATTCATTACGAGGAGTATCCATTACTGTGCTAACGAGAGGTATTCAATAAACATATCACTAAAGTATTCAATAAACTTGCCGTAGGTACTCGAAGGAGATACCAGATGCTTACGAGAGGCTCTTGCTTGATGCCATAGAAGGAGAGCGAAGGCTTTTCATCCGGTCTGATGAGTTGGATGCCGCATGGGAGCTCTTCACACCCCTTCTAAAGGAGTTAGAGGAAAAGCGGATTGCCCCTGAGCTATACCCTTATGGAAGCCGTGGGCCTGTAGGCGCCCACTACCTTGCAGCAAAGTACAACGTCAGATGGGGCGACTTGAGCGCGGAGCACTACAAGGCATGATACAGAAATGATTCTAACTTGGTCGCAAGTCTTTCCTGATTGCATTTGTGTAGAGATTGCATGTCCACTTAGTGGGAGTGATGCAAGAAAACAGATGAGAATAAGGTGCTCAGTTGGCTAGGTTGCAGATGCCTGTGTCAATCATATGCTATGGATAGCTTTGTTGCGTAATTACTAGTCTAAAATCTCTGGCTTCCAGCAAGAAGGCATATGAGCTCATTTTATGTGTTCATTCGGTGATCAATATTTAAAATCTCTGGCTTCCGAGAAGGCATATGACCTCGTTTTATGTGGTCATTCTGTGATCAATGTGGTTATTCCGTCTCTGGAAGAAACTAAGTGTCAGGAAGTCTTCCGGGTAAAATAAAAGTATTTTCATAGTTTTTAGACAAAACCATTGTTTTTGAAGAATTGTTTGGAGGACCGGAAAAAAATACTTCATTTCAAAACAATGGTTTAGTAGAAACCATGGAACGTTTGGAGTATAAAGTTTCACTTCTAACTAAAGTTTTCATAATTTGGTTCTCATTAGCTCTTGCGTCTCATATGTATCCAAAACGACTGAGAGTTTGCAGGAATACCATGGTTTAAACGGTTTTTGGTGAAACCAGTGTATTCACGTTAAACCAATTGCATGCCTGCTACAAAACCATAGTTTTTAAATGCTTTGCTTTCAAACAGGATCTAATTGGGCACATTTGATAATGGAAAAAGCCTATATTATATTCTGAACTATAGACCCTCGTCTACATAGCCCCTAAACTCAAAAAATAGGTATTGTAGCCCAATATATTTGCAAACAGGTGCACTTAACACCCCATAGTGGTTTCGTGCCTAGTTTTGTCATGCGCGTGAGACATGTCAGCAAGGTCTACTATGGTGGAATAGTTGTGATGTTCAAGGGCAAATAACCCCTAGCTGAAATAACAGACTCCCTCCATTGCTATGTGGATCCAACCAAATCCGATTTTTGCCCTTTTGATATGTGCAAACTACTAATCATTTCAACGTCCAAAATAAAATTACTACAACATGCACCACGAAAAATAGAATGAAATATGAAAACCTCCATCCAGGCACACGACATACCACAATAACATCCAAATATAGCATGTTGGTTCAACAAGATGTCACCAACCCTTACATGCAACACATATAGCTGACATTACGTTTGTTTGCACAAAGTACAGCTGAACAACATAGATCATATGCAATTTCACAATGCTAACATCAAGTTTTCAACACAAAATAGAGATAAACCACATAGATTACATGTAGAGTGAGGTTTTATTGATAAAAAAGTATCACAGTGACATCAAACTAACATCACTTATCCTAAAATTAGAGAAGCAAGCATAAAAGACCTCCTTCCTCCTAGTTTGTTGCTGGCCTGGTGTAGTAGGAGGTAGTTGGCTTGAAGAGCTTTCCTTTATCCTACAAAAGGCTTTTAATAATAGGAAACATATTAGCATAACAGCATAAGCATGTATACTGATCTACAAGGTAGAAGCTTACCTAAAGAGATGCCTTAGACTGCTTCCTCTTTCTTGCTGTGGCTCTATTGATGGATGCAATTTGTTTTTATCACCCGTTGTATTCAGGGGGTAGCTTCTAGCATTATTTTTATAAAGAGCACTTAATTATGGTCCCAACCCTAGACGGCTTGGCTCCTTTTGGTGGCTCTATAGACTCTCTTCTCCTTTCTTTCCCTAAACAAATCGACCTTTCTTCGAGTTGAGAAGAAGGGCTCACAACATGCAAGTTCTCGATGACATGGCATCCATGCTCAATTGCTCTCTTATCGATGAACAGGTTACGCGAGTCTTCGACGATGGGTGAGGTCGACCCCTCAAGATTATACAAGTCTATTGGTGAGGTCAATCCCTCGAGACAAATAGATCCTTATCACGAACAGGTTAATTCGATTCTCGGATTCTTAACGAACATGATCTCTTTCCTCGGAAAAAAGATCAATTTACTTTTTCGACGAATGGACTATTTCACCAATGAAATGATGAACATGCTGTTCGGATTATGCTCAATGAAAATTATGGGCCACATACGGTGTGGGATCATGGATGGCATGGGCCACATATGATATGGGTATTTTGGATAGCATATGATGTGTGTGGCTTAGATCTTACTTGACCTTTAATGTAGAAGCCCACTATGGACCGCTACATAAAGGAGGTGGAGACGCCCAGTGTTGACTGGTAGCTAATCGGGTGTTACTGTTGGCAATAGATTTGTTTTGGGGTAATGCGCTAGAACCAAGCTCAATGGTAACACAAGACAAGGGTTTATACATGTTCAGACTCTCAACTTAGAGGTAACACCCCTAATCCCGTGTTCTTGAATTATGTATGAGTATACGCATTGCAATATAGATGTAAGTATGTCTCTACGGCCCCTACCCCTCCCTTTATATAGTGCAGGGGGATAGGGTTACATGATCTTATCCAGAACATGGTACCGAATTTTGTTATATCAGCACATGATGTGCACCAACATTTACAAGTATAAATCTCCTAATCACATGGAGCTAAGCTCTATCCTCGAAAACATCCTTGGCGACCAAGTTACATGTAGCCCGAGTGGTCTTCATCCTTATCCAGCCGGCTTGGGTCGCCCCCCGATCGTTACCTCATGTCTCTTCTAGAGGATACCCGAGGCCCATGCAGTCCACACCCAGGTCGTGCAACGCGCAAGATCCCTCTCCCCTATAGCCACCATCTTCCCGTCGGCACGCCGACGGTAGCACACCATGTGAGATGTTCCATCCCTAGATGTGTGGATACCGTGGAGGCGTCACTACTACTACTTCAGCGTTGATCGACTTGAACGACTACCTCCCCTATAGCCACATCGAGTACGACTACTAATAGTGCTTTGGAACACATGGGGAGGGTTCACTCACTCTTCTTCTGTTGCTGACGTGTTCCAAAGGTAACGATCTGTGATCCCCTGCCCACATATTAACAAGGTGATCGTGTAGAAAATTATTTTTTCGGCTAGCGTAACCTGCACGTTCTTCTTCAATGGTATCAGAGTGGGATATGTGTTGTTTTAGATCTGGATCATTCGCATATATCGATATGATTCAGTGTATTCATTGGTCGACATGATCAATCAGTACCGGGGTTTTGAGGTATGGGTTGATAGCGCCACAAAGCCAAAAAGATTTGTTCGTGTTTTATCTGGATCGTGCTATGACTGGTCCATACTGGCTGGTATCACCATATGGACTTTCGTCGCGTGCCATCTAAGATATTAGCCAATAGATCAAGGCCACACATGTGCCACCTGGTTGAGGGTACCTCACACATTGGATCGATTTGATTGGTCTTATGAAAACGGAGGCATTCCGATGGTTCAAAACTGGGTTGATTTGATCTATCTAATGGCTCAAAAGCTAGACCGCCATGATAGTCGTTGTAGCCACCGTTAAAATAAAACTTATTCACATCATGTATTGGAATACGAGCCAACACCTAGCTTATTTTTGCAGTGAATATTGTGAATGGTATGGCTCCCTTTTGGGTATGCGATGCATGGTTGTAACTTTTATGGCCTATGTGCTATGGTTAATTGCACCTTGGGCCACCATGAAGGGAAATGCAGGCTTGCTTCGCTAGCAATGAATCAAAATTCTAGCACTCGAACCCAGGACCCCTGCAAGTAATTGACCACAGATAAAGTTACCTTACGACGCGCAGTGCAACGGAAGACAAGTCGATGAAGCCGATTCCATCGATCTGCACGTAGTCGTACGGAAGTAGTCATTCACGGCATTCCGATCGCCTCCTCCTCGCTGGTCCTCAACATCCCACGAGGTGTGTCACAGCCGATCTCGATGCCATGGAGGTCGTCGACGTCCTCCGCGCGCTCGCCGGGATTCACGACCTTCCCGTGCAGCGCACTTTCAAATGGACGCCCCGACCACATCTGGATTCCGTTTTCGATGTTCTACCACTCGTTGAAAAGCTAACGAGATTATCTTTCCAACGCATCTAGTCTCGCCCAGAAAATCCTTCTAGATCAACGGGAATCGATAAAAAAAGATCGTGTCCAGAATCTGTCCGCGAGCAGATTTCATCTCCTCAGATTCGTATCAATTAGCGCCACAGGGTGTAGCATGTCTACGGTATCCACACATACAGGGATTGGAATCTGTTGATGCACGGTGTGCTAGCACCGGCACACAGACGCTTGGGAGAGATGACGGCTAGGGTTTAGTGGAGAGGGAGAACTTGCGTGTATGCATATGCCGACCTCTCCACCACCTCTCTTTACATAGCGCCCACTATTGGGCCCTCTATGCTAGAGGCCTAATTAGGTCTGGGTCCACATCATACGTATCCCACGCTAACCGTTAGCACGCATCATATGCAACTCATAATTTTCATTAGGCATATCCCAACATCTCCCACTTGCACAATGAACAATTATGCAGTTACAATTCTCAACCACCTGAAGTGTGTGACCCTGTAGGTTCATGTGCAAGTCGGTAGTAGACCCGAAACAACTTTTCAGTACACATATCAATAGCGGTATCTAGCACCACACCTTGACCCCCCGAATGCACAAAATGCAATACCGGCTGAACCTTGATACACTCGTTCATTCCGATCTCTTTACCACGCGATACCAGTCAAGCTCAAGATGAGATGCGCGCCACCCTTGTTAATAGCTCGACCATTTAACTCGTCAATGTAATGGATACACAGAGATAATGTGATTTCCTAATCACATTGGCATGGCCATGCATTTCCTTATCCATCCACACCGAGAGGCTCTGAGGTATCTCTCCTGTTATCTAGGAGGGGCAAATTACATCTTGATAATCACACTCCTAGCAATGCTTCGTGGCATACCCAGTAGTCATCTTTATAACTACCCTGTTATGGTGTAACGTTTGATGACACCAAAGCATACGAGTCCACATGCTGGGTATCCATGATGATCTCAGGTCTAAGGAGCATATAGGTGTACCACTCGAGACTATACGTTGATGGAACTTTAAGAGAACAATCTCACAGCGTCTCGGAAGTGGGTCTGCCCAACTACCCATGTTCTCTAACATGTGTCCATATTATTGATTTGATATCTCCATATCAATGATTCGGGAACATGATCATCAATCAATACATGTGCTGATCTTTGGATCATAATGATTCAAGTTATGATACGATCAAGAACCCATTTATAATAACATCATATAGTGAAAGAGTTTCACGATAGTCATACTTGTTGATCGGTACCAATGATACTATTTAAGAAACCAGAGGATAACAATTTATCCATGATAAACATAGAAGTGATACAGTCTTCTACAAAACCGCCTAATTGGCTCATCACTTATATTTTATCCACGCGCACCAGAGCTTACCGACCGGATATCTAATATCAAATACAAATGTGCGCCTTTCATAAAGGTTGTGGTAATATTTGTCTAGGCTGAAACCTTTTCAGCGGTTTGGAAACTAGTGCGTCATGTAATCTTTACATGTCACATTTCTCACCTCCAACGGACACATTCACTATATTTCATAAGTATCTTATAATCTTTCTTACCATCCAGTGACATTCACCTTGATGCACAAGGCATAAAAACCCCTTCTTTGGTAATTACTAAGCTTATCAAGTATCTAATACTGAATATTGCTCTCTAATGTGACATACATAGAAACAAATTCCCGGTTAAACCATTCAACACCATATCAACATATATGTCTAATCAAATTAGCCCTTCAAATCTATCCCTATAGACCCTCATTGCAAAATCATGGAATATTATTTCCGATCAACAACATGTCATACATATATAAGATCAGGAAAATCAGTGCTCTCCCACTTGCCCTTGATGAACTAACCAAACAATTTGACTACACATCAGAACAAATATTTAACTCTGATATGATTGTTTTAAAAACTCGCATGCTCTAGCAATTTATGGATCATCAAAACTTGAGGCCATGTCAAAACACATTCTCAATTAGGTCTCAACTGGAGAGAGCCGTTTTGATATCCATATAGCATATCGAATATACAACAGTAGCTAGGTGAATCTAGACAACACCAAGTGAACCAATCAAGTTCAAAACTTAATTACCACATATAGCTCGTCCTAAATTTATCTTTCAGAGTATAGGCCCATCATGCTTCATCATTATTTTTAAGCTCATCATAGTCTGACAATAATTCTCTTTCCTATCATATAGGTGACTAGTGTCTTTTATGACAATGTAGGGTTGGTTCTTCCATAAAACATATAACAATTTGTACATAATATGAAAGTTTAATGGAACTAAAACACTTTTCAATGATTCTCGAATAACTCCGAGTCACACCATGCTCCCACTAAATATTTGAAAAGAAACGATTTCTTTAAAATAAAACCATTCCGAGTAACAAACATTTTACAGCTCTTTACCCTTCTATATGTACAAACACTTTGTAGCTCACAAAGAAACATTTATCTTAATCGATTGTGAACTTGTTAGATATCAGACGTCTTACACATGCCCCACATTCTAGATTTCGATAAATAGCACGGAACAATTTCCGATCCATATCATATATGGTGGTTTTATTATGACTAGATGGAACCTTTCAAATAAGCACAATTATTTCTAAAGTGTACCATATCATGGATAATGAAACACAATGACATCACAAGTCTTCAGGATTAATAACACACATCCATTCATTAATGGAGCATGCCCATAAGACAAATCAATCTTCCACTCAAAGAAAATAAAAATCGAATTTGCTTATGCTCGGAATATAATAACAATTATTTAATTCCGACTATAATCCTTCGGGTTGGGCCGTTAAAGTGTGTCAACGTCAAACGATACAACTTTTACACCCTTATCATTATTCCATAATCATATCCTGTGGTGACAGGGTAGCGCCAACCTTCAACTTCACAAGTCTAGATTAGTACGCTAGGTCCAACTTGACCTTTCCCTTTCACACATAACTCAGCCTCATGCATAAGTCAACAAGTTTTTCGAACCATCATCACATGATTAATACTGATCTTAATGCTTTCTAATTCTAACATGCATCATATGCATCTCGGCCTGTGATTTCTTTAATCCATTCATCAGATGAAAAGCAACTGAAAATCATATCAATAGCTAACCATTTGCTAAAGGGAAAATCATATTTTTCCAATGCCCAATGTAATCAATCATATTGACCACATATGACAGCTGACCGAATTTTTATTTTGTGCTAATCTGCACGCAAACAATGACTTAGGGATCAATTCTTTTAGCCCTTGTCTAGTTCTCAAACATGCCTTCCAATCCACAATCATATTGCAGATGCCAATGACATCATCTTGCTATAAAAGCTCAGATTTTATAATGGCAAAAATAAGATAGTCAACACTAAGAAAATCATCACAGTGCTTCTAATAAACACTTACAATACAGATTGCATTTCAACTGGTTCATCAAGGTACTACTCGTTAGGAAAAATATTTCTTCTTAATAACTAGAGAATAATTCTCAAAATATAATATCAATCACCATACATATATCAAGATTATCTAATCAAAGATATATCTCAAAAGTAAAGCATCAGGTATATCAACAAATATTAAACTATGTTTACGTGCGTACCTCCTTTAACAATATAGCGAAGATACTCTCACTCAAGTCATATTCCCTCTAATAACTCGCGATGGGGCAAGATCCATGGTTACTGCAGTTCGGGTAATGATTTGTCAATACCACTTGAACACGCAACATAGGTAAGACAACTTCTTACCAATCACATCGTATGTCTCTTGTTTGTTGGGGTGACATCATATGCTTGGCTCCCAACCCTGATGCCCCGAAGTCCCAAATCCTATTTGGATGACTCCGATAAGCAAACCAACACTATGCACTATACTACACTCACCCTATTGTATAAGAAAGAAGACGGCATCCCTGACTTGTCAAGAACTTATCTGCCAACTTACAAGACAATAGGTGCAACAATTGGAAGGACATCATACACTTAATATTTCGAGGGAAATCTATTCTATGAAAGAATAGCAGAGAATGAAACCATCATAGAAAAAAATACTATTTAAACTGTGCACTGATATGACCCAAGACGTGGTGATCATTATCACTATGCGCCCATTCCTGTCCACCGAGCCATCAACTTGATTTTGCTCAAGTATCACAAATTAACATCTATGCCCTAGTACGATATACATGAGGATCAAACTATTCACATACATCTGCATAGAATTAAATTCTACCAAATAACGTGAACTCATAACAATTATGAAAAGGCACATAAATAATTCGTGTGGTGGAAACAATTTTCCAGCAGTGAATCATATTCACAAATTTTGCACATGAAAAATTTCAACAAATTAATCACATTAATCCGCTCCGGACCAATCATATTGACCCAATGAATATTCAAAGCACGTTAGTCTACTAACAAATTAGCTGGCATGGTTCGAACTGTGAATCCTATTCACAATCTAACCCATGATAATTCGATTGAATTAATCATATTAATCTAATATCAGACTACTCATTGGCCGCATGGCCCCTACCAACAGTCGAGGCATCATGGCAGTAAGGGAAGCTTACCAGACAACCAGCGCTCGAGGCGGTTGGCGCAGGTATTATCCTCCAACCCCAAGAGCCATCAATAGTGTTGCTAAACCGCTGCTTGGGATCTGAATCCTAGCATGCGGTGGGGCTCTCCGACCAGCTCTCCGACCAACTCGAGCTCCTCTAAGCAGAGCCGAGCGGTACCAAGCAGTGCCGAGCAGCCTGCGAATGACTCGATCTACTCTTGATCTGCCGGCGAGCACTCCTGACCAGTCGGCGAGCAGTCCCAACCAGGCGGCGAGCAGCTCTGACCAGTCGGCGAGCAGTCCTGACCAGCCGTTGAGCAGTCCTGACCAAGCGGCGAGCAACTCTGTGGAGTCGGCGAGCAGTGCCGAACAGCCGGTGAGCAGTCCCAACCAGGCGGCGAGCAGCTCTGACTAGTCGGCGAGCAGTGTCGAACAACATCCCGAGCAACAATTTTCTCGATACAGATCATTCCGAGCATAAACACGCACATCTACAAGTCATATATGGAACCCACACATCATATGCACAAGCCCACACGAACGACAGAGATCACTAAGATTAGTTTCGATATCGATGACGACCAACGTTTGACACTTCATCATGATCGAGAACACTGTTCACGCATGCAACTATTGCATGGCAACAATGACTCATCGACTATCTAGCCGAAAAAAATAGACTAGAATAGCTTCTCAAAACCATACGTTTATGTATGAATGCAAACAACAGGACTCACATGCACATCGATATGTGTTTGTTTGTATCTACAGTTTCATACATACATGCTTATACAACTGCTGCTTGCTAGGCCATGCATGCGCGTGCAGGCGCGACAGCTCGCGCAGCACCTTCCGCTTACACTTGCGCATAGGCATATGCCGACCTCTCCACCACCTCTCTTTGTTTAGCGCCCACTATTGGGCCCTGTACGCTAGAGGCCCAATTAGGTCTGGGAGCACATCATATGTATCCCACGCTAACCGTGAGCCCGCATTATATGCGACTTATAATTTTCATTGGGCATATCCTAACACACCGTGCCATTGCATAACAATCTGCGTGTGATTTGTGATGCTTTGTATTCGCATTTATTTTATTTACTAGCTATTAGATGTAGTAGTTTTGTGTATGATCATGGAGACTTCAAGCATGGTGGCTCGATGGACAGGAAGCGCGACGATGGAGATCGGAGTGCCATGGGCCATACTAATTCACAAATTAATATGATTATCTGTGATGATTCTTGCCATGCCTTTCATTCATATTTCATATTTCACGATATGATTGCTTTGATTGAATAGTTTCCCTAAGAAAAAAATTAAGAGTACTTGATGTTTTTTTAATAGCTGCACCTAAAAGGGTCGCAATGTTTTATGGTAGGTCTGCCTACACAGGGTGCCATTCTCTTTGTGGTTAGATAGGGTGGATGTTGGACATCTGCACACATAGTATTGGTTTGCTTAACGAAGATATCAAAACGGTTTTGAGCTTCGGGGCATAGGTGTTGAGAGTTGGGGCATTGGATGCCACCAAACAAACAAGTCACATATGCCTGGCATGGATCAAATGCCCCGGGAACTGACATGTGAGACGGGCTCACGCAGCCACATCCTAGGAATAGATCAAATGCTTGAGGGACTAACATGTGAGACGGGCTGACACTGCCACATTCTAGGAATGGATTGAATGCACGGGGAACAGACAGGTGAGATGGGCTCACGCTGTCGCATCCCGGGCATGGGTGAGATGGAGAACTAGAAGGTGAGATGGGCTCATGCTACCGCATCCCAGCCATGGATAGGATGACTGAAGGATCGAGATGTACCCTAGAGGGGGGTGAATAGGCTTTCAAAAATTTACAGCTAAAACAATGCAGCGGCACAGACAATATCGGATGTTCCGATGTCAGTATCGGATAGTCCGATATGAATCAGACTATCTGATCTAGAATCTGAACGTCCGATCTTGCTGGAGGAATGGGAAAGCCACTCGGGAGATAAAACAATAAATCCTGCACCAAAAAGGATTAGAGAGCAAGCCAAAGTTAATAAGCAAAAGGAGATCCACAAACATAAGGAGACTCGAAGTAGTTGTTTCCGAAGTTCGGATCCTTGAGGGGATCCTACGTCTCCGTTGAGGCGGCTCGGTCACACTTGAGCCGGGGTCCCTCTTGACCCTTAACCTCCCGGGTTGCACCAAGCACTCCCGGTTTCACTCAATGGATTCTTCCCTTTCGGAGGCGAAGCCGGCCTTCACAAACTCTCCCCGGCCACCACACAAAGCACTGGTGGCTCTAGGGCTACTCCTAGCCGTCTAGGAGCCCTCAAACTCCAAGAGTAACAAATCCGATGGAAAACCCAACTTGGAGAATGAAACTAGTGCTCAAAGTCGAAGCTTGATCAACACGAAGACTCTAGATCTAGCTTCTTCACCCACTCAAAGATGCAATCAATGGAATTGATGATGGAGTGAAGTTGGAAGGTGGAGAGCTAAGGTTGTAATAAGTGTTCAGCTGAGAGTATGCGTGAGAGGCAACCCCGACCGGTGGGTGGAGGAGGGGAATAAATACCCACGCAGTCAAAACTAGCTGTTATTGTTGACAGACACCGGATGTTCCGATATAAACATCGGAATGTTCGATATTTTCGCAGCGAGACAGAGAGGGGTCGATCGGAACAAGCAACGAAAAGTTCCGGTCCATATCGGAATATTCCGGACCAACATCGGAATGTTCCGATATTTTTACAATCGAGACAGAGAGGGGTCAATCGGAACAAGGATCGGATTATTCCGGTATGTATCAGAATGTTCCGGACTGACATCGGAATGTTCCGATATTTTTATAACTGGAGACAGAGAGGGGGTCAATCGGAACATGCATCGGATAGTTTCGGTAGGTATCGGAATGTTCCGGACAATCATCGGAATGTTCCGATATTTTTGCGATTTGCAACAAAGAGGGGTTAATCGGAAGGTGTATCGGATGGTTTCGGTTTATATCGGAATGTTCCGGGCCAACATCGGAATGTTCCGATATTTTTCTGGACTAAAGACAGAGAGGGGTCAATCGGAAGGTTCCGGACTATATCGGATAGTCCGATAAGTTTTCAATGCAAACACCTCTCAAATTGATTTGGTGAAAAGAGTATGTCAAGGATCTTCGACCAAGAGCACTTATAACTTTTAAAAGTGATTTTTCAACGCATCCCTCTAAATAGTACGGCGTGTCCTTAAACTCAATTCAAAAAGAAAAGATTTACATTTTTAAATAAAACGCCGTCTTCTCCTTTAATCTTTGTGGTCTCCACAAGTCCTCCACATCCATTTTCTAATTCGAAAACTGTCCAACACTAAATAAACTTGATTAGATTTTTAAGATGCTTGTCATCTATCACCAAAACTTACAAGGGGCCTAGATGCACTTTCAATGACGGATGGGACGAACTCGCGCTGTCGCATCCTGGGCATTGATCGGATGCATAGGGGAACTAACAGGGACACGCTGCCACATCAAGGGCACGAATCATATTCCCTTCTGGCAGGTGAGATGCGCTCACAGTACCGCATCCCAAGCATGGATCAGATGCCCATGAACTAATAGGTGAGACAGACTCATACTGTCTCATCCCAGGCATGCATCGAATGTCCGGGGAACAGGCAAGTGAGATGGTCTCATGCTGCTACATCCGAGCATGGATTGTATGGATTAGATGCCCGAGGAAGTTTGAGACAAAAAAAGGGTATTAGCCTCCGAGAGCACTGCTGGCTCGAGTGAAAAGAACATGCTTCCTTCCAAAAAGTGTGCTCAGAGCGAACCAAACTAGCCCCCGAGTGCACCGCTTTCTCAAGGGATAAATAACATGCTTCCGAGTGAAGAGCGTTCACAGAGTGAACAAAATGAGTCCCTGGGTGGAACACTTGCTCAAGGAAAAAGAACATGCTTCTGAATGAAGAGCTACCACGGAGCGAACCACATTAGTCCTTGAGTGACCGCTTGCTCGAGGGAAAGAACATGCTTCCGAGTGAAAAAAACTTGCTTCCAAGCAAAGAGTGTGCGCAAAGTGAAAAAATCAGTCCCAAAGTGCATCGCTTGTTTCAGGGAAAATAACATGCTTCCCAATGAAGAGAGTGCTTAGAGCGAACCGAATCAGTCTCTGAGCGCAATGCTTGCTCGAGGAAAAGATCAAGCTTTCCCTAAATGCAACACTTGCTCAAGGTAAACGAACATGCTTCCGAGTGAAGGGAGTGTGTGAAGCAAATTAAATCAGTCCCCAAGCGTACCGCTTGCTCGAGGGAAAAGAACATGCTTATGTTGAAAGAGCATGCTCAAAGTGAACCAAATCAATCCCTGAGTGCACTGCTTGCTCAAGGGAAAAGAGGAAACGTGCCCCCAAAACGTAGACCATGCTCAGGGCAAACGAGACTAGTTTCCCGCCTAAATTATCAAAAGGAATTCGGTGGGGAAACTAGATGTATTGAGAAGATTGTCTCCTTAGCCTTTCGTGAAGTGTTAGAATGTTGAAAACAGAGCTCGTTTGGATCCTGGGAGTATGCTTAAAGGGGGACACAACACACGTCAAGCTCGTTGATGGCTCACCAGCCTTGCGCCAGTGCTTTGGGGTGGATCTTAGATGGTTGATTCCTAGTTGAATTCTGGATCGACTTTCTCATATCGAGGATATGGACGATGCTCATGCATCGCGGCCACCAAAGCAACACTCCTGGTGGCAGAAAACCCCCATTCATTGCGAGGGATTATCCTCGCTCCCCACAGATGATGCAAGTTGTCGGCGATTGGAGATCAGTGCCTGATGCCGAGCTTACTTGCTAAAATGGGGAACAATTGTACCCATCCCTGCAGCGACATTAGCTTCGAGATGGCAAACTAACAAGGCAAAGAAACACAATGATTTTTACCCTAGTTTATGCCTCTCACCGTTGGGACAATAGCCATATGTTCAGCCTTGCTTGATACGTAAAGAGGTGTACAAAGGGTCCAGTGACTGAGCTACACGCAGAACAGGCACTCTGGAGTCAATACCGAATAGAACGAGGAACACCCTATAACGAAAACCACAAGCCACTATTACTCACACCACAGAGGCAAAAAACTACCTGATTTATGCAGGGTAAATGCTAAGTAAAAACCGTTGGTCATGAAGCTACCATAGAGAGTCGTATGTGATGGGTCAGCTTCGCCTACGATGCTGAGACGTCGATACAGTAGTGGGCGACGAGGGTGGCCTCGAACAGGTTCGTCGCCTAGCAACCATTTTAATCGACAGGAGTCGCGTATCACTCGGGGTAGGCCAGTCAATGTGTTCTTGGTCATTGTTCACGATCGAGTAGCTTCGAGGGAATTCAAGCATGGGATCGTTGATTACACACATGCTCGGTATCGTGTATCGCTTGTAGAATGCACATTGAGTCTGGGTAACTGCCCCTATGGGTGCTCAATACAGGAAGCGAATGCAGTCTCGAGAGTCGAAACAAGTATCGACGGCCAGAAGAAAACCGTCGACAAAAAGCCAGTAGTCTCGACGGCCCCAACAAGGCCGTCGATATTAAGCCTGCAGAGTTCTTACTCTCGACGGCCATAGAATGGACCATCGAGTCTAATACGCCGTCTGTCAGGGACAACGAATGACGTTATTTGTCACGACGGCCGGCCGTTAGCCGTCGAGAGAGTGCCAATTTAAATATATAATTTTCTTCCTATAAATTAGAGTTTAATCGATATTTACTTTTTTAGAAGTAGAAAAATGAATTAAATGAATTTGTTTTTTCACATCAGTATTGAAGTTTTGATTGTTATTTGAAATTGAAAATTTTTAATTAAAATATTTTGTGTAGTAACTAACGAAACATATGATACCATACCATAACCTATAACTTATCCGAAAAACACCCCATATAGTAGTGTTCGTCGCATTAGATGCTCTTAAAATTTTTATATTTTCATTGATGCTATTATTTGATACATAAAAGTCAGCGCATTGTATGTGAACAACAACTTTTTTTGTGTTTTTAAAAATCATATTATGTTGGGTTGACTGTCGAGTGCTACAAAGGGTAAAACTCTCGAGACAGGCTAGAATCTTGACGGCTTTAGAGAAAACCGTCGAGACTGATCTATTCTCTCGAGTGTAGTCAAACGAAATCGTCTAGTGTATATTGTTTCGACGGCTAAGGAATAAATAGCCGTCGAGTCTTGACGGCATTAAGTTAGCCGTGGAAAGATGTTTCCCTCCGCAGGGGCCAGACGTCACCATCTGTCTCGAAAGGGTATTTGCTAACATTACTAGCACACTCGTTTGTAGCTTTATTATCGTCCTCGTGCAGGGTTGGAGGAGACGGACTTTGATCCGGTGATTGATAGAAGTGCCATGCAGAAGGCGCATGATCTGAGTCTGAGGCACGAGTCTCGGCGATCGAGGACTTCTACAGGTAATCACTTAATAAATTTCAATTCTTCGTTATATTTCTAACGCATCTTAAATTTCTAATTTGCCAGGAGAGAGCATGATGAAAGGGTCGGCAGCTCTTTTCCTCGGACGAAGTACCTCAATGCTCCGCAGTATCTTACCGTTCGGCCAAATTGGGCCTCGATCGTCCCGGATGCATGAGAGGCCCTAGCCAACCATTGGGCCAGCCAGGAGTTTCGTGACAGGTCTGAGACGGCCAAGAAGAAACGTGCTGCTAAAGGGAGTAGGACTATCGTCAGGAAGATGTCCTTCACCTAGCTTTGGAAGAAAATGGTCATCTTCTTTGTTCCCTATTTGCAACATTGTTTTGGAACTAAAAATCATATTTTCTTTACTTGTATGCTGAAGACCATCACCACCGGGCAACTACCTCCTTGGCTGCAAGTGTTCCATAGGGGCCACTCCTCACAAAATAAGGATGGTTCCATGGGGCACGTGGAACCCGTTGTTGTGCAGCGAGAGGTACGTACAATGTTGATACCGAGTTTTTACGCAATTTACTATTCAACCATTCGTTCCCAATGTACACTTCGATGTAGACACGCTATAAGGAGGCTTACGCCGAGAAGCACCGGCAAGAGATGAACCCGGAGGATGAGCCGCTTGAACCCATGCTCATTCACCAAACTATGGTGGGAAGGATCACGGGAGTCTAGCGATCGGCCAGGACCACCTTGCTGGGAAACGGGTAGGCTACGCGAGCACAAAATCAAAATTTTCTACCACGAATCACCCAAGAGCACATGCAAGCAGAGGATCACAGATAGTTACCCTTGGCGCGCAGGTGCAGCGGAAGCAGTTTCTCGCGCGTAGAGGAAATAGACGTACACGTCCCACCGAGTGCTCGCCGGTATTCGCCGAGTGCTCACCAGGTGCTCGCCGAGTGCTCGCTGGTGTCTCACCTGTGCTCGCCGACGATCCAACCGAATAGCGCGTCCGCGTACGGCTGCGCTTCTAGCAGTATCTACAAGTACCGAGCAGGAATGCCTCACGGGGTTTGCTAGTACTCGCCGTACGACAAGGGTTTCTGGAGAGCAGGAGCGGTGCGCGATGGCTAGGCATGGTGAGGGGTCAACTCATATGCTAATGTCGCCCCTATGCCTCTCCTTATATACTCACATTAGTGGGCTTCGGCCCGCTAGGGTTCTATCTCCAACGTAGATCATATCCACGCACAAACCCGTTAAACAGTTCCAACCCATTAAGTGTGTGACCCATTAGGTTCAGTGCAAGTCGGCCGTGGATCCGGAAATCTATTTCCAATCCACCGATCAACAGCGGCACCTAGCAGTACGTATTGACCAACGAATGCACAGAATCAATATTCGGCTTAACCTTTATACACTCACATACCGATCTCTTTGCCACCCGATACAGTCAAGGTCAAGGCGAGATGCGCGCCACCCTTGTTGATAGCTCGACCTATTTACTCGGCAGTGGAATGGATACATACCATGACTAACTCTTTAGTCATATTACCACGGCCGTGCGCTTTTTCTATCCATTCACACGAGGGGCCTAGAGATATCTCTCTTGTTATTGAGGAGAGGCAAATCTCATCTTGATAAGAGATAAGAACTCACATCGTCTCGGAGTAGGTCTGTCAGACTGCCCATATTCTCTAACATGCGTTCATACTATTGGTTTGATATCTCTATAATTATGGTATGTGAAACATTACCATCAACCAATACGTATACTGATCAAATCATAACCGTTCCTCGTAATGATATGGATCAAGGACCCGTTTAGAATAATCTCATTTAACAATGTGTTTCACAATCAAGTCGTACCCAATGGACAAAGTCATGACATTTATTCAGGGAACCGATAAAGAATGTTATCATATGTACATGAACAAAGACGTGGTACAATCATCACTATGATTGATCTAGGGCATATATCACTTTCAATCTCCCACTTGCACTAGAGTCAATCATATAAGTATCAAATACCCATTGCTCTTGTGTGCGCCTCATGCTTCGGTTGTGGAAGGGGCTTGGTCAACGGATCAGCCTCGTTTAGATCCGTGTGCACTTTGTAAACTTTCATATCACCTCTCTTACTGATCTCCCGGATCAGGTGGTATCGTCTGAGTATATGCTTGGATTTTTGGTGAGACCTAGGCTCCTTCGCTTGTGCAATGGCACCACTATTATCACAATAGAGGTCCACTGAACAGGATACACTACTGACTACGCCCAACTCAGAAACAAATTTTCTTATCGAAACTGCCCCCTTTGCTGCTTCAAAAGCTACAATGTACTCGGCCTCCGTCGTGGAATCTGCTACTGTTTCTTGTTTGGAACTCTTCCAGCTCACTGTCCCACCATTGAGACAGAACACAAACCCAGATTGCGATCATGAATCGTCTCAGTAGGTTTGGAACCTGGCGTTGGCGTAACCCTTTACGACTCCTCTCCTCCAAAGACCAAGAACATCTTCTTAGTCCTTCGCAAGTATTTAAGGATGTTCTTTACGGCCACTCAGTGACCATCACCAGGATTCGATTGGTATCTGCTCGTGACACTCAGAGCGTATAACACATCTGGGCGCGTACATGACATGGCGTACATGATGGATCCAATAGCCAAAGCGTACGGAATCCGACTCATTCTCTCTTGCTCATCAGGTGTCGAAGCACACTGAGTCTTGCTGAGACTCACGCTATGTGACAGTGGCAAGAAACCCTTCTAGGAAATATGCATGCTGAACCGTTTCAGCACCTTGTCAATGTACGTACTCCGGCTTAATCCAATTACCTTTTTGATCTATCTCTATAGATCTTTACGCCCAAGATATAAGCTGCATCTCCCAAGTCTTTCATCGAGAAACTCTTTCTTAGATAAGCTTGTACAACATCTAACATTGGAATATGATTTCCGACCAACAATATGTCATCTACATACAAGACTAGAAATATCAGTGCGCTCCCGCTAGCATTCTTGTAAATACAAGGCTTTTCTTTATTCTTGATGAAGCCAAACTCTTTGATCACTTCATCAAAACAAAGGTTCCAACTCCGCAATGCTTGCTTCAGTCCATAAATGGACTTCCTAAGCTCGCATACCTTACCAGCATTAGTAGGATCGATAAAACCTTCGGACTGTACCATGTACACATCCTCGCTTAGGTTTCCATTTAGGAAATCCGTTTTAACATCCATTTGCCGAATCACATAATCATGATACGCGACAATTGCTAGCATGATCCGGATAGACTTGATCATGGCGACAGGCGAATAAGTTTCATCATAGTCGACACCATGAATCTGCTTGTACCCTTTCGCCACCAATCGTGCCTTAAAAATATGAATATTTTCATCGGCGTCTATCTTTTATTAAAAACCCATTTGCACTCTATGATTTTTACACCATCAGGATGATCAACCAAGTTCCAAACTTGATTATCATACATGGACTTTTATCTTGGATCTCATGGCGTCTAGCCATTTCTTAGAGTCGGTGCCACCATCGCTTCTTTATAGTCCTTGGGCTCGTCATTTTCCAACAATAACACATCGCGTTGCTCTGTCATGAGGAACATAAACCTCTCAGGAGCGCGGCTTGCCCACATGGACCTCTGTGGGGCTAGCACCTCATCAACAGATTCAACAACACCTTGCTCATCCTGCTAAGTACTAGCTGGAGCTGAAACATTTTTTAGATGTTTCCCGAATCTCTTCAAGTTGTACCCTGCTCCCACTAGTCCTTTCTGAAAAATCTTTCTCCAAAAAGGCGCCAGTTTGGGCGACAAACACTTTGCCTTCTTCCTGGTTATAAAAATAATACCCTTCGGTCTCCCTTGGGTACCCCACAAAGAAGCACTTATCCGATTTGGCGTGGAGCTTATCAGACGTCATACGTTTTACATAAGCCTCACAGCCCCAAATTCTAAGACAAGACAAATTGGGATGTTTCCTTTCCATATCTCATATGGTGTCTTATCAACGAATTTAGACGGAACCCTGTTCAACTTGAACGCAACTGTTTCTAGAGCGTGCCCAAAAATGACAATGGAAGATTGCTTGACTCATCATAGACTGTACCATGTCCGACAAAGTCTGATTCCTCCGTTCGGATACCCCTTTCCACTGAGGCATGCCAGGCGGAGTTAATTGTGGAACAATTCCACAACTCTTTAGATGATTGCTAAACTCTTGGCTCAAATACTCACCTCCACGGTCAGACACATAAATTTAATTTTCTTACCCAAATGATTTTGTACTTCATTCTGAAACTTCTTAAACTTTTCAAAAGATTCAGACTTGTCCCTCATTAGATAGATATAGCCATATCTACTAAAGTCATCGGTGAAAGTAATGAAGTATTGATAACCACCTCTGGCTGTAGAGCTTATTGGTCCACATACATCAATATGCACGAGGGCCAACAACTCACCCTCTCATTCTAACCAGTAAAAAGTGCCTTTGTCATCTTGCCAATTAAACAAGGTTCGCATGTTTTAAAAGATTCAAAATCAAATGAATCGAGAAGACCATATTTATGGAGCTTTTTCCTACGTCTTTTGTTTATATGACCCAAGCGACAATGCCATAAATATGTGGAACCAAAATCATTTGTTTTGAGTCTTTTCGTATTAACATTATTAATAGAAGTATTACCAAGATCTAGCACATACAGCCCACTTACCAATGGACAGTTACCATAGAGCAAATCATTGAAATAAATTGAACAACGCTTCTTTTTACTACAAAGTCAAAACCATCTTCTTCCAAACATGAAGAGATAATGTTCTTACTCAAGACAGGAATGTAATAACAATTATTTAATTCCATGACTAAACCAGAAGGTAACGATAAGAGATAGACACCGATGGCCTTCACAGCAACCATTGCTCCATTGCCGATGTGAATTTCCAAATCACCTCTTTTGCAATCTCTAGTCCTTCTTAGCCCCTGCAACGATTTGCAAGTGTGAATCATTGCACCGGTAACAAATAACCAAGATTCAGTAGGACAAGTTGCAAGATTAACTTCTAAAACATTAATACCTAAATTAGAAGATGGAACCTTTCCAATCTTCTTATCTTCCAGGAACTTTGGACAGTTCCTCTTTCAATGCCCATTTCCTTTGCAGTAGTGACATTTTTCAGAAAAAGTAGGGCCATTTCTTTTGGTCTTACCATCAGATTTAGGTTTGGGGTTTTGGATTGTATCATCACCCTTACCCTTGCCCCCACGCTTCCTCTTCTTACCCCCTTCCTTTTGAACCCACCATAACATGTTTATTGCTTTTTTTGATGCTCTCCTCAGCTATCTTTAGCATCCCATGCAATTCAGCCATGCTTTTCTCCATGCCATTCAAATGAAAATTAATGATGAACGGTTCAAAGCTTGCAGGAATCGATTGGAGAATCACATCAGTAGCGAGCTCTTCGCTTAGAGGAAAACCCAGTTTCTCTAAGTTCTCAATGTAACCAATCATCTTGATCACATTAGGGCTCATCGGATTACCTCTAGCCAATTTGCACGCAAATAAAGCTTTCGAGATTGAATATCTCTCAGCTCTTGCTTGGTTCTTAAACATGCTACGGAGACCCATGTTCATATCGTAAGCATCCGCTTCCTCATGTTACGTCTGAAGCTCTGAGTTGATAGTAGCAAGCATGAGACAGCTAACATGAAGGGAATCATTGCAGTGTTTGTCGTAAGCCTTGCGATCAGCGGTAGTAGCATCATCCCCGGGTTCTTCAGGATAGGGATCCTCTAGATTATATTCCTTTTTTTCTTGCTTGAAAACAATTCTCATGTTTCGATACCAATCAATAAAATTTGTTCCGGAGAGTTTTTCTCTCTCGAGATTGGATCGCAAAACCATTGTTTGCAACAACAGGCGGCATCTACAATGTAAATAAATTAGCAAAGTTTTAGAACTAACTTCGTGTTAATCTTCTATTAAACAAAATTTAACAAAAGATACTCCCACTAAGATCACTTTCCCTCTGGCGATCTCCGTGAGACAAGATCCATGGTCACCGCGGTTCGGGTAATGATTTGTCAATACAACTTGAACCCGCAACATAGGTAGGAAACGCATTACCAATCACATCGTATGTGACTCTTACTTGTTGGGATGGCATCATATGCCCTAGGTCCCAACCCTAATGCCCCGAAGTCCCAAATCCTATTTGGAGCTCCGTCAAGCAAACCAATACTATGAGTGTGGATGCATGGGTTAGTGTGGACTATATGGGCCCCGGGTATCCTCTAGAAGGCCCATAAAGGAGCAGATAGGGGGTGATCCAAGTCGGCCGATCAAGGATAGAGACCACTCGGGTTACACGCGCCTTGAGCTCCAAGGAAGTTCCCGAGGATATAATCTATCTCCATGTAATTAGTAGATCAACACATGCATCACATGTAACACATAATAGAATTAGCTATCATATACCACGTGCTATCCTGTAACTCTATCTCCCCCTACACTATATAAAGGGAGAGGGTAGAGGCCATCCGCACGAATCATCATAGAGGTATCATCATCACATAGCATCATCTTGCATCCCGCACCTTGATCCACCATATAATCCCAGAGCACAGGAAGTAGGGTATTACCTCCGTTGAGGGCCTGAACCTGTATAAACCCTTGTCTTGTGCTACCATCTGGCTTAGTTCTTGATTAGCGTCCCCTCATACAAATTCATTGCTGGCGGTGACCCCCCAGTTAGTCACCAGTCGACAGTTGGCGCGCCAGGTAGGGGGCAGCGTCAAGATCGTCTCTCAAGCTAGATGGCATCTTGGATATCGCCGCACGTCACCATGAAGCTGGGGCAGACTCTTCGCTTAGGTACCCTCGACTTCATCGCCGATGGCGTTGGTAATCTTCACCTTTCTCCCATGGAGAGATCTCTTCGCAAGAAGGCGCGCTCAATCAACGTGACCCATTGCCCTTTGGCTTGGAGAATTTAGTAAGCGCCTTCAGCGGATTGGCCCCTTCGCTGTTCGCCTTCGCACCACTTCCCGAGGAAGACGAAAAAGGATTCGGCGGGCTCAATCGCATGGGCGTGGATCGTATCTCGCCCAACGACGATTCAATGCCTTCGGCTGGATTTCCCTCCGGACTCGGGAGCTTCGATGCGGACCCCGCACCGATCTCATCAGAGATTCGGATGGGAGATAACTAGTCGGCGAGCACAACGGATCCACTCGGATCGGATCCAGCCATGTTCGTGGGTGTCATCAATGGTGGCCAACCCATTGGACAGAGCGAACAAGCCAGCCTCTCGACCTCTGACTCTGACTCTGATGAGAATGCTGAAGTCCGTAATTATCGGGAAGTTTTTGTCCTTGGCGCGGGGGATCATCACTCTTCCTCCCTGATCGTCGCGTACGAGGAAACCAACCCCGGCACAGCGAACCCGGATCCGCATCGTGCTGAGGACCGAGATCGCATACAACAACTTCGCGCCCACGGCCGTGACGTCTAGAACGAGCTTCGCGCGGTGAAGCTAAGGGACCAGGATGTCTACACAACACCCCAGGCAAACGTCATCGCCTCAAAGACTCTTCCTGAGACGATCGCGCCGCAACTTCTAGAAGGCAGCCCGCTTGCTGCATCCCTTGCTCGAGCGACGGCTATGGTAGAGATGGCCGCCATTCAGCAAAACGAAACGACGCCCGCTCCGGCTGCGCCGACAGCCTCGACTCGCAGTCGATCTACACGCAATCGGAACAGGGCTCGCGCCAATGTGGCCGGTGATTCTCACCAATCGCCGGCCCATGATCTTCGTCAAGACATCGAAGCCAAACGGTCGGAGCGCAGTAACGGTGAGCGGAACTCTCGTGGCCATCACAGCCGGCGCACTGATGACCAGGCCAAGAGCACCGCCAGCCGGCGTGACCACCGTCAGGAGCGTCGTCAGGACCCGCGGCGGGAGCATCGCAGCAGATCCCCAAGGCGGAGGCGGCCACGACCTTTGGAGGGGATTCGGGCCTTTACCCGGATCTTCGCCGAGTGGTTTGGCCGGATGGTTTCAACCTCAAAGGCATCGACAAGTTCGATGGCGAGAGGGACCCAAAGAACTGGTTGCAGGTTTACGCCTTAGCAGTCAGCACAGCAGGAGGAGATCAAAACGTCATGGCAAATTACTTTCCGGTCGCTTTGACCCCAACCGCTCAGACCTGGCTAACAGGACTCCTAGAGAACTCTATTGAGTCTTGGGACGACCTCCAGGAGCAGTTCATCGCTAATTTCCAAGGGACCTACGAAAGGCCCGCAGGGAGATGGGAGATTGGACAGCTACACCGGCGCAAGAACGAGACTCTTCGTGAGTTCATCAAGCGCTTCACCAAGAAGAAGAACGAGATCCGGGACGTTTCGGAGCAAACCGTCATTGATGCCTTTTTCGCCGGATGCAAATCCGAGGAATTGATCAGGCAGATGACCCGGGACCCCGCGCGTAATCTCAAGGCCATGTTCACTATGGCAGACGAGGAGGCCGAAGCGAAGGAAGCCATCGCGAATCATCGCGGTGGCAACGATGGAGGCCCCAAGAAGAAGCCTAACGACGAGCAAGGCAAGCCTAAGGATAAGAACCGAAAGGGGGACGAGATGGTCGCCAACATGGAGCGCAACCGACCAAAGCCCCCCAACGACAACGATTACAAAAAAGTGATGGATTCGGTATGTCCCTTTCATCCTCGAGGAAAATACTCTGCGAAAGACTGCCTTATTCTGTAGAAGTTCGCTGAGAGCTCGAATCAATCGGCTAAAGGCGGTCAAGGTAAGAAACCCGATGGGGATTACCAGGACGCTGAGCGCGAGATTAACTATATCTTCGAGGGCTCCGATGCGTACGAATCCAAGCAGATGCAAAAGCTTACCACTTGGGAGATCAACGCCATCATGCTCGTGACTCCAAAGTACTTGCGCTGGTTCGAGGTGCCCATCACCTTCGACCGATCAGACCACCCGGATCGGATCGCCTTCCCTGGGAGGTATCCTCTGGTGCTGGATCTGGTCGTGCGAGGAAGTAAATTAAAAAGGGTCCTGGTCGACGGCCGAATCGGGATTAACGTCCTTTTCGTCAAGACCTTGGACCAGATAAATATTCCACGTTTCGAGCTACAGCAGGGATCATCTCCTTTCCATGGGGTAATCCCCGGGACGTCCGCGATACCACTCGGATAGTATCTCTTTGCCCGTCACGTTTGGGACTAAGGACAATTATCAGACTGAGAGTCTAAGTTTCGAAGTGGCTGATTTTGAGACGGCATATCATGCCATCTGGGGAAGGCCGGGGATTTCCAAATTCATGGCGGTTCCTAACTATACCTACCTCGTCTTAAAGATGCCAGGTCCCAATGGTGTAATCACCCTCCCTGCTCTGTGACAGCGAAAGCTGCGAGATGGCGCAGGCACTGGACTCATCTGCCGAGATGGAAAAGATCCGGCTGGAGGTCGCATCCCTTCAGGAGGAGGGGGACGTCCCGCCAAGAAGCAGGCCAAGACATCCATCCAAGCAGCTGAAGAGACTAAGAAGATTCTGTTGGACCCGTCTGATCCGGCCAAGACGGCCGTGATTGGGATAGGGCTCGATAGCAAATAGGAAGACGCGCTCGTCACTTTCCTCCGGGCCAACCAGGACGTGTTCGCTTGGAAACCTTCGGACATGCCTAGTGTTCTGAGGGAGGCGATCGAGAACTCCCTCCACGTCGACGAGAAGGCAAAGCCCATTAAGCAGCGCCTACGAAGATTTGCCCCAGATCGGAAGGACACCATACGGAGTGAGATCACCAAATTGTTGGCCTCTCGGTTCATCAAAGAGGTGTATCATCCCGAGTGGCTTGCCAACCTAGTCCTGGAGCAGAAGAACACAAGACATGGCGGATGTGTGTCGACTACACAGACCTTAACAAGGCATGTTCCAAGGATCCTTTTGGGCTCCCCCGCATCGATCAAGTGGTGGATTCCACCGCCGGGTGCGAGCTCTTGAGTTTTCTGGATGCCTACTCAGGCTATCATCAGATCAGTCTGAAAGAGGAGGATTGCATCAAGACGTCGTTTATTACGCCTTTTGGTGCTTTCTGCTATATCACAATGCCATTCTGGTTGAAAAACGGTGGCGCAACTTATCAGCGCACCATACAGCGGTGTTTTCACACTCAGCTCGGACGCAACGTGGAGGCATATGTCGATGACGTCGTCATAAATCAAAATTCAGATGGATCTCATAACAGATCTAACCGAGACGTTCGAGAGCCTAAGGGCATATCGGATGAAGCTAAATCCCGAGAAGTGTGTTTTTGGGGTTCCGTATGGTAAACTACTCGGATTCATCATCTCCAACCGCGGGATCGAAGCCAATCCAGAGAAGGTCAACGCCATCATCAAGATGAAGCAACCCGACCAATCAGAAGGATGTGCAGAAGCTGACTGGATGCATCGTGGCACTCAGCCGATTCGTTTCCCGACTCGGGGAGCGAGGCATGCCTTTCTTTAGGCTCTTACGCCGAAAAGATGATTTTCAGTGGACAGCGAAAGCACAGGAAGCCTTTGAATATCTAAAGAGGTTCCTCACCACGCCTCCGGTGCTGGACCCTCCCATGCTCCAGGAGCCCCTCTTACTCTACATCGGTGCCACGACTCACGTCATCAGTAGCGCTAATATTTCTATTGGAGAATTGTGCACAGATGTTATACAGGTTAATTCCATGAGGTGCATGTTTACATGTGTTGGTGTACCCCTCAAAATTGGATATATTGCAAGAAGGCATCAAGACTAGTTTTTATTTGTAAATCTTTATTTATTGAGTCCTAGGGATGCCGTACTATAAAGAGGGATGAAATGGAGAAGCTTATAAAGGTTCCTAAGTGCTCAAAATAGGTATCTCGAAGTTCGTGTGAGTTTTCCACTCAAAATACACCCTATACAGAACCTATGCCATCAGAACATCCGACGAGGGTCGGAACATCCGATGGTGAGCCAGCCTGCCAGTTTTCAGAGCTATCCAGTAAAGGGTCCATCGGAACTTCCATCGGAACATCCGACGCAGGTCGGAACATCCGACGGGGGATCAGAACATCCGATGCGGGATTAACTGCACAACGGCTAGTTTTCGGGATTCCCTATTTAAAGCCGTCTCTAATACCTTCCAAAGGCTGCTGACACTGTTTACAACCTGATTTGAGCCTAATTCGTACTGTTCATCATCTCTCTCAAAACCCTAGCCTTTGTCTCTCTCTTGTTCATCTTGTGAGATCTAGATCTAGAGAGATCAAGGCAACCCAAGTGCTCCGTGAATTAGAGTTTCTATTCTTGAGCACTTAGCGATCTAATTTCTTCATCGCATTTGTTACTCTTGGAGGCTTGAAGGGCTCCTAGACGGCTAGGTGTCGCCGGTGAGTCGCCGATCTTTGTGTGGCGTGCCTCCGGAGTTTGTGAAGGTGCGAATCTACCTCCGCAAGGAAAAGGATTCAACTAGTGATCGCCGGTGAGTGCTTTGTGCTTCGCTGGTAAGGGGGATTAGGGTCTTGGTGATCCGGGCTTTGTGCCTTCCCTAACGGTGAGTAGGATCTCCCTTCAAAGATCCGAACATCGGTAAACAAAAATCACTGTGTTCTTTGTCTTGGTCTTGATCTGGTGTTTAAACTATTGGTATTGGCTTGTTCTGAGTATTCTTGAATAGATCTAACCTTGGTTTTGCAAGAAAACAGTTTTTACTGCAGGTTTTCGACAGATCCAGAATACCCCGGATCGGAACATCCGACGGCCATCGGAACATCCGACCCAGGATCAGAACATCCGACGGAGGGTGTACTGTACCACGTCGGAACATCCGACGCTGCATCGGAACATCCGACCGACTGGTTACTGTTCAAGTTTATTAATTCCGCAATTTCGTTTTATTCGCCTATTCACCCCCCTCTAGGCGGCATAGCGATCCTTTCAGTATTGGGCGAATCCAAAACAAGGTACCCACAAGTTCAAAAACTTCTGTATGCTGTGTTACTCACATCGCGGAAGTTTAAGCATTATTTTCAACAGCATGAAATTTCGGTGGTTACTTCTTTCCCGCTTGGAGACATACATCATAATCGGGAAGCCACTGGGAGGATTGCTAAATGGGCAGTTGAGCTTGGAGCCTTTGAAATAAAGTTCAGGCTTCGACGAGCCATCAAATCTCAAGCGTTGGCTGATTTCGTCGCCGAGTGGACGGAGGCTTAGACCCTAACAGCAAAGGAGAATCTCAAGTACTAGACAATGTACTTTGATGGTTCCCTCATGCTCAGCGGCGCGGGGGCTGGGATTTTGCTCATATCGCCGACTGGAAAGAAGCTACGCTATGTCCTCCAGATATTGTTTCCCGTCAGCAACAACGCCGCCAAGTACGAGACACTCATCCATGGGCTACGCGTCGCCATATCGCTTGGCGTCAGGCGGTTAATGGTCCGCGGGGATTCCCAGCTCGTGGTAAACCAAGTTCAAATGGAGTGGTCTTATATTGGCAACAGCATGGTGGCCTACTGTCAGGAGGTACGAAAGCTAGAAGACAAGTTCGACGGGCTGGAGCAGACACATGTGCTCCGCCGGGACAACGAAGCAGCAGACGATGTAGCGCGGATGGGATCCACTCGGGCGCAAGTCCCGACTGGTGTTTTCATCCATGAGCTTCGCGCGCCATCTATCAAATTACCACCTGCGCCGGGAGAAGATTAAGAGAAGCAGCCAGAACCCGATGCAGAGGTATTATCAATTAATCCCGGGTGGACTCAGCCTTGTTTAGATTATCTTCTTCGTGATGAGTTGCCTGAGGATCGAAGTCTAGCCGAGTGCATTACACGCCGAAGCAAAAACTACAAGATAGTCTGGGACGAGCTTTTCAGAAAAAGCAGTTCCGGGGTACTAAGGCGTTGCATATCGGAGCAAGAGGGCAGGGATCTACTCAATGACATCCACTCAGGAGAATGTGGGCCCTACGCGGCGGCCAGCACTCTGGTAGGAAAAGCCTATCGGCAAGGATTCTTCTGGCCGATTGCCGTCACTGACGCGGAAGAAATAGTACGCAGATGTGACGGGTGTCAATTCTTTGCACGGCAGATTCGCATGCCGGCTCAGGATCTACAAACAATACCAATCTCGTGGCCTTTCGCCGTCTGGAATCTCGACATGGTGGGCCCCCTCAAGCGGGCGCAAGGCGGATTTACCTATCTCTTCGTCGCCATCGACAAGTTTACCAAGCGGATTGAAGTCAAGCCGGTTGCTGTCATTACGGCTGCCAAAGCACGCGAGTTCTTCCGAGACATCGTTGTGCGTTTTGGCGTACCTAATCGCATCATCACCGACAACGGCGTTCAGTTCAAAAGTAGCGAATTTCAAGATTAGGGCGAGGAGCTGGGCATGAAGATCTGCTATGCCTCGGTGGCCCACCCAAGGAGCAACGGATAGGTTGAGCACGCCAATGGATTGGTGCAACAAGGGCTTAAAGCCAGAATCTTCGATTGCCTGAAGCCGTACGCTACGCGTTGGGTCAAGGAGTTGCCTTCGGTTCTCTTGGGGCTCGGAACGACCCCAAGTCGAGCAACCGGGCAGACACCCTTTTTCCTAGTCTATGGCTCGGAGGTGGTCCTCCCGACTGAATTGAAGTTCCGGTCCCCTCGGGTCACCGGTTTCGACGATAATCAGTCGGATGAACCAAGATATGAAGACCTCGACCGGCTCGAGGAAGCCAGGAAAGCAGCAATGATCCAGTCGGCAAAGTACCAACAGGGCCTGCGTCGCTACCATCAGCGCAACATGCGGGGCCGTGCGTTCTCCAAGGGAGATCTGGTCCTCCGAAGGAATCAGAAGTACGAGCATAAACTCTCCCCACTATGGTAAGGCCCCTATGTGATCGCTGAAGGGACCCGCCCGGGGGCTTACCGGCTACATCGCGAAAATGGATCTGAAGTGCCTAACACCTGGAACATCGAGCAGCTACGTCGTTTTTACTCTTAAAGTTTTGTATTCAAGCAGCATGTAATTAGTTTCCTTCTTTTGACTTGCTACTTGGCCGTAAACGACCAAGCAGTAAGTCGGGGGCTACACTAAATAGTGTGCGGAGTCAACCGCACGCTGTCATATCAATAAAAGTTGTTTTCTCTTTACATGTGTTGGTCAAATTCGAGTGTTATAAAAATTCTTGAGTAATGGCGCTTATATATCCCAATGACAACGTTTAGCTACTCCGTAGTTTCATGGGGAGAAAGCCAAGTGCTAGTTCCTAGCACTCGAGGGCTGGACCAGTCGGCGGATGCATTTCATAAAAATGGATAAAGTGTACTATTCGGATAAACCGGATCACCGGTATTGAGGATCAACCAAGTGTCTCCATTACAGAGATACATCTATAAGTCCAAGTTTTCAACTATATGAACAGCAGTTGGACGAACTTCTTGCAGTAATGCGCAGGCCTTCTCCACCGTGCAAGCAAATCCCTCCTTCATGGCTTCGCAGTCTAAACGGGGGAAGTTTGACTTTGCAATCGCGAGGCCCTGGCTGGTGCACGTTATTGCTGCTTCCCTTGCAAAGACATTGATCCACTTAGGAAGGGTGTCGAGACGGGTCACCAGGAGGTTGGAATCAGTCGGCAGTTCTTCTTCTGGGTAGAGGCATTGGAGCGTTGGGACTAATCCTACCAGAGCTTGGCGACGAAGTTCGTGGGAGGTTTTTACTTCATCGTCAAGAAGCTGGATTTGCACTTTGGTCTTCTACTGGTGTTCTGCATAATCAATCAGGTGTGACGTCTCAGTCGGACTCCAGTGGGGTTGAGCCAGGGAGATCCAGTGGGGGAAAAGTTACCTTCCAGCTCTTTAGTCGACTTCACGGCTTGAGTGTTGGCTCGGGAGACTTCTTCCTCCAGGGCCTTCTACCTCTCCTCCAAGGCCTTCTGTCTCGCCTCCAGTGCTATATCCGAAGGCGAGTCTCAGGGTTTATCATTCAAGGTGTATTACTTTGGTGAAGGTTTAGGACTATTCGGGATCTATACCTCGGATGGTGTTAGACTCTTCCACATGGTGGAACCGGAGTTCAGTAACTTCTTGTTGGAGCTCTGTGATCCGACCGCGATATTGCGACTTGACGGCGTATAGCGCGTTGTCGTATTCGTCGCGCGTCTTCAACTCGTCCATTGTTTTCTCCATGCATACGGACTTCTGCCTTGACCTCTCTTTCATGTGTTGCATGGAGATGGGAGCGATATTAGCGGGACTCCCTTATGCAAAGCGAGGATTCAGGGCATGGAAAGTTTTTACCTTATATATCATGGCTTGAGCCGCTGCCATGTTGTCTAGCACTTTCCATTCTTCGGCCTCCTGCCCGTCGTCAACCTCACAGCCCTCCATCTCCTTCCTCCATTTCAGTTAGAGGGGTGGAGCGTCAGCTTTGGGGGAGGGGCGAGGAATCTCCTCGATTTCTGGTTCTGAGCTCCCCGGAGCAGGAGCTGGGATTTTCTCCTTTCCCGGCGAGGATCGGCGAATGGTGGATGATGGGCCGGAGTCTTGACGAGGCGCGGAATATTGAGCCGAGTGCTTAGCAGGTTGGGGCTCAGCTTGATGATCGGACTTTGGAGGCACCGAGGCTGGCGTTTCTCCGCCATGCGAGCTTGGCGATTCGACTTCATCTTCGACGGGTTTTCTGAAAAGCGTTTGAAGAATATTCAAGATACAAATTCCTTACACATCATGAAGAGAAAACAGTGTGAGGAAATACCTCTGCGAAGACACAAAAGACTTAAACCCAAATCGGACGCTCGAACCACTCGGGCCCGAGCTGGGAGGTTTCTCTGCCCCCGACGCGGCCGCTGGGTCAGCAGATTGGGGAGGTGGAGGGCCTTGTGGTTGCCTCGCCTGAGCTAAGGGCGACCTCGTTGCTGGGTGGCGGTGGCGCAGGAGCGGGACGTTGTCGTCGTCGTCATCCTCATCCGAGTCCCCTGAAGCGACCCCCTTGCCTTTCTTGGCTGGAGGTGCACTAGTCGAGCCCTCAGCAGGACGCTTGCACGGCGCCTCCTTGTGGTGCGGAGCTTCTGGGACCGGGTGGGTAGAGAAAAAAGCCTTGCGTCCCTGTAAACATATCAGACAACATTAGTTCTGGTATCATCCTAAAAGACCACGGTAGAGTTGAGAAGGATCTTCTCCTTACCGCTAGTGGTAAATACGTCAAGTGGTACGTAGCCGGGCACTCTGCGTGAACTATTTTCGAGCCTGGAGCAAAGAGCTCGGCCACTCGGCTGATGATTTCCTTCTGCGAAAGGTTTTCATTGGTTTCCCGAGTGGTGTCTTGGGTCCCCGAGTACTCGAAGGCAAGATGCACCCTCTCCTTTATGAGTTGGACACGGCGCTGGGTGACGTTCCAAACCACCCCAACGCCGGTCAACCCAGCGGACTTAGCTCTGCGGAGAAGAACAAGAAGTTCCTTTACTTGGCCTCCTTCGTCATCGGCGAGAGGAGAAGACCAGGAGGGATGGACTGTGGGGCACTCGCCGGAGAAGGAAGGGAGGGCCAGAGGAGAGTTGGCGCAGTAGAACCATTTCGAGTGTCAGCCCTTATTGGAGGTTCTCAAAGGAAGATCGAAATAATGTTTTCGGGTCCCTTCCCGCAATTGAAATTCCGCGCCGCCGGCGGCCTTGGGAAAGTTCTTGTTAGGAAAAGGCTTGAGAAGGAAAAGAAATCTGAATAGGTCGAAATGAGGAGCGATCACCAAATAGGCCTCACAGACATGTATGAAAATCGCATTTTGGAAGATGGAATTGGGGTTTAGGTGAGAGACTTCAATCCCATAGAAATGCAACAATCCCCGGAAGAAAGGAGAGCAAGGAAGGCCGAAGCCGCGGAGAAAGGACTCAAAGACTACTACCTCATCCGAGCGAGGAGTGGGGCAGGATTCGCCGGCGGCGGATCGCCAAGACACGAACCCTTCCGAGGGGAGCACGCCGATGGAGACCAGCTTTTGTAGCCTCCGTTCGGTCGTGATGGACTTCATCCACTCCTTCCCGCTCTTGGCGAGCTTAGGGGTGGCGGGAGAAGGTGGAGCCATTACGATCGGAGACGGGTGGCGGTGGAGGTTACGAGAGAGAAGAACCCTAGCGGCGGAGTTCGCTGGCAGAAGCAAACTGACTGGCGCGAAAAGTGAGCGAGGTGAACTAATTTTGTTCCCCTGTTCCTAACTTATAGCAGTGGGCAGTGTTTCGCATTCTAGGCCGGGCCTTAGTCTAGCGCTGAATGCGGCCTTTCTGAGGAGGGCTTGGCTAACCACTCAGCTAGCCGAGTGATTCCTCCCAAGAGGTCTGCGTTAAGCGCCGAGTGCCGGCGTAGGAGTGGGCGGTCCTAACTACTCAGATAAAGTGATGCTGTGGATTTGAGATCAAAACAAGAAGAAGTGGCGTTGTAGATTCAAGATTAAAGCGAAGAGAAAGACATCAAGACTTCCAAAAGACACTTCATTAAAAGGCACTTAGGCCTAATTACATTTTTCCGTGGCACAGCACATCGAACTAAGGCTCGTCGCTGGCTCACGGAGGAGCAAAATAAGAAGACCCCCGGCGGGAGGACTTCAGTATCCCCCGTCGATGAGGAGGGCTGCGACCAGTGTGTCCTTGAGGGGGAAGCGCACCTTGTGGAGTTGCGGGAATCCGCGGATCAGAACCCTAATGGATTCTTCCACGCGGATCTCCGCCTTCATCAGGGCGAAATCCCGCCAGAGCTCGTTCTCGCGGGCTTTGGCGGCGGCCTCCTCCTCCGCCTTCGCGCGGGCCTCGTTGACCCACTTCTCTATCAGCTCCATGATGTTCGCCATCGTTTTGAAGGAGGGAGAGGGTGGAGATTTCTGGGCGTCGCTGGGAAGATGAAGACTCGAAAGCTGGTGGAGAAGTAGTACTCCGTCCCTGGGATTTCTTTTATACACAGAGGAAGTTCAAAGGGCGCGCCTTGTAATCCGTTTCGAACACAGTAAAACCATCATGGCGATGGGACGGAAGCGGCTACGGATACGGTTTCCGACAGAAACGCGTGTCGTTCCGGCTATGTGAGAAAAAGGCGTGAAAACGCTTCGCCTCCCCCTAATTGGGCTTGGGCTAAAACTGCAAAGGGCAATCCCCTGAACAGGCTTTCTTAACACGCCGCTAACGGTGGCAATGTGTTAAAATCGAGCCTAATTCGGCCTCGGTACACCCTGGAGGGCATATAACCGGCAACGCCAAAATTAAAAGTGTTTCACGGCATACCCCATGTCGGGTCACTAGCCAACTTCGCATGCTCGAGGTTGGGTGTTGGTGAAATTTGGGTGCAATTTCGGAGGTATGCCTTTAATAAGGTCGCTAGTTGTACACCGCTACCCGGGTACAAATGCCTCTCGGCCAAATTGCATCCAATCGGTACGCCTCTAGGGGCCTACGCTGATCCCTTGGTCGGGACAGGTACCACTCGGCTGAAAGGTGCGCCCCATGCTGGGCTGAGTGCTAGTTCTTACAAGTTAAGGCTAGGCACCTGATGTCGATATCCTTTGCAACGTCTAAACTACAGCATGCTGCAAGACAGAAGTTGTAATGACGTGGCTTAAGGCATGCCCCATGATGGGCCAATCGCTGCTCTTGCATTACAAGAGTGGGTGCCAAGTAGCCGAATTCATCTGTTGAGGCGATGTGCCCAATGGGCCGAATAAGCTGGAGTTTGGTATTGCCAATCTAGGCATTGCTTCAACACAAAAACTTAAGATTTCTTGAGTTCTTTACAATCTCTTTTCAGATTATAGGAGATATTGGCGAAACCAGTCGGCCGGACATCTGACTCAATCATAAAGCACTCGGGGGCTACTGTGGACTGTATGGGCCCCGGGTATCCTCTAGAAGGCCCATAAAGGAGCAGATAGGGGGCGATCCAAGTCGGCCGATCAAGGATAGAGACCACTCGGGTTACACGCGCCTTGAGCTCCAAGGAAGTTTCCGAGGATATAATCTATCTCCATGTAATTAGCAGATCAACACATGCATAACATGTAACAGCATAACAGAATTAGCTATCGTATACCACGTGCTATCCTGTAACTCTATCCCCCCTACAATTAAAGGAAGGGGGTAGAGGCCATCGGCACGAATCATCATAGAGGTATCATCATCACATATCATCATCTTGCATCCCGCACCTTGATCCACCATATAATCCCAGAGCACAGGAAATAGGGTATTACCTCCGTTGAGGGCCTGAACCTGTATAAACCCTTGTCTTGTGCTACCATCTGGCCTAGTTCTTGATTAGCGTCCCCTCGTACAAATTCATTGCCGACGGTGATCCCCAGTTAGTTACCAGTCGACAGTTAGGATACATCCACCCCATTTTACAAGGAAGAAGACGGCGTTCTTGAATTGTCAAGACCTAACCTGCCAACCTACAAGACAATAGGTGCAGCTATTGACAAAAGAGCATCTACTCTTAATTTTTCTGTGGGAAACTATTCAGTCAGGTTAACATATTTACCACATATGACGTGAAAGAATAGCCAAGAAAGGTAAATCAACACAGATAATCATATTAACTATGAAGTAGTATCACCCATGACGTGGCGATCTCCATCTCCACGACCATCCTTATCCACCAGACAACCTAGGGTTCAGTTCACCATGATATTGCACTATACTACTATATCAAGCAGCTAGTGACAAAATTACATGAGGATTCAGAGCATCACATGTCGGCACGCAGGTCGTTATACAACAATGGACACCTTTATCTGTAATTAACCATGACGCGCAGGTCATCAAAATTACAACAATGAATCTCATACACAAGGGTCCAAACTGTCCATATCAAACCTCTGCAAAAACAAGTTAGGCGCAGAATCGAATTCTAACGCGCACGATGTGAACCAATTTTGGTTGTTTCACGGCGGTTCCGCTTGCCGGTCAGCGGACTGGGGTATGGGAAGGGTGAGAGCCCCTCACACGGATGCGGGCAACGCCCACGACGCACCATGCGGGAACATAGATCACATCTATGAAAACACAATGAAAATTCCAACCGAATTGACCACATGAAGCTGACTGCCGGATCATCAACATGAGCTGATTTTCATTGGGCCGATCATATCGATCCAACACGCGAGGTCCCCTAAAGAAAATAGCAATGCATCCAACCTCGATCTGTTGCCCCGATCGACACGCGCACATCCCCGATGATGTTACCAGCCGGTAGGGGATTTGTGCGACACGGATTTGAAAGAGGGCGAACTAATCTTTTTAACCACATCACGCTATCAACTCAAATCTCTACCCGGACTACTGATTGATCCGATCAACCCATGAACAACCACAGCAACATATCATTATATGCGCCTGATCCAGATCCAATACTACACATGATCGGCTCTGATACCACTGCTGGGAAACGGATAAGCTACGTGAGCGTAAAATCAAAATTTTATACCATGAATCCCTTAAGAGCACATGCAAGTAGAGGATCACAGATCGTTACCCTTGACGCGCAGGTGCAGCGGAAGCAATTTCTCGCGCGTAGAGGAAGTAGACGTACATGTCCCGATCACCACCGAGACTCGCCGGTGTTCGCCGAGTGCTTGCCGAGTGCCCGCCAGTGCTCGCCGGGTGCTCGCCGACGATCCAACCGAACAGTGCGTCTGCGTACGGCAGCGCCTCTAGCGGTATCCACACGTACCGAGCAGGAACTCCTGATGGAGTGTGCTAGCACCTCGCCGTGCGGCTAGCGTTTCTGGAGAACAAGAGGGGCGCGCGATGGCTAGGCGTGGTGAGGGCTCAACTCATCTCCTAAGGCGTGGTGAGGGCTCAACACTAGTGGGCTTCGACCCGCTAGGGTTCTATCTCCTACGTAGATCATATCCATGCACGAACCCGTTAAGCAGTTCCAACCAGTTAAGTGTGTGCTCCGTTAGGTTTAGTGCAAGTCGACCGTGGATCCGGAAACCTGTTTCCAATCCACCGATCAACAGTGGTGCCTACCAGTACGTATTGACCCCTGAATGCACAGAATCAATATTCGGCTAAATCTTGATACACTCACATACCGATCCCTTTGCCACCCGATACCAGTCAAGCTCAAGGCGAGATGCGCGCCACCCTTATTGATAGCTCAACCTATTCACTCTGCAGTGAAATGGATACATACCATGACTAACTCTTTAGTCATATTAGCACGACTGTACGGTTTTCCTATCCATCCGCACGAGAGGCCCAGAGGTATCTCTCCTGTTATCGAGAAAGGGCAAATCCTATCTTGATTATCACACCCCTAGCTATGTATCGTGGCATACCCAGTAGTCACCATTATAACTACCCTGTTACGGTATAGCGTTTGATAATAACAAAGTATACGAGTCAACATGCTGGGCATCCATGACAATCTCAGGTCTAAGGACCATATAGGCGTACCACTCGAGACTATATGTTGATGGTGCTATAAGAGATAACAACTCACAACGTCTCAGAGTATGTCTGTCTCAGAGTATGTTCTCTAACATGCGTCGAAACTATTGATTTGATATCTCTATATCTATGGTATGTGAAACATTACCATCAACCAATACGTATGCTGATCAAATCATAACCGCTCCTCGTAATGATATGGATCAGGGACCCGTTTAGAATAATGTCATATAACAATGTGTTTCACAATCAAGTCGTACCCAATGGACAATGTGATGACATTTATTCAGGGAACCGATAAACAACGTTATCATATGTACATGAACAAAGACGTGGTACAATCATCACTATGATTAATCTAGGGCATATTCCTTTGACACCTGAGGTAGGCTTTGGTTATATCTACAAGTCAATTCGGTTAAAACTTCATACCTAGTGACAACACTTTGTTACAGGTCCGATGAATACATGCCTGCTGTGCGGGTTGGCAACACACAGGACAAGAGCCGACGCACCTTCGAGTCCAAAGAGCCTGAGAACTGCGGAGGAGGTGCGAAAGAGGCTAAAGGAGGAGATGGCTCGACAACGAGCAGAGTTCGAGGCAAGGTTCGCCTATTTGGAGAGCCTCTCTCGACTAGTTGGGGTATGTACTTAAACTCTAAATATTCTTTCATATACAACTTACCATTTAATTAACACATCACATGTCAAATTTGTTTTAGGATGGCCCGAGCGGGACTAGTGGTGGTCCAGGGTTCTACGGTGGTCCACCACCGTATCGTAGTGGATTATGGGCCCCACCTCCCTACCAGAGCTACTAGGGGGGCCCGCCGCACCAGCAAGCTGCATAGGGTCCCTATGGTGCACCGCCTCTTCACCAATCTCTCTACAGCGGCCCACCTCCCCTAGGAGGTGACTACGTGGGCCCACCTCGCCCACATGGTGGTTTCCCGTACGTTACTGAGGCGATAAGTCATTCGACCTCAAAAATGTAGTATTACTTTATTTCAACACGTATCATTAGCTAATAAGAATATGTTTGCTTCAAGGGTTCGGGTTCTGCCGCCCCAGCAGCAGCTCATGCGCACGAAGGAGGCGAGACATCGGGCAGCTAGGAGACCGAGTTCATCAATAACCTGTTCAATGGCACTCCACGATGTTTACCCAGCCGTCCCTACCCCCTTCTGGTGATCCTCCATCTAGCGAGCATTAGGTGACTAGCTAGCGATGCATATGTTTCGTTGTTATCCTACGTTTGTGGACAATGAATTGCGATGTTATATATGTATGTCGTGCCTTTTCATCCTACGTTTGGTTAACGATGTGTGTCGTGGCTTTTAATTATTTGTGTGCAATTGTGATATTATGGTCGCATCTGTGTGACAATTGGGGGGGATATATAAGCATTATGGGAATTTTGGGTTTGCAGGTGCAGCAGCAGCTGTAGGGGCTACAGTTTTTAGGTTTTTTTGCAAAATTAAAACAATGTTTTTTACTGCACAGTCTTACTCTCGACAGCCGTAACAAAGCTGTCGAGACACGTTGACATTTGAACATACATACTCTCAATGGCTTCTGCCACAGTCGAGAGTAAGTTATCCGGGCACGGTCGGCCCGTACGTGGTTTCGTGGGTCTCGCATATCTAGTCTCTTGACAGTATGTATGTGGCTGTCGAGAGTGCGTTCGTTAGACAAAAACGGCGTCTGATTCACTAAGTTCGACGGTTTTTTAACCGGCCGTCGATACAGGTTGTCTCGACGGTTGGGCTGTCGATAACTAGTACCTCTCTCGACGGAGCTCACTCGACAGCTGACCGTCGAGAGAAGTATTTCTCGACAGCTAACGTTCTGTTGTCGACAGTTTTGGCACTCGACACTGCTGGCATTTCCTTAGTGGCTTATGCCTAGGGGAAACAATCCAATTCCTGACCATTTGCAATCAAGCTCATAAAAGTATATACATGTATGGTAAATTATTTTCTTGACCTTGTAAATACACTAATAAAATAAGGACATGTAACTCGGGCTTTTGAAAATATACTAGTACAATGCCCGTGCTCTGCCACGAAGCATAAATGGATGAAATGAAAACATAATTCGTAGAAAAATATATAAGCATCAAGGGTGATTTATTGGAAAGACATTATATGTGAACTAATTTCAGGTCGAGAGTATGGCACATGACGTGATGTAGCTTTGATCGTTTAGGTAGGATCCAAGCATCGAAAATACACTGTTCATCAGACGATTTGAATCAGATGGAAATATTATTAATGCCAAGATTTCTATTAGATGGAAAGAATATTAATCCTTCATATTCCATAGTCCGTATTAAAAACTTTTGTTCATTATAATAAATATTGGAGATGCCTGGCCATTGTCGATGATTTGATAAGACTGCAATCACAAGAGATCGGTAGTAAGTTCAGATGGACATGCACACTGTCTGGAGAAGGTCAGAATGACTAATATGTTCGATTCACATATTAATCAATTACTTATGAAGGAAAAAAATAAATATTAGAAGCAGCATGATATGCCATTGGTGCTTCTCTAGAGTCAAATCTATTTTCAACAAAGAATTAATAATCGTGCTCTCTGTAGCTAATATGAAAAAACAATAACATTCTCCAAATAAATCCAGATACTATATCAATGCCAGCATTTATTCCAGCTTGCACATAGTAAGTATAATTTGCAACAAGTGGCTAGGTGATCCGGTCTATTCCTAGCCAGTCCGATATTACAAACCCCTACAATCAATGACCATGACAAAGTTGTCGGGACCCGAAAATGGAGTCGAGTCCCTATTGTGCTTTACCCGTTCAAGTCCCTAGATCACGTAGCTTGAACACGCAACATACAGCTCGACCCCGAGATTCAGAAGAATCTGCAAAAAGGTTTGGGTACTCGGCGCGGAGGTCTTCTTCACGCTCCCTGGTTGCTCCACTGAACTTTGCACAGCTTAATTGTTTTATTTCTGGTCTAACGAACAGCTTCCTCCAAAATACGAACTGGATACTCTTGATATGTCAGGTCCGGTTGCAGTTCAAGTTGCTCTAGAGGTCTCTGCTCTTCGGGAACTCTTAGACATTTTCTCAACTGAGATACATGGAAAACGTCATGCACATCTGACATTTGAGCAGGTAGCTCCAGCTGATAGGCCACTTCACCTCTCCTGGCCAAAATCTTGAATGGTTCAATAAACCGCGGAGACAACTTTCCACTGACTTGGAAACGCTTCACTCCTTTGGTCGGGGGAAACCTTAAGATACACATGATCTCCTTCCTTGAAGGTCAAATCTAGGCGACGATTATCTGCGTAGCTCTTTTGTCAGCTTTGGGCTGTCTTTAACCTTTGCTTTATCACTCTAACTTTCTCATCGGCTTCCTTGAGTAGGTCAGGTCCAAAAACCATACGTTCGCCTGTTTGTTTCCAATACAGTGGTGTTCTACACTTCCTTCCATAAAGTGCTTCAAAGGGTGCCATTTTTAGACTAGCTTGATAACTGTTATTGTACGAAAATTCCGCGTAGGGCAAATGCTTGTCCCAATTCTTGGCATTAGCTAGAGCGCAAGCACGTAGCATATCCTCGAGTACTTGGTTGACTCTCTCAGTCTGCCCATCTGTTTGCGGATGGTAAGCTGTACTAAACGCAAGGTTAGTCCCCATCAAACCATGGAGTTTCTCCCAAAACTTTGAAGTGAATTGGGCTCCTCGATCTGACACAATCTTCTTGGGAACTCCGTGCAGACACACGATTCTAGCCATATAAAGTTCTGCTAGCTTGTCTCCAGCGTACGTAGTCTGAACTGGTATGAAGTGTGCTGACTTGGTCAATCGGTCGACTATGACCCAAATGGAATCGTTTCTTGACTGGGTTCTCGGCAAACCAACTATGAAATCCATGCCAATTTCTTCCCACTTCCACTCTGGAATTTTTAGAGGTTGCAGCAATCCAGCAGGTCGTTGATGTTCTGCTTTAACTCGCTGACACGTGTCACACAACGCTACATATTCAGCTATATCCCTTTTCATCCTTGTCCACCAGTAGGATTCCTTAAGATCAGAGTACATCTTGGTACTTCCTGGATGAATTGCTAGCTTGCTGTCTTGGGCTTCCTTCAAGATAATTTCCCTCAATTCCTTCTTGTTTGGTACGAATATCCTTTTCTCGTACCAGAGAATTCCTTCATCATCGACTAAGAATCCAGGCGCCTTTCCCTTACTCAACCTATCTTTAATTTCCTTCACCTCTTGATCTTCCTTTTGAGCCTCTTTGATTCGTTTTGGCAGGATAGGCTACAATTCCAGCATATTAACACTCCCGTATTCCACCAATTCCAGGTTCAACTCCTCAAATTCTTTATACAAAGGCGGCTGGCTTTCAAGAATCATGAAGGTATTGCAATAGCTCTTCCGACTTAGGGCATCGGCAACTACATTTGCTTTTCCAGGATGGTAGTGAACTCCAACATCATAATCTTTTATCAATTCTAACCATCTTCTCTGCCTCATGTTCAAGTCAGGTTGGGTGAAAATATATTTCAGACTTTTATGATCGATATAGATCTCAGTTCTATTACCGATGAGATAGTACCTCTATATTTTCAACGCATGAACCACTGCAGCTAGTTCCAACTCATGCGTAGGGTAATTGGTTTCATGCGGCTTCAACTACCTAGACGCATAAGCGACGACCTTTCCTTCTTGCATCAGGACACATCCAACTCCTAATTTAGACGCATCACAGTATATTTCAAAGTCCTTATGGATGTCAGGCAAAACCAACACAGGGGCAGTGGTTACCCTTTTCTTTAGTTCTTGAAAACTTCTCTCACAGGCTGGCGTCCAAACAAACTTGTGATCCTTTTTTAGCAATCCTGTCAATGGCTTGGCTATTCGTGAGAAATCCTCGATAAATCTTCTGTAGTAACCTGCCATTCCTAAGAATCCTCTTACTTTTGTCACTGTTTTAGGAGCTTGCCAATCTAGTATATCCTTTACCTTGCTTGGATCAAAGGCCACACCACTAGCTGAAACTATATGACCACGAAACGCGATTTCCTTCAACCAAAACTCGCACTTACTGAACTTCGCATAGAGTTGATGCTCTCTAAGCTTCTCCAACACCATTCTCAAATGCTCCTTATGCTCTTCTTCACTTTTTGAGTATATCAAGATATCATCGATGAATACCACAACAAACTTATCCAAAAATTCCATCAGAACCTTGTTCATCAAGTTCATAAAATAAGCAGGGGCATTTGTCAATCCAAACGACATTACGGTAAACTCATACAATCCATATCGAGTTGTAAATGCCGTCTTCGGTATATCTTGCTTTCTTATCTTCATCTGGTGATAACCAGACCTCAAATCTATTTTGGAGAATACCTTTGCTCCCTTGAGCTGATCGAACAAATCATCGATCCTGGGCAACGGGTACTTGTTCTTTATCGTCACCTCATTCAGGGATCTATAGTCCACACACATTCTCAGGGTTTTATCCTTCTTCTTGACGAAAATCACTGGTGCTCCCCACGGTGATGAATTTGGACGAATAAATCCTTTGGATTCCAAATCCTCAAGTTGTTTCTTCATCTCTGCTAAGAGATTAGCTGACAACCAATATGGTCTTTGAGCTATGGGTGCAGTTCCTGGGGTAAGCTCAATAATGAACTCTATGTCTCTATCTGGTGGCATACCACGCAAATCCTTAGGAAATAGATCTGGAAATTCCCTTGCAATGGGTACTGAGTCGAAAACTATTCCGGTTAACTGATTTAAGGTACTTGTTGCTCTTGAAACAAAATTAGACCGAAACATAACTGATGTTCCTTCTCCATTGACCAAGGTTATAGCACGATTGGCACAATCAATTTTCCCTCGATACTTGGTTAACCAATCCATGCCTAGTGTCGGTGTAATAAATACCGGGGTGCAAAGAGTCCTGAGAAGATCGAGCGGGCCCCACGCGTCAGGCGGGCGAGCAAGGCCCCAGCGCGTGGGCGGGCCCCTCAGGGCGCCGGGCGAGGGCCCCACACGTCAGGCGGGCGTTCAGACCCCAGCGTGCGGGCGAGCCCCACGGCGTATCGAGCGGGCCCCACGCGTCAGGCGGGCGAGCAAGGCCCCAGCGCGTGGGCGAGCCCCTCAGGGCGCCGGGCGAGGGCCCCACACGTCAGGCGGGCGTTCAGACCCCAGCGTGTGGGCGAGCCCCACGGCGTATCGAGTGGGCCCCACGCGTCAGGCGGGCGAGCAAGGCCCCAGCGCGTGGGCGAGCCCCTCAGGGCGCCGGGCGAGGGCCCCACACGTCAGGCGGGCGTTCAGACCCCAGCGTGTGGGCGAGCCCCACGGCGTATCGAGACGAGGGCCCCACGCGCCAGGCGAGCGCATGGGCGAGCCCCCTCTGAAGACCAGGCGAGGGCCCCGCGCGTCGGGTGGGGCCCGTGTGGCAGGGAACATCCCGAAAGGAGTCTTCTGGTCGAAGGCTCCCCCTGCAGCGAAGGACGAGCGCATTTAATGCGACATCACGCGCGGATAGACAGCTGAAGATATGATTATCGCTACAGTGACCCCTGCCGGTCTGAGCAGCTGTCACTGTGGCGAAGAAGAATTGACCGGCAGAGAGAAGGTTTGCTTGAGATCGCCGCCCGCGTCAGGAGGAGCAGACTGGGCCCCGCCCGCAGCCTCACTGGCGTGACTGTGCGGGTCAGAGGCCACTTGCGATGCACGCGAGGGCGGCGCCGTGCGGCATAGTACCAGCACGTTTTCGCCTCTACTGTCGTGTCGTGTCACTGTACCAAAGGCACTGTACTGCCTACCCCTCGGCCCTCTCCGCCGGCTCAAGGCTTGTATAAAAGGGGTGGAGAGAGAAAACGGTGGCACGGTGGTGGAGACAGCGGCGCATGCCTCGGAGGGGCGCGGGGAAGGTCATGGAGGCGGTGGCTCGGCCGGGGAGGCGGCGAGACGACGGCGCGGTGCGGGGGGGCCGGCGGCGGTGGAAATGGCGACGGCGGCGGCTCCGGCGAAGCTCCGGCGACGGGGGTCGGCCTGGGGTGTTCTACACAAGAAGAGGGATGTGGTAAGAGGGATGTGGTGGAGCTCACCTATGCGACCAATTCCGCGTGGATTGGAGGAATAGCAAGGGGGAAGAAGGGGCTCGGGTTTGGGAGTTTATAGTGCAAAGAGGTTCAATTGGCTGCGAAAAATGGGATGAAAACTGTTCATTCACCCTCTAGTAACTGAAAATCATCAATGGCTTGCATGATGGGTGAGTGGTGCATCAAATGGGCACTAAGCATGGCCATTAGGAGGCTTGGAGTGGGTTTTCAAGAGGGAAGAGAAAATAGCTGCGAAAATTATCAGCTTGCACAGCGTGGAAGAGGTATTGGAAAGGTCTAGGGAGGCTTACAAGTGGGCCCAAGAATTTCTAGGAACTTTTCCTTTTTTCCTCTAAGCAAAAATGCTAAAACAGGGGGTTAAAATATTAAATAAATATTTTATGAAATTATTTTTCCATGCAAAATAAAACATTATTTAATTATATTAATTGTAAAATTAATTTCACAATTTTGCCAAATTTTTATAAAGCATGAATAATTTTCGAAAGAAAAATATCAATTTCTAGTTAACTAGAAATGTTTTCTGAAATAAATAAGTGACAAACTCATTTTTTGGTTTTAATGTACAAAAATAATTTAGATGAAATGCAAATGGATGAGTTTTCAATTTTTCAAAAAATGAGGATGTTACAAACCTCCCCCCCTAAGAGGAATCTGGACCCAAGATTCGGAAGAATCTGCAAAAAGGTTTGGTACTCGGCCCGGAGATCCTCTTCACGCTCCTAGGTTGCTTCTTCCTCAGTGTGGTTGCTCCACTGAACTTTGCACAGCTTAATGATTTTGTTTCTGGTCTGACGAACAGCTTCCTCCAAAATACGAACTGGATACTCTTGATATGTCAGGTCCGGTTGCAGTTCAAGTTGCTCTAGAGGTCTCTGCTCTTCGGGAACTCTTAGACATTTTCTTAACTGAGATACATGGAAGACGTCATGCACATCTGACATTTGAGCAGGCAGCTCCAGCTGATAGGCCACTTCACCTCTCCTGGCCAAAACCTCGAATGGTCCAATAAACCGTGGAGCCAACTTTCCACTGACTCGGAAACGCTTCACTCCTTTGGTTGGGGAAACCTTAAGATACACATGATCTCCTTCCTTGAAGGTCAAATCTCGACGATGATTATCTGCGTAGCTCTTTTGTCGGCTTTGGGCTGTCTTTAACCTTTGCTTTATCACTCTGACTTGCTCATCGGCTTCCTTGAGTAGGTCAGGTCCAAAAATCATACGTTCGCCTGTTTGTTTCCAATACAGTGGTGTTCTACACTTTCTTCCATAAAGTGCTTCAAAGGGTGCCATTTTTAGACTAGCTTGATAACTGTTATTGTACAAAAATTCCGCGTAGGGCAAATGCTTATCCCAATTCTTGGCATTAGCTTGAGCACAAGCTCGTAGCATATCTTCAAGTACTTGGTTAACTCTCTTAGTCTGCCCATCTGTCTGTGGATGGTAAGCTATACTAAACGCCAGGTTAGTCCCCATCAAACTATGGAGTTTCTCCCAAAACTTTGAAGTGAATTGAGCTCCTCGATCTGACACAATCTTCTTGGGAACTCCGTGTAGACACACGATTCTAGCCATATAAAGTTCTGCTAGCTTATCTCTAGCATGCGTAGTCTTAACAGGTATGAAGTGTGCTGACTTGGTTAACAAGTCGACTATGACCCAAATGGAATCATTTCCTGACTGGGTTCTCGGCAAACCAACTATGAAATCCATGCCAATTTCTTCCCACTTCCACTCTGGAATTTTTAGGGGTTGCAGCAATCCAGCAGGTAGCTGATGTTCTGCTTTAATTCGCTGACACGTGTCACACAACGCAACATATTCAGCTATATCCCTTTTCATCCTTGTCCACCAGTAGGATTCTTTAAGATCGAAGTACATCTTGGTACTTCCTGGATGAATTGCTAACTTGCTATCATGTGCTTCCTTCAAGATAACTTCCCTCAATTCCTTATTGTTTGGTACGAATATCCTTTTCTCGTACCAAAGAATTCCTTGTCATCGACTAAGAATCCAGGCGCTTTTCCCTTACTCAGCCTATCTTTGATTTCCTTCACCTCTTGATCTTCCTTTTGTGCCTCTTTGATTTGGTTTGGTAAAATAGGTTGTAAATCCAACATATTAACACTCCCCTATTCCACCAATTTCAAGTTCAACTCCTCAAATTCTTTATACAAAGGCGGCTGGCTTTCAAGAATCATCAAGGTATTGCAATAGCTCTTCCGGCTTAGAGCATCGGCAACTACATTTGCCTTTCCGGGGTGGTAGTGAACTCCAACATCATAATCTTTTATCAACTATAGCCATCTTCTCCGCCTCATGTTCAGGTCAGTTTGGGTGAATATATATATTTTAAACTCTTATGATTGGTATAGATCTCAGTCCTATTACCGATAAGATAATGCCTCCATATTTTCAACGCATGAACCACTGCAGCTAGTTCCAAGTCATGGGTAGGATAATTGGTTTCATGCGGCTTCAACTGCCTCGACGCATAAGCAACAACTTTTCCCTCTTGCATCAGGACACATCCAACTCCTAATTTAGAGGCATCACAGTATATTTCAAAGTCCTTATGGATGTCAGGTGAAACCAACACAGGGGCATTGGTTAACCTTTTCTTTAGCTCTTGGAAACTTTTCTCACAAGCTGGCGTCCAAACAAACTTGTGATCCTTTTTAAGCAATTCCGTCAATGGCTTGGCTATTCGTGAGAAATCCTCGATAAATCTTCTATAGTAACCGGACATTCCTAAGAATCCTCTTACTTTCGTCACTGTCTTAGGAGCTTGCCAATCCAGTATATCCTTTACCTTATTTGGATCAACGGCCACACCACTAGCTAAAACTATATGACCAAGAAACGCCATTTCCTTCAACCAAAACTCGCACTTACTGAACTTAGCATAGAGTTGATGCTCTATAAGCTTTTCTAACACCAATCTCAAGTGTTCTTCATGCTCTTCTTCACTTTTTGAGTATATCAAGATATCATCGATAAATACCACAACAAACTTATCCAAGAATTCCATCAAAACTTTATTAATCAAATTTATAAAATAAGCAGGGGCATTTGTCAAGCCAAAAGACATTACGGTAAACTCATACAATCCATATCGAGTTGTAAATGCCGTCTTGGGTATGTCTTGCTTTCTTATCTTCAGCTGGTGATAACCAGACCTCAAATCTATCTTGGGGAATACCTTCGCTCCCTTGAGCTGATCGAACAGATCATCGATCCTTGGTAACGGATACTTGTTCTTTATCGTTACCTCATTTAGGGATCTGTAGTCCACACACATTCTCAGGGTTTTATCCTTCTTCTTGACAAAAATCATTGGTGCTCCCCACGGTGATGAACTGGGACGAATAAATCCTTTGGATTCCAAATCCTCAAGTTGTTTCTTCATCTTTGCTAAGAGATTAGCTGACAACCGATATGGTCTTTGAGCTATGGGTGCGGTTCCTGGGGTAAGCTCAATAATGAACTCTATGTCTCTATCCGGTGCCATACCAGGCAAATCCTCAGGAAACACATCTAGAAATTCCCTTGCAATGGGTACTGAGTCCAACACTATCCCGGTTAACTGATTTAAGGTACTTGCTGCTTTTGAAACAAAATCAGACCGAAACATAACTGATGTTCCTCCTCCATTGACCAAGGTTATAGCACGATTGGCAGAATCAATTTTTCCTTGATACTTGGTTAACCAATCCATGCTAGGATAACTTCTATCGACTGGGATTCTAGGACAATGTGGTTTGCTAGGCACTTGACCTTATTGACCTCTATTTCCAACTTCGGACAGACCTTGTCAGTCCTCATGGATCTTCCAGGGGATTGTATAATCAAGGGGGTCTTAAGGTTTGTCACATCCAAATTGTTTGAGTCCACAAAACTTTTCGAAATAAATGAATGCAATGCACCAGAATCAAATAAAACTATTGCTGGTACTGAATTCACTAGAAACTTACCCAGTACCACATCTGGAGCATGCTGAGCTTCTTCGGCAGTGATGTGATTTACTTGGCCTCTTCCTGCTGAAGCTCTTGGGGTTTGCGTAACTGCGCGTCCTTGGCCAGGAGTAGGGGTACGTACAGTTGAACCCAAGTTGAAAGGGACCAGTTCAATTGGTTTCTTTTGTGGACAATTATTTGCGTAGTGTCCCCACTGGTGACAAGTAAAACATTGAATTCAGCATCGTCAGCAGCTTATGCAGTTATGTTTACAATGGTAACAGTGATTCTCAAAACTTTCTTTGATACAACTTCATTGCAGGCTTGTGAACAATGGAAAAATTGATTGAATAATATACATATAAATAAAAATTGGGAAACTATGCCATAGGGGTTGAATATCCCCGAAATATGCGTGGTTTCCGCCACCTGGAATGGCAAGAGCTAGCTTCCGCCACGCAGGGTGGCTTCCGCCATCCCAGCTGGCTAAGCCAGCGGCTTCGGCCACCCCACATGGTGGAAACCATGCCGTGCCGCCAAGTCGCCAATCCGCTCCTCCCAGCGCGCGGCCGCGCCGATCCTCCGCTGCGGCCCTGAAAACGAGGTTAAAAGCGTTGAAAACGAGAGTACACGTTAAATAATTTTCCCGCTCAATTGTTTTAGACAGTGTTGTAACATTTAAAGCACATCTTAGGCCCTCTTTAATAGTTTGTTTAGTTCTAGTTTTTGTTGGGATTGTAATTTTTGTTATTTTTCCATAGACCATTTACTTTTTTTTTAGAATAATTTTATCTTATGTTTAGGAGTATTATATTTATTTTAATCATTTACGCAAAAATGTATTTACGGGATTGATAAAATTTTACTAAAATTAAACGTGATTCATTGATAAAATTAAACGTGATTGATGAAAGTTTTTTAAAATTTGAACAAGTTGCGCACTGCTCTGGTGTTCAGTACGTGCTATTGTTTAACTTATTTGTTCACTCTGTTGAATTAAGTAGGAAAACTTAAAATAAGTAAACAACGCTAAAATTAAAAACAATGATTAGTTCGCTATGTCGGAGCATGTAAACGGTTTACGGTTTTAGAGAACCGGAGATTAAATAATAAAAATTAGGATTACATGATACTAGCAATGGCACACATAATGCATAAAACAATCTACCATAGTAGTGCATCATAACTAAATCTACATGCCTTAGGAGATTTAAAACATAGTTGTCATACACGATAATCATACTACTGGGTGCAGCGGGGGTATTTACTCATCGCAAACGCGCTAGGTCCTGCTTCTCTGGCTTTAGCAACCCTCTCGCGCTTTCTAGCACGGTCTGCCTCACGCTCATTGAACTGCCGCTGTCGATCAGCCTCACGCTGTGCCTGAAACTCTTCTCTCGCACTCTTGTTTCTTTCTTCCGTGAGGGTGTCTTGCCACCGTTCCTTGGCCCTGGTCCTGCGCCTCGTCGCCTCCCAGTGCATCTGCCGCTCCATTTCGGGAGTCTGATCCGCGTCCAAATATTGCACAAATTCACATAATGGGGGCTAATAAGATTGAGGTTAGCATTTGAGTGTATATGTTTCGTTAGGGAAGAAATAAGTAAGAAGTGACTTACATGGTACTTTGCCTTCCTCTCCATCTCGGCTGTTCGGTCGTACGCATAGTTTGCGCACATCCAGTACCTTCTCCCGTAAGTGTAGCACATATCTTGGGGCTTCATCAAAATGCAAAGACTTCCGCATAGGCACATGGGCGGTGTTGACACCCAAATTTGGCAGAAAATCGGATATTCAGGAAAAGCCGAATATAGTAAGGTTTGTTGGGCCAAATCGGAAATGGGCTTTATCGGCAAAGGAGAAAGGCGGAATACCGATACTTTTGAGACTTCGGAAGAAATACGATGAGATCAGAAGCGCGTCGCGGAAGATTAGGTCGTGTCGGTATCGTCTTTGTAATAGTATAAATAGGGCTTTAGACCGCGAGAATCGAGGATCTACAACACAATACACAAAATACTTTCTCGAACCCGATCGACCTCGTCGAAAGGCTTCAACTCACAGGTAGAGCTATCTCGATGAGATAATCGATTCTCTCCTTGTAATCCGTATGCATGGCTGTATCATGTTGATCTCATGTGTACAAAGCATGTCAGACTGTCTCGGGATTTCCCGATCTTTGATGTGTCCTCGCATATTGCACTGGCTCGGTTTAATCGACCTGTAATATGTGTTTACCCTTGTAATGCCGATTATCAGATGTTTCATATGCTCTTTCTTGAATACGATGTATGCAACTGTCTCGCTTGGTCGATCTTGTGTATGCCTTGTTTAGGAGTTTGCATTTGTTAACGTTTGCCGATTGGTGTTACATCTACCTTACTAGTCTTTAAATCTTTAAATCGGTTTATTGGTTTACATCTAGCTTCGGATTTGAATACTGTCTTGGCCTGACCAATCTATTCTAATCTGTTTCTTGAGTTGATCTAATGCACTGATGTGGAGGTTTATTGCTAATATTATACCAAAAGTACCAAAAAAGAAATAAGAGCTTTAAATTTGATTATTATTCGCTCTATCGGACCTAAAGCCGATAGAATCTATAATCGGATCTTTCAAGACTGATTATAGAAAACCTGATCTGGCTATTTCAAAAGCCGATTAGGTTAATATTACTGACGATTTTCTCCTTGTCAATTTACAGATCAAATTGACTGGCACGCTTGGTTTTTCTTGTTGCGACACAACCCCAGAGTTGACGCTTCGGCACGTGTGTTCGCGAGAAGCTAACTTTTCGTGTCAACAGGCGGCTGAACATCTTTTGGGACAGATTCGAAGGGAGACTCCCTTCGTGGCGATGGGAAGTCCATGTGACTTCCTTGATGCTGAGAGGTTTGCGAAGTGAAGTGGTTAGAACGCTCTTGTTTGGTTGTGTTGTTCGGAGTGAGACTGGGTGGGTTTAAATAGGTGATATTGGCTAAGATGCTCGAATTGAATAAGACATATGCAACCCACAGATCGAGATAATTTCATGTGTCAACGCAGACCTTTGCAGCGATAGGTCACTTCAACAGGGACCGCTAGACCACACAGCATGGCCTGTTGTACGGGCAGTCTAGTCACGTCCCACATAAATATGTCGTGCATAGACGTTTTAATGGCCGACATGTGCATGGCAGTGATGGGTCACATCGCTCAGAGACTATGGCACTTTGGCAGTGACGGGTCACGTCGCGCAGAGAGTAGGACACTTTGGCAGTAATGGGTCACGTCGTGCAGAGAGTAGGACACATTGGCAGTGATGGGTCACGTTGCACAGACGTGTTAATGGCAAGTGGTAAGTGGCAAATAGTCACTACAGGAAACGTCAACAATTTCGAGAGCCAAAACCGTCGAACAAAGCGCACAGGCCGTCGGGATAACATTGTCTCGACGGCTAGCCGTCGAGAGAGAGCCGTCGAGATAACTCCGTCGAGAGAGGTTCGTTGTCTCGACGGTTTGGCCGTCGAGACACGTTCCATCGACGGCTAAAATATATACCATCGAGTTAAGTAACCCAGACGCCGTTACCCCGTGACGGGCTTAGTCTCGACGGCCGCGGATGAAACAGTCGAGATTAAGCAAAAGCGGGGCCCATGAACGGAGCTTCCGGGGTCGTGTAATCTCGACGGTCACAGGTAAAACCATCGAAACTAGCATGTCCACGTGTTCACGTAGTCTCGACGGTCACAGATAAAACCGTCGAAAGTAGCCTGTCCACGTGGTCATGTAGTTTCGACGGCTGTATGGAGGCCGTCAATACTAGCCTCTCCATCAGTTGTGTAGTCTCGACGGCCTGATCACGGCCGTCGAGAGTATAACTGTGCAGTAAAATAAAATGTTTTATTTTTGTAAAAAAAATCCGGAAAACTGCAGCAGCAGCTGCACCTGCAAACCCAAAAACCCACAATGCATATATCCCATTCGTCGCACGCATGCGACAAGATCACAATTAACAGGCTCAAATACACTCAAATAATTAAAAGGCACACGGTTCACATCTATTAGCCATCAAACCATCCAAACAGCCCGCACGACATACACATATGTACAATATAGCATTCACAGTCATACAATAACCAAAACGTATATATCGTCGACTAGCTAGTCACCTAGTGCTCGTTAGACGGAGGATCGCCTGAAGAGGGTAGGGACGGCTGGGTAAACAACGGGGGAGCGCCATCGAATAGGTTGTTGACGAAGTTGGCCTCCTGGCTGCCCGATGTGTCCCCTCCCTCGTGCGCATGGGCTGCTGCTAGGGCAGCAGAACCCGAACCCTTAAAACAAATATAGACTTATTCGTTAATGGTATGTGTTGAAATAAAGTAATAACACATAATTTGAGGTCGATTGACTTACCGCCTCAGGAACGTACGGGTAACCACCATGTGGGCGAGCTAGGCCCATGTAGTCACCTGCTGAGGGTGGGCCGCTGTACAGAGCTTGGTGATGAGGAGGTGGCGGGCCCCGTAGTAACTCTGCTAGGGAGGTGGTGCCCCGAATCCACCACGATACGGTGGTGGACCACCGTAGAACCCCGGACCGCCACTAGTCCCGCTTGGGCCAGCCTAAAACACATTTGGCATACGACGTGTTATTTGAATGATAAGATCTATTTGACGGAATATTTAGAGTTTAAGTACATACCCCAGCTAGTCGAGATAGGAGAATCTTGCCTCGAACTCCGCGCGCTATCGAGCCATCTCCTCCTCTTGCCTCTTTCGCACCTCCTCCGCCGTCCTCAGGCTCTCTCGCATCGCCTGCATCATCTGCCTGTTCTCTTCTCACTCCTCCTCCCTCTCCCTCCGGAGTCTGGACTCGAAGGCTCGTCGGCTCTCGGCCTGTGTGTGCCCAGCTTGCACAGCGGGCATGGAATCCTCGAACCTATAACAAAGTTTTGTCAGCAGTTAAAAATTTTAACTTAGTTAACTTTTAATACAAACAAAGCATACCTCAGGTGGTCCTGACCGATCGCCAACCGCCCGTGAGCCTTCCCACCCATAGTTTGGTGGATGAGCATGGGGTCCAGCGGCTCATCCTCCGGGTTCTTCTCTTGCCCATGCTTCTCGGCATAAGCCTCCTTGTAGCGTGGCTACGTGGAAGTGTACAGTGGGCATGAATGGTTGAATATCACATTAAGTCTAAACTAGGTATGAACAATTTATATACCTCTCGCTGCGCAACAACGGGGTCCAGGGGCCCCATGGAACCATCCTTATTCTGCGATGAGTGGCCCCTACAGAATACTTGCAGCCAAGGAGGCAGCTGCCCGGTGGTGATGGCCTGCAGAACAAAGTAAAGAAATTATGATTTTGAGTTCGAAAACAAATCTCCTAATAGGGAATAAAGAAGATTACCATTTTCTTCCTAAGTTGGGTGAAGGACATCTTCCCGACGGTGGTCCTGCTGCCTTTCATCGCACGGTTCTTCTTCGTTGTCTCGAACCTGTCACGGAACTCCTGGCTGGCCCAATGGTTGGCCAGGGCCTCCCAGGCATCTGGGACGTTCGAGGCCCAATCTGGCCGAACGGTGAGATACTGCGGTGCTGTGAGGTACTTTGTCCGAGCAAAAGAGCTGTCGACCCTTTCACCGTGCTCTCTCCTGTCAAAATTAAAATTTGCGATGCGTTAGAAATATATACAAAAAATAGAAATTTATTAAGTGATTACCTGTAGAAGTCCTCGATCGCCGAGACTCGTGCCCCAGACATCAAATCCTGCACCTTCTGCTTGGCACTTCTGTCCATCACCGGGTCAAAGTCGGCCTCCTCCAACCCTGCACGAGGACGGTACCTAAGCTACAAACAAGTGTGATAGTAATGTCAGTAAATACCCTTTCGACAAATGACAAAATAGAGATGTGTTCAACCTCACCCAAAACTCCCGCTTAATCTCCTCGGCGGCTGTGCTGTCTATATACATTCTAATATGCAAATGCATCCTCCTGTGGTGACGGAGCTGATATCTGTATGTACCAACTCGACCCCCTGGCTGATCCAGTTGTGGGACGGGTGGGTGGGGCGGTCAAAAGCATCCTGCGGTACCTCCCCTTTAAGAATGTATCGTCCATGCAAAGCACTGGCCAGCAATGCCTAAATGCTTCGATGCACGGACCAAATACCCAACATAGTCTCAACTGGTACATATGACCTTCGGCATAGGAGCCATCTGCCAGCTGCACGAGCCGCTGGTCAATTCCCCATTCAGCGCCTGGGTTGGTCAATGCTATTTGCCGCAGAAGACGGGGAGTCCAGTTATACGAGTCTTTGAATCCCCCAAATATCATCGTTAGTGCCTTTTGTTTTGTCCGTCAAATAAGGTGGTATGGGATTACCATCCCTGTTCGGCTTTGCATCTCCGCAATTATGGTGTTTGGTGCTAGTTTGATGTCTGACTCGACTATGCTAAGGAGTGTCTGGGCTATGTACTTGGCATCCATGACCTTGTTTATTTTAGGACACCCTCTGCGTTACAAGTGTGCGGTTCATACCGTGAGATAATAAAATATTCATCATACTTCGGTCGATGGGCCCGTACAAGTTACGAGCACTCCCCCTCTTTTTTACACCCAACCACATAGACGTCTGGCCCAAACAGTAGCACTTTGTGCTCACGACGGGTGATGATGCCAAAATTGGAATTGAAGTGTTGCGCCTCCTGCTTACTCCCAAAACTTTGTCCTACTTGTATATCGTTATGCTGATATCCCCAGCAAGATATTTGAGAGAAATCAGTCATAACGCAGTTCGCTGCTTATACTTCGCGAAAGTACGCGACAGCAGTCCCTGCATCATCCTCACCATCATCCTCACCTTCTCCCGTCATGTCGACCTCATCATCTTCCATGTCCGCCACATCAATCTCCTCCGCTACGACAACCCTATTATGCCCTCCAACCCTCTCCTCTACTTCCGCAATTTGACCTTGCCATGAGCCTCCAATATCTATCGTGTTACTAGGAACATATGTAGCAGACTTTACAGCTATTGATGATATTTCGCTTGTGCCTCCCTCTTCTTGTGGTAGCATTACAGCGTACATACCAATCTCGAACGCTTCCTCAACAAACTTTGCAACATACAAGTCACAGGAACTTCGGTTCCGAAGCTCCCACAGGTTACACACTACATGCGAAGTGTTCGGGATGTAACGGGGACGAACCGCCTGTAGGCGTACTTTGAAGTTTTGCCGATCTATACCAAGTGTTCTGGCTACCACCCTATTAAGTCTTTAGGTCCTATAGGAAGATCTATTGCGGCTTGTGTGTGCGTGTAACTGTGCATGCTGACAAAAGCACCCTGCACATCTGTTGGCGCATCTCCATAGAAAATATGCAGTGTTGTACCCATAAAGATATGTCCATATGTTATTCAAAAAAATCGTCACTTATCTATAAATGCATTCTCAATTATTGCGAAAGTATGCCACACTGTCACTCATCTATATATGCATTAAAAACATTATTACAATTAAAACTAATTTAGTTAATAATGTAACATTTTATGTAAATTGCCAAAAGATACATGGATGCGCTCATATATTTAATAATATTATATTTATTTTATGCATTTACGGAAAAAAACGTAATTCTGCCACAGAATTATGGAAACTAGAATTATATATTTTCAAAATTTTATTTCAATATAATATTTTTTGTTCATTTTATTGCCTAAAAAAATCCCCTCTATAATAATGTTTATGCTTGTAAAATCTCCTAAAAAAATGAGCTAATATCACATGTGCAGATTTGTCCTTAATATTTTCTTACCACTATTACAAATTATTGTTTAATTAGTTATTATTCTATGCTGATTTTACATAGCACACCTGTTTTTTTTGCTTATATGCATGCCTACAGTCTCCGTTAATATTTTGTTAGCACCAATAGAAATTAGTCAGTACTATAGTCATAACATGTACAACATTATGGCACATTTTACTACTGTATAAATCTACATTAATCTATATTTTATTCTACTGTACTATACAAGTCTAAACACAATCGTTTTTTAAAATGCATACCTATTGATAATATGTCAAATAATAAGTCTGCTCACGAGGTACCAACACCTGTGCATTGAAACACATGAAATAATGAATGAAAGTTTAAAAACTAAAATATCATCTACATATTACATTACCTCCAGACTGGTTCCAAGAAAAAAACAAAGCACCTTGATGAAGACAGGGAGAAAACACACGCAACACAAGCATAGCTGAGCACCGGGCAACAAAAATGCACACGCGTAGCTGAGCACCGGGCAGCAGAAATGTTGTGCGGACGACTGAGGACCACTCCTCGTTATATAGCCGAGCGTATGTGGATTAAATTATCATAAGCATGCAATTTATTAATCAGTAATTACTTATTTACTAATTAAACACATGCTTAACGCATAAGTAGGAGTCATGAAATGACATATATGGCAGACACGCAGTGACAGGCCACCAGCACTCATCTTTTTCTACATGCAACCACCGTTGATTTAGGCACGCACATCAATACATGCATCCACGCACTTCAACGCAGAGGGGGTATCTGAGGTGGGGAAAACCGAGGCGCGGGCGGAGCCGAGGCACACGCAGGGGCAGCCGCGTGGGCAGGCAAGGTGGCTTCCACCACCGGGCGTGGCCCTATATTTGTCGTGCCCGGTGGCGGAAGCCACGGTTCCGCCATGCCAGGTGGCTACAACGAGCACATTTCTGTATATCCCAAAGCATACTGTATAGTTTTACAATTTCTATTTACATGTATATTATTTAATCAATTTTTCCGTGAACAATAGTGACTAAATAAAAAACATTTGGGAACTTTGAGAAGAACCATTAAGAAAAGGCTACAAAGTACTACCGCATATGGTTTGTTCAAAAATGACAAATTTCAAGATGTAGATTTTAATTTTAATTTAATCTTTGAAAGAACAATACACGGTGCACGCTAATCTGCTCCTTCAATAAATGTGGAGGTGAGATACAATATCTGCTCTGGTAGAGGTGTGATACAAATCACAACCCAAATCTCTTTTTAATCTTAATTTAAGATTTCAAATTGTAGACTTTACATCCGCTCCTTCAATCAATGTGGAGGTGACATACAAGATGCAAAAAAGGTTGTTATTTTAGGGAAAACAACATGAGAGATGTGTTGGCCTTTTGCTGGGCTAATTGGCCTTGGCCCATCCGGAGGATAAGAGGGAGAGAGGGCAGCAGCTGCAGCCCTAAGGCCTCATATACAGGTTCCTTTAAACAAAATCCACTCCCTATATTTTTCTCATCTCCAACAGTGTCCCATATATAGAGAATTGTATAGGGGGAGGAGAGAGAACCCTTACATATAAGGGAATGGGGAGCAATCCTCTATTTTAAGAAATGGTATAAAGAGATCTGTTGGAGCACATAGGGGAAGAATCCATCCCCTATTTTGAGGTAGAGGATGCTTTAGGGTGTGCTGTTGGAGACAGCCTAAGTAGGAAACGAGAAGCAGCAGCACGGATGCGTGCAGCGCGTGCATCGTGGGGCTGGTCCTCCGGCTTCCCCGTGCGGTTTGTTGCTCCTCCGTGCTTATCCTCTATCTATTTAGCCGGTTGCCTACTCGGGTGGGCATATGCGCAAGCACGAGCTTGTTTTTCCCCTCTTTCTCTATGCACTTCACTGTTCTTCCTCGCCCGTCGGTTCGCCGGGCGGCGGTGGTCCTAGTGGTGGTGGTGCTACCCCTATGGCCCTCTCCGACTTGGGTACCCGGTGGCCACTGGTTTAAGCGCCGAGTCCTTGTGCTGCTCCTCCTCTGCTCCTCGGGTCTCCACCTCGGCTCAGTTCGTGGTGGGGGCGACAGAAATCGTATCTTCAGATCATCTAGTCGCTGGTTACACGGTGTAGCCCGACGATCTGTTTTCTGGGACAACGAGCTGCTCGCGCTTTGCCTTTCTTTGCTTCCTTCTTTGTCGGCTCGGATCCGACACTGAGTAAGAATTTCTGTGGCTACCCCCTTTGTGGTTGTTTGTGCAGTGTACCAATTGGAGATTTTGGGTATCTAATTCTTGAATTAGAGGCTAAATCTCTGGTTTGGAGCACTGTTTTGTGGCTGTGGTATTTACCCTAATACTGCTCTGTGATTATAATCTGATTGAGGCATAATTGTATATATAATTTCCTGATCATATCTTGTGGCAGATTTAATTAGAAGCTGCTCTGTTTTAAGATTGTTTTCATTGACTGCATCCAAATTGGTGCCCTGAACTGCTGGTACTTTACTTCATGGATGATTGGTTAATAGTGGAATCTATATCTTTGTCTGTTCCTAGTGCTATTCGACTGTACATATGTGCTGTCCAGTTTGCACTTGGTACTTGGCATTCAATTTGTTGCACTTGAGTGCTATTCAGTTGGTTCAGATTGTTTTGGTATTGTTTCCGGTGGCTATTAACTGAAATTCACGTAGATCAGCAGTTATGTTTGGCTAAATTGGGATGCTTTGGGCTAAATTCTATCCTAAAACAGTGTAGAAATAATTGTCTAATCCTTTATATTGATCTCAGATTATATTTGTCTGTGATATCACTGAGTACTGTGACTTGGACGCCTGTTTTTCAGCAACCAGTCATTAGTTTAATTTTGAGAGCTTTTTAAATCAACTCAATTGTGATTTATTCCCTTGATTTGCTGGTTGTCATTTTGTAATTGGTCTATCATGATGCTTGGTGCTTTGCATTCCAATCTTGTAGAGTACATGATAAATATACTATTCCATGGCATTGATGTAGTGTTTTTGCTCTTATTATGTATATTCTGTTTAATTGGCCAATTTATTATGCTTATATCGCACTATGTTCAACAAGATGCACAAGAAGTGGTCAAGAGATAATATGCGTATGTGTCACCATCAGAATCATTGGTCAGCAAGGCCATCGATATGATGATTAATGCCCAATAAACATGTGATAAAATGGCAACATAGTTTTGGATGATTATATTATGTATTGTTTACAGGATCAATACTTGACGTCAATGGTTTAATGCTCAAGATATTAATGTTAAACATTATACCATGGTGAAGTTATTTAGGTACTAAGGAGGTATACACTAACAGAACAAATCTTTCATTGTTTTATTAGCTAGCATTTCAACCATGGTGAAAATTACTGATGGCAATCAGGCAAATCAATTCAAAAATATAATAAATTGAAAACAGAGAATGTGGTATAAAAGTAAAAAAGGTTGATTCAGTTGACTTCCCTACCTGTTTTCATCAGTGCATCCACCCTTGCTCGGAGCCTTTTGTTTTGTGTCACTGGTGTCACGTTTAGATCAACTTCCCTCAGTTTATTGGAAGTAGTTGCTGCAGAAACAGCACCAAGTTCTGGTGTGGTGTCTGCTTGTGCAATTTGCATGGCAACTTTGGTTTCAGCAGGGAAGAATAATCTTGCAAATGAGACTGCAGGGATAACAGATCATTTTAGCATGGTGTGCTCTATTCCAAGTGATATGGTATGGTTGAATAACATTAGGCATACTCTAAGAACAGCATATGTGATACATGCTAAAATTACCTATTTCTACGAAATATGCACAAAACTTCTGTTGGTGGAAGGATTTTAGGGGTGGACCTGGTGGGTTTCTTCTCTCTTTATTTTTTCGAGAAAACAATGAATTAATCCACATTCTTGTAAATCTTTTTAAACTTGAGAATAAAATGGAAAGCTACCTGTAACTTTCATTCTATCAAGCATGAAAGCAGATTTCACCTCTGTTTTCTAGGAAGTGAAGCTTCATGTGAAGATCATCCGCCAATAAAGGTAAGGGGGCACAATCTTCCACTAGCATAAGGTTCCTCATCATCTACCTCTCGAGGATAGCAATGCACATCTTAGCTTTACATGACTCCTGACCTTTTTCATCTTTGCATTTTGCATGTGTTAACCTTAAACAAATACTAATTGCACATCGACCATTAGCTGCCAACTGTGACACCATCGCCCCTATGTTTAGAAGACACATGATGATAGCTGGATCTATCCTCATAGCAGCCAGGTGGAGTGTTGTGAATCCACGACTATTACTCAGATTCAAGTTAGCCAGTCCCAAGTCTAACAACCCTAAAACAACTCTGGAATCACAGTAAGCAGCAGCGTAGTGCAGAGTGTTGGCACCATCTAAGGTGATTTTAGACTCATGAAGAAGCAACCTCACAAGCTCGACATCATCAGCATCCATTGCTCTGTGGATTGCACGGACTCTTTTCTCATATACAGGGTCAGAAATGATAGTGTCAACATCACTTAACTATGATTTCTGTCGCATCATTTTTATCTCATCAACAACTTCTGGAGGGAGTATTTCCTTGTCCAAAGATATATTGTGAAAGTCAGTTCTTGCAATCCTCCAAATGCATTTCTTGAGCACTTGAGTCTGCTCTGAGTGGAAAGCAACTTGTACAATAGGAAGGACATCTTCCAGCAGAGCCTTGTCGACAAAGGTAAGAAGCCGTTGCTGCAGTAGAAGACCATTTTAACCCAAATCAGTATCAACATGTCACGAGAAATGGATACATAATGTAAATGTTTTTGACAGACGATGAATGCACAGACCATTAAATTATAGAGTACTAAATAAATATTTTTTTAGTAAAGGGGCAGGAGAACTGCCTTCTACTCAAAAAGTAAGAAGGTTACAGGGTAGGGAGATATACAAACCAGGGTTAGGGATATACAAACCAGCTATAAAATTACTGAAAAATCTAAGCTATACTAAAATTACTGAACATCTGTTGCGCAACGTAGCAGCTGTAATCCAAACTAACTGATTAAAGAGTATTTGTTCTAACTAATAAAATCATAATTATACCCAGTTTACATGGAAAAGGTAAAAGGGCAACATGCAATCTTTACGGTGCTAAGCTGTGAAGACCATTTTACCTCGACTATGTGTTTCAACAAATGAAACATTCATTCATCTCGCATCCTTTACTTCTTTTCAAATCTATTATTTTCACTAGGTTATTAGCATGACAAATAGACAGCTAGATTGGAAATAAAAATTTGGATATGTTCCAACAAACTCCAGGTTCATTCATCTTTCATCCTTTTAGCCCTTTTCAAATCTATTATTTTCACTAGGTTATTATTAGCATGACAAATAAATTGAAAATGTGTGCACCATCAAATACACAAATTAGGGGAGAGAAAAACATGAATCAAGCTTATGCACCAGGCCTGGAAAAGGAAGAAATCATACTTCAACACTCCCCTACGCGTGTAGGCTCCAACAGACCTAAGACATATATAGACACCTCAACACTCCACATATGCCAAGTCTTGAAGTTAAGCCCTCTTGGCTCTGTCATGGATACCAAATTAAATTGCTGGACCTACCAATTTACCTAAAAGATTAAGCTCGTGAGGGACGGTTGACAATATTTACTTCAATATGAAGCCACGACACCAAGATTAGAATAAAGCATGGACCTTGCTTCAATATCCAACTAGGTGAGAAGTTTACAAATCTTTTAGCACATTTGACAATGTCCCAGAGTAATGACTTAGGAAAACGCACTCATGCCATTATGTCACGTTCAATACCCAAATACTCCATTCATTATCAAATAGTAATCGTTTGGACATTGACACCGTCTCCGAAATCGTATATCTACTACAATTAATTTAGAAAATTCAATTAAATTATAATATTATGGAAATTCTTTTTTAGGCGAATATATCTATATGATTATTATGTACTCAATCTAAATAGTTTTAAAAAAATTTATGAATAGTTTTAATGTTGAACTTAGGAAAAGTCTAAAACAACTACTGTTTTTAAATGGAGGGACTATCAAATTTATTGTTATACCTTTGTATTAGGTCCATTTAATTCCTAAATCCCTTCGTGCCGTAAGTTTTGACAGCAGCCATTCAGGCTTGGTACGCTACGTATGGCCACGCAATGAAAGAGTCACCTACACATGTTACAATTTGCTATGCAATCTACTTTTTTGTGTAATCACCTGTTATGATATAGTAAATGAAATAAAAGACCGTGTTTTTGTATCACGATTTGGGCCCCATTCTGTTCGAATTAGCAGTAACAGTAAGTCAAGAAACAGTCTTTGCGTCTCACCTGGAACAGCGAGATGAGCTCGGGTATGCTGAATGTCCACGCCGCGTGCATGAGCTCTATGGCATACCTTATGGCCGGCGGGCACGAGTCGTGTGGGCAAACGGGATCCACGCAGGTCACCACGTCGTGCGGCGCCGGACGGAGCTTGCCCGTGTACAGGTACCCCAGGAACGCCATGAATGCCTCGCGCCCCACACGGCCGCCCGGGACGAGCTCCTCCAATCCTCCATCATGTACCTCGGCCTCCCGCCGCCGCCGCCGCGCGCCGCGAAGAGGTCGTAGAAGAAGTTGCTGCGGTGGACGGGGACGGGCGGCCGCCGTCGGCCATGTCGACATCGGCGTCGAGGAGGAGGCGGTCTAGCTAGGTTCACCAGCGCCACGCTGCTCCCCCGCTCGCCACCCCACCCCTTCCCGCCGGGCAGCGTCGCGGCCGCCGCCGGAGGCCGCAGCGCGGCGGCGGCGCAAGGGCTGGAGACCTGGAGTGGCGGGGCGACGGTGACGCGAAGGCCGCGGACGGCACGGGCGTCATGGCTACCGCTGCTCCACAGGGCGCCCGGCTGCGAAGAGGCGCGTGCTCCATCGATCGCCGCGCCGAATCACCAGCCGGCTGCGCGGGAAGCCAAGGCGGGAGCTTTCCGGCCTCTTCCGGCCGAACTGAGCGATTCGAGCTCCGCTTGCTTGGTTGGCTCCATGTAGCTTGATTTGGCGTGAGCGAGCGGCAAATTGCGCCAAACCTTTTGCAGCAATGGCGGCGGATTTCGACGGTGCCCCGTGCGCCGGCACACCCCACACGTGCGCCATTTGCTACTTGCAAGGGAGCAGGTGAGCAGTTTGGCCAGGAGTTGAGAGCTCGACCACGCCGCGCCCCCCTTCCGGAAACCGAGACCATAATGGCTTCCGTAGCGGAGTAGCTCGCCGCCGCAGCCGAGATCGGCGAGACAGCCGGCCATATGGCGGCACCGCGGATGGCATGAGGGAGGGGAGAGGAAGGCGGGAATGGGATATTGGGATTGAGGATGCCAGAAGCGGCGGACAGGCCCCCAATCGAGGCAGGGAAGGCAGGCGGGAGGAGCACCTGGCCCCCGTATGATCAATGTGCAGTGCTAAATAGTATATAGGATGTTGTATCAAACTTAAACTTATATAATTAATTGAAAAAATTGCACTGTAGCCCCGGAAGTTGGCACTAAGTTTCACTTAGCCCACGGAAGTTGTAAATTACTCTGCCGGCCCCTCGAAGTTGGCACCGTTTGCACCACAAGCCCTGGACCGTTATATCCCCGTTAGATACTCACGTGGCGCTGACGTGGCATTAAAAAGCAGGAAGAAAATTAAGAATAACCTAAAAAATTCAAAAAATCATTAAAAATTCAGAAAAATCATTAAAAAAAATCAAAAAAATCATTAAAAAATCGGAAAAATCATTAAAAAAATCATAAAAAATTCAAAAAATCATAAAAAGAACATAAAAATCATTAAAAAAAAATCATAAAAAAACTCAGAAAAATCATAAAAAATTCAGAAAAATCATAAAAAATTCAGAGACATCATAGAAAACTCAGAAAAATAATAATAAAAAAAAGAAAATCATAAAAACTCAGAAAAATAATAAAAAAAATTCCGAAAATCATAAAAAACTCAGAAACATCATAAAAAAATAAAAAAATCATAAAAAACTCAGAAAAATCATAGAAAATTCAGAAACAACATAAAAAAATCAAAAAAAATCATAAACATTCAGAAAAATCATACTGTACGTGTCCTAGTTTGCTCCGTTTAAACGTGGTAGCCATCTACGCTAGCTAGGTACAGGAGGACCATGCATGCGTTACAGCCTTACAGGACAGATGAACTTTGGGACCAGCCTACATGCACGGCCTCTCTTGATCGATGCAGAAGGTATAAAGCGCAATGTTGATGTTAGGATGCGGATAGCCAGGATGCGACATGTTTACGATTTTTTCTGTTTTTTTTTATGATTTTTATGGTTTTTTCGAATTTTTTTTATGATTTTTATGAGTTTTTTATGATTTTCTGAATTTTATGATTTTTCTGAGTTTTTCATGATGTCTCTGAATTTTTATGATTTTTTCTGAATTTTTTTGGATTTTTCTTAGTTTTTTCTGATTTTTTTGATTTTTTTGATTTTTATGATTGTTTATGATTTTTCCGAATTTTTTATGATTTTTTAATGATTTTTTTAATGATTTTCCGATTTTTTTATGGTTTTTTTTATTTTTTTTAAAATGATTTTTTCTGAATTTTTTATGATTTTTATGATTTTTTTAATGATTTTTTGAATTTTTTAGGTTATTCTTTTTTTTTCCTGCTTTTTAACTCCACGTCAGCATCTAACGGGGATATAACGGTTCAGGGCCTGTGGTGCAAACGGTGCCAACTTCGAGGGGCCGGCAGAGTAATTTACAACTTCCGGGGGCTAAGTGAAACTTGGTGCCAACTTCCGGGGGCTACAGTGCAATTTTCTCTAATTAATTTATATGACTAATTTCAGTTTTAGAAAGTTTGCTATTAGTATTGATCAAACATACTCTTCCAACTAATTTATTTTATATGACTAGCATAGTTCTTTAAAGTTTTCTTTTCAAAGAAAATGATTTTAATTTATGAATTAATATATTTCCAAGCACATTACATTATAGCAAATATACTAAGGTACGTACTATATATTCAATAATAGTGTTAGTGCATAATATTTCGATAAGTTTACCAAAAATTCACAGATCGCTTCTTGATGTTCACTTATATACATTTGGTGCTTGACAGGGCCAGTCCTACAATTTGGAGGCCCTGGTGCGAAAATACAACAAAGTTACAAATAGGCCTCAAAATACAACAATATAAGAGAGAAAATTCAAAATTATGCACTTCTTTTTTAACTTATAAAAAAATCTTTAAAATTTAGAGAAACAAAATATTCATAACTAGTACTCCATGTATTCTAAAATATAAGACAGAAAATTATAGATATATACTTACTGTATTGGGTCAATTTAGAGGCCCTATTAGTTCGGGGGCCCTGTGCGGTCGCACAGCCCGCACATGCTCTGGGCCGGCCCTGGTGCTTGACTAATTGTAGCTCATATTGCTTTTCAAACACTTCAAATATTTTTATTAGCTAGTTATCACCGTGTCCAATATGAACATAATTGTACTATTGGTGTGTAATCTTCCTTTATTCTAAAGAATTGCATAACACTTGCTATACATATATACACATATAAAATATAATCTATTTATTTAGTTTTTGCCACACCACCCACAACTTGACTCAATGTCATGTGAATATTCAAGAAAAAAGTGTCATTTGATCACGGTTAAGTGTCCACACATGACAACCTCCGCTAGGTACGATACTATTATCATTGCTTTTCTACACTGCTATGGCATATTTGACTCGATTTATTGCATGACATAACAATATTTTTACGAAACATTTTTTTGCAAATAGCTCGTTGTAAATATAATGATAGGATCATAATGCAAATTAGTTTGTTATGTGTCGGCCCTCCCATGATGAAATCCTGGCTCCGTCCTTGCTTTTTTCTATTTGCTACACGCAAAAAAACAACTTTGCCCTCATTCTCTCATCTCTCTCCATCTCCCCTCTAGCCCACTATCCTCTCCGGCGACTCGGGCAACGGCTCACGGCAACGTTGGTGGAGATTCCCAGCATTAAGGCCAACATCCCTATCCCCTTGGCCTCCATTCTCCTCTCCGGCGACACAGGTGGCGGCTTGCATGCAGCGAGTTTGGAGCGGAAGATGCCGGTGATCCCACTGTCCCTCTGTTGACACCCAAATTTGGCAGAGAATTGGATATTCAGAAAGGGTCAAATATATTAGAATTATTGGGCTAAATCGAAAATGGGCTTTATCGGCAAGAGAGAAAGGCATAATGAAGAAACCGATGGAGACCAGAATTCTGAAGAAATACGATCTGATCGGAAGTGCGACGCGGTAAAATAGGTCGTATCGGTATCGACTTTGTAACACTATAAATAGGACCTTGGGCTTTGAGAATAAGAATAGACATCAAACACAAAACCTTTTCTCGAATCCGATCGACATCGTCGAAAGGCTTCAACTCGCAGGTAGAGCTATCTCGATGGGATAATCGATTCTCTTCTTGTAACCCGTATACATGGCTGCATCATGTTGATCTCATGTATATAAAGCATGTTAGACTGTCTCGGGATTTACCGATCTTTAACATGTTCTCGCATATTGCACTGTCTCGATTTAATCGATCTGTAATGTGTGTTTATCTTGTAATACTGATTGTCAAATATTACATATGCTTCTTCCTGAATCCGATATATGCGACTGTCTCGTTCAATCGATCTTGCATGTAACTTATTTAGGACCTTGCACGTGAAACGTTTGCCGATTAGTATTGCATTTACCTTTATTAGTCTTAAGCTTTTTCATCGGTTTATTGGCTCAATCTTGTTTTAGATTTGGATACTGTCTTGGCCTGATCAATCTATTCAATCTGTTTCTTGGTTTAATCTGATGAATTGATATGAAAGTTTATTGCTAATGTTATATAAAAATATCAAAAAGAAATAGAAAGATTTAGATTCGAATGCCTATTTAAATTTACTTGCTCTATCGGGTATTAAGCCGATAGACTTTATAATCGGTTAATTTAAAGCCGATTACCAATAACCTGATCTGGCTATATTGAAAAGCCGATTAGGGCGATATTACTGATGATTTTCTCCTTGTTAATTTACAGGTCAAATTGACTGGCACGCTTGGTTTTTGGTTGCGACACAATCACAGAATTGACGCTTCCGCACGTGTGTTCACAGGAGTTCACTCTTTTGTGTCAACACCCTCTCCACTCCGACCTCCTCTCTATCCTCTTAGATGACGCAGTGGATCACGGCGACGTTGGCAGTGGAGGGTTGTCGGTGATGAGGTATCCATTTCTCGCCTCTCCAGCCTCCTTTCTTCTCTCCAGTGATGAGGTCGTGGCTCATCCGCTCACGGCAACAACGGTGAATGCATCGCAGAAGACAGGTAAAGCACTACTACAGTGGAGGAACGCCGGCGACAAGCCGCAATTAATGTCATGTACAAGGCCAGAAGGCACGGGACGGCGGCCGGTGGCAGCGTAGAAGGGACAGAGGAAGAAGGGCCCGAGCCAAAGGAAGAAGAAGAGTAGATGTGTCATTTCATGTGCACTGATAAAAGAAAGTGATGAAATGGCAAAATAAATAGGTCACCAATGTTAGGACTGACATTTTAAAGTTTGCCATGAAATCGATGGCACAATGGTGAGACCATATCTAGAGAGTGGCATGATGCCATTTTTCTCATGTAGGTGAGGATGGGATGGGACGCTTGCTTGCATTGGTCCTGGGCTGAATTGAAAACAAGGGATTTGCGGGTTTGCTAGGCCTTGGGCATCTATCAGTGAAAAATAGAGAGCTAAGGCCAATGTGTCCCACAATTTGGCCTGTCGAGATAATCCGAAGAAAAAGCTGTCTATTGTCTAAACTCGGACACCAATTTAGTACTAAACGAGCGAGGTGGCCCGCACGTTTGCTCGGCTAGATTTGTTTTGGTATATAGTGTTTATCTCTAACTCATAATCTATCTCTAATATATCAGATCGGATTTAGAGTTTATCTCTAATATATTATATTAACTTTAGTATTTAATATGAATTTCTAATATTTTCTTTTAATCTAAGCCACATAGATCTTTTATTTTTTTCTTTGATTAATCTATCCCGTTATAATTTGGTCCCACAGTTGATTGAACGGATAAAATAACCATATTATATCATCTTTAGTATTTAATCCGAATTTCTAATATTCTTCTTTTAATCTAAGCCGTTATAATCCAGCCCCACAAAATCAACGGCATAGATCTTTTATTTTTTTTCTTAATTTATGTGAGAATTTCTTTGATTGATCTTGGCCGTTATAATTTGGTCCCACCGTTGATCGAACTGCTGAAATAATTTGGATGATGTGGACAAACGTGGTGGCTTCTTTTTCCCCTCCTTTATATATATAATAGACTTCAAAATCAAATTTAAGTGGTTATTGAACCCTCAAAATAGAATATAACTAGTCCTTTTAACGAGATAGTGGGTGGTTTTAGAAGACGTCGCATACACATAAGTGGCTTTTGCTTATTTGACTTAGGCATTCATATGGCTGCGGACGTGGTCACATCACCCTTCTCTCTAGGGTGGTGATCGGATTTGATAAGGTCGGATATCATTCTATCTATATCCATATTCGTATTTTTTATCGCATACAGATTCGAATACAAATGTGTCGAATATGGATACAAATTCGAATAATACTGGAAACATCGGTTATGAAAATAAAGCAAATACATATTGGTTTAGACAAGGATACATATATTGTTAGTCAAATAGTTAAATTTCAATTTTAAAAATCTGTTCCAAATTTTAAAAAAATGTTCAAAATTTAAATTTAAAAGTGAGAATCTATAACATTAGAAAAAACAAAACATTAAATAGTCTGTACTCGAATATTATTAAATTAATGTAGATTTTAAAATTCAAAAATTAAATTAAAAAGTTGGGAAAATCATCAATAAAAAATTCTAGAAACATATTCAGATGATATCCATATTTATATTCGAATATTATCCTAACAAAAACTCTGATATTCGTTATTTACCGAATAATGAGTGATCCATATAAGTATCCATATTCACGTTAAATTATCCATATCCTAATCCGTAAAAATAGTCGAATATTCATAAAACTATCCAAATCACTATCCGATCAATTCGATCGATCGGTCTAATAATATCCGTACCATTTCAACCCCTACTTCTCTCTCCTCCAATGGTGTCGTCGCACATCTCCTCTCATGTTGGCATTGCCAGTCGGCCATCATCGTCACCTCCTGCCCCGCCATCTCCATCTCCTTCCTCCTGCCTAAACCTCCTCATCATCGTTGTGTTCTCCAATGGCGCTCCCACTCTTCTTCTATATCTTCCTCCATGATGCCTTCCCTAACTTCCCCCTCGTCCCCAACTCTGGCAACGCACAAGGGACAAATGTGGTGGCCGCCACCGTGCTTTATGTGGCATTCTCTCACACACAGGCTAGGGCCCAGTGTCGTGGGATAAGAAGCCAACTATTGTGCTATAGGGGCCTATCGCATCACTGTCATGTGGGAAGAAGTCGGTCATCGCATCACCATTGTGTGGGGAATAAATGATGGTCGTTGTACCGCTGCCATGCATGCCTATGAGGAGAAACTAACCTTTGCTTCGATAAAAGGATGAGCACTACGGAAAAGCATGGGGATATGATGACAAGAGGAGTACATCATGGGTAGGGAATAGGGGATGTGGACTGAAGAGAGGAGCTCAGTAGACCAAATTGGAGAATGCAAGAAGCCATGTGAAATATGCATGTGCACATATAATACATATGGGCAACATATCTAGTATTAATGTCCATTAGATGCTAAGAGCATCCCCAACAACTCCTCTATACCTTTCTCTGAAACACTATTCATGTCTGAATGAATAATAATGTTTCAGAGGGATGGATAGAGTCTAGAGGGGCTATTGGGGATGCTCTAACAAGCTAACATTAGATTTGGATTATTGAATTCATAAGGAGCACCTTAGTTATAGACTGACATAAACTTTCTTTCTCACTTCATATAAGTATGTTAGCTACCAATGGATATTAACATTAGTTATGTTGTTATGGGTACGTACAAACTACAAAGTCAAGATCAACAGCAATCCAATTTACAGGCAACAGCATGTCCTTAGCCGCCACGTCATGAGCAACAACTGGTCGCCCCCTAGGGCCACACGGTCGCCAGTCGCCACACCAGCCGACTTGTGCGCGACGACCCTAACCCACCCGGCCACCCGATCCGAGCCGGACGTCGCACCAGATGCGATCCGACCGCGCGGACCATCACCCATCCCGCATTCGGCACCGCCGCACGGGCGCCGCCCATGGCATGGCGCACTCGGCTACCACCCCACGTCCCACTGACATCTCGGCCCCACCGTTCGCGTCCCGGTCGGTGGCGCGTCCCCGTCCACCCACGTATAAAAACCGTCACGCGCTGCGCCGCCTGCAAGTGCAGAGGCTTCCTCCTCCCCTTCCCGTCCCGTGGGCCGTGTCCCTGTCCGCGTCGCCGCCTTCGGTTCCGTTGTTTTTCGGAAGAGGAAAACCAGAAACAAAATCCGCCAATTCCCCGCGCATGCGCCCCAATCCGGCCTAATCGAGGTGAGTTTTCGGAGGAATCGGTCTCGATTTGTGCGATTTCTGAGTTGAATTCGCCCCCCGGTTCTGTGTTTTTCAATCGTGGATTTTCGGGGGTGCTGTTACTTGTTAGGGCTGGCTCTGATCGGCGATTTCGTGTTGTTTTTGCAGGGGCATTTTTTCCGGGTTGGGATCGGTTGTTTTTGCCGAGGGGAAGATGGACGAGTTCGAGCTTGAGGATAACCTGGAGTTCCTCCTCCAGAGCATCCAGGAGCTCATGGAGGAGCAGGGGGAGGAGAACCCCTTCGGCGATGGCAACCAGAACGAGCTCCTCGCCAGCCTCGTCAACTACGACCAGGTACGCCGCCGCCGCGTCTCTCGGCGGTTGGTCGCCGGCGTGGTTTGAGGTCGTCGGGGCGTCGCGGCTCCATCAGTGCCGGGAAATTAAATTTATAGGCTTTTCTCGTCTTGCTTTGCAGGACAACACGAAGCCGGATGTGTCCGTGGAGGATGTGGTGGACGGGATGGACATGCAAGGGATCCCCTGGGACAAGATGGTGTTCCCGAGGGATCAGTACCGGGAGATCAAGTTGAAGAACTATAGGAATTATCAGAACCTCAGTTATGCCCGGGAGGATGCATTGAAGGTGAGCTATCGCGCAGTTGTGCTGTTACATTCTTTTTACTTCTTTTTATCCGCCTGTCCGCTTATTGAGGCAAATGGTAGCGAGTTTGTTCGCTGACGGACAATTAAGTGTGTAGATTATATCTGTTGGAACTATCTCTGTCATTGATTTTGTGCCGGAAGATCACAATATTTGGATATTTGGTAAGTGGCCCAAGCCTATGAAAATATGAGCCAATCAGACAATGGTACAGACATGGCCATGCGGTGTATTGTGGAGACACCATAAACGAAAATACTTGTTGGTTTTGTTGGAGTTGAAATTCTTGATTTTCCTAGAAGTACAATGTTTCCATGTGGTAGATGAAATACATTAGTGTTAAAGGGTTGAATGCTCATGGAGTCATGGATAGCTATCTTTCATTGTGAGGACGAGTCTTCCTTGAATTAGATTTGCTTTACGGGAAAACTAGGTATAATCTTCAACACGAAAAATGTTGTAGCTGGAATGATTAAAATTTCTATAATATTTTATTGTATGGATTCTAACTTGTGCACAATGGATTTAAACAAATGTTTGTTGTGTGGGACATTGCGAGTTAGAATGGCCGAACTGCCTTCAAGCACAAGCTGCACAACATGGTAGATGAAGCATTGTAGTGTTTGAAGGTGGAATACTCATGAGTCATGATCTATTATTTTTTCAGTGTGGTGTTAATGTATGAAGGTTGAAATACCCATGATTTCTTCATTTAGGGTAGTTGCTCCTTGGTTTAGTAATATCTTTCACTAAAATTTAGTTGAATACTGTAGGATCTGGCATTGTGTTACATATAATCTACAATAGTATAGATGGTTAGTAAGATGGTTGCTGTGACTGAAATGGAACATCAACATGATATTTTATTGTAGACCGCTAACCTGTATAAGGAAAAACCCAAGTTATTTATCTTTATGCAAATTGAATTTATCTGAATTAGATAAGAAATGTTCATTTTGTTTTTATAATGTGTTGATTCTTGACTTATGATAGTTTGTCAAATATAAATTTGGACATGCTTGCTAATTTTGCAGGGTTTGCCCTGGTCATTACTTGCAAGTTGTGCACATAATAATTCACATATATAAATAACTTTGCTACAAAAATTTCCATTGACATCCTAACAGCCTCAGTTTGAGTCAGTGATGCCATGGAAAACCTTCATAAAGGTGAAATTGTATGGTTTGTACTTGTGATATATGAAAAATTGTTTGACACATTGTCAAACTGACAAAATGATGGAAATTAATAAATGCCTACTAGTTGGAACATAGTTTGTTAGAAAATGACTGCTGATGCTGAATGTCCATGATGAACTAAATCAGGGTGTGAAGAATGTCAAGTCGACAGCAGTATGACAATGTTTTTCTGAAACATGTTATAGCATCATGACATGTGCCTGTGCACATGCGCATAAACCTTTCTAGTTGCTGCTTGGCATTGTTGAAGGATGAACTATTTAATTAGGAAGTGTTCTGTCTTTTTTTTGCTTAGGAAAGTTAACATGTTTTGTTGATCCAGTGAACTATCGAGCATACTATAGCAAACCAAATAATGACTAGTTAGCACTAATTAATGCTGTCCTAAACAAATAATTAGTGAACACAACTAGTTACTATTAACAGAGTGACCAATCGTGCAATTTTTGTCAATTGCATGATTAAGTAAGACTATATAATCCCATGAAGTTAAGAACTTCTTTGTGCAGGTAGGTAAACACCATGTATCAGCAAGATCCTTTATGAGTTCATGCAACAAACAAAATGGGACCTTAGGTAAGGTAGTCAAGTAGTGTTTGGATGGCTGTCTGTGCTTACATGGATTGCCCTGTCCTGTATTAGATGGTGCTAATGATTATTAAGTTGTTATATAACTACCTGTGAGCATGGAGGTTTCATTTGTAACCCGTGCTTAAAGCTCTGTTCTTTTGGGTTGATTTGAAAGGCTGAAATGACTCAATTTCGAGAGCTTCTCGAGGTAGTCTCGAGATTCGGATCTATTTCATTTGACTTGCTTTTTAAAACGTTAGGACCCACCTTCGAGACAGCGAAAAAACAAACTCAAAAAAAATCAAAGCATATGTCTTTTCAAAATATAGATAAGTCGTTAAGCTGTTAAGCCATTAAACTGTTAAGCTGAAAAGAACCGGGCTTAAATCCTACTCAAGGCCCACTACGGATTTTATAGGACGATTAATCAGGACAATTTGGTTTCTGGGCACCATCATCAAAAGTAAGTATTTTCTATTGGCATCACGTGTAATAATTTTGGAATTTTATTGATTTTGATTTTAATTTGTTTACTGACTAGTTCAAACAAGTTCGATCGGAAATTTAAACTAGAGTTGCCTTTTTTAATGTTAGTTCGATTGTAGATATGTGCTGATTTTATGTAAGAATGAATAAAGCATATGATGTCGTTGAAAAACCTTGAATTCGAGTGTTCTTGTTTCAAGGGGTGTCATATGTGCCTCATTTGAATTGTTATAGGTATAGATGTGCATATGACCTAAAGTTAATTTTTTAAAAGAAAAAGCCATTGAATTTGCGTAGTTCAAATAATGGTGCTCAAATACTTTTTGGTTGTTTAAGTTGAATGTTGGATTGGTGAGATGGTATCATAATGTTTTGTTGATTAAATAACTTGTCGAGGTAAGCTAATGTTGGTTGGTTGCATGAGCCAGGGATTTGTTTCTTGGTCTGATTTTACTGATTATCGGTGAAATCATTTGATCCTCTCTGTGGGTACTGATTTTTTACTGGCTTGGCGAAAAAAATTGTATTTGATCAAATTTTGGTTGAATTTGATTATTCATATAGAAGATTGTTTACAGAAAAATTACACAATGTAAGGGATATAGCTTAGCGGGAAGAGAAATCATTGGTTTACATGTGGTTGTGGGTTCAATTCTTGGTATACACATTTTCCTTCATATTTTTTATTTTCCTAAAATCCAGATTTGAAAAAAAAATGGCCGAAATTCAACATTTTTTTGGTACAAATTGGTTTTTGCATCCCCTCGCCCCCCTAGGGCCCAACCCCACTATCAATTTTCTAGAACTGAAAAACAAAACTCTGGCATGAGCTGTGGATTGTGGATTACCTTATCCTTTATTAGATGGTTGTAGGGGCTTATTCTGGTTGGTTATATATGATGGGCTGATAGTAGTACGGTGCAAAATCTTATTCGTTGTGAAGTTGATTTTTGATGGGCTGCGATGGTAGAGTGAATCAAGTAACTTTTTGCAAATCTTTTATGCATTGAAATTCAAAATAGCATCTTGATGTTTAAAACCATCGCCGAGCACCACTGGCTGAGATTGATTTTGGTTTGTTGAATGGCTTGTCTGCAATTCAAAATAACTCATGGTTGTTGCTGATCAATTATTTATCACTTAATTACTACTGGTACCAATAATATCGATGATCAGAATTGATAAACAATAAGAACCAACAAGAATCTATGATTACTTGTGCCTGCATGAGTTCATTTAGCATGGGAGACAAGATCTTCTACCTGCCTTAAAGCATGTTAAGAGAAAACCCCAAACCCCTTCATCCTCTTATCCTTTGTTGAATTTGTATGATTTCATATGGTTGGTGACATGAAATTTGTAAGTCAAGGAAATATATTGATGTATTGTAATCCAATCCAGTAGCAATTACCTGACGAAATCTTGAACTTTCTGGTTGTACTGTAAACTGGTATCATGGCAAATAGAAACGTGATTAAGGCTGTCAATTTAGTTTTTTTTTTTGGCTTCAAATGCCATGTGGCTTAAGATATAATTGTATTAGGATGCAACTTGCTATAGAAGCAACTAATTCAGGGGGGCTAGGGAGGAAACTAGTCTGTGGATTCCAGCTAATATGGTAGATGTGCTGTTAAGACTGATTGACAATGACAAGTTTCATGGTGACATAGAGAGGCATCTTTCTTTGAGATCCATTCAGTTTAAATGAATTCCGTACAAAGTCAGTGTATCAAATACCTGATTATTGGCACACTGACATCTGTGGATGATGATATCGCCTTTTCTTTTTCTTGTAGACTCATGTCATGATCTACTTTATTATGTATCAGATCATGCTTGTGTTAGCAATAGTCTGCTAGAAAATTCATCCAACATTATTATGTTGTTATTTTTATTATGGTCATAATCCAGTATACTATTGAAAGTTCACTGTACAAGCAAAGTCTGAACAATGTTTTTTCTCATCAACTTGTTTGTTGATCAGCTTTCTGTTTTTCCTATTTTTTTTTTCTCTTCCAGGAGTGCAAACAAGTGAAGGAGGATAGCTCTTACTATGATTTCCAATACAGCACAAGGCGTGCTCAGCCATCAATCGTACATTTTCAGGTTTTAATTTTTTCTGTTTAGACATTCTATTACAATGTATGGAGCTTAATTATTGCTTTGGATGATCTTTTTTGAACTTAGATGTCTTCTAAACTAAATTAAGAATATTGTTTCAAGAAAGGAGAAACTTCTTCATGATGAACCTGTAGAATGTAGAGTAGGAATTGCAAAAGGTGTTCGTTCTTCTATTTTTCAGCACTATGTCATAAGCAACGGTTTAGAAAATTAAATTTGATTCCAGCATGTATAATAGATTTTAATCTGATTCTTAAAAATGTGAAATCACTTTTTTTTGTATTGCTGTTACCCCCAATGAAGTGTTACAGTCTTGAAATTTGAACTGTTCCAAGGATTATTATTAATAGGAATTTCAACAAAAATGGCATACCTTTTCTGGAGGTGATGTTGCATCTCAAGATTGTGAGGACACTCCACTTGGCTGCTACAAAATGGACAAAACAATAGCTTGAAGGATACTTCAACATGCTGAGCTCGATATCATTTTGGAGACCAGAAAGCTGAAGACAGCAATCTGCTACTCTATAAACACAGGATTTACTCTAAGATAATATAACTTTGAGTGAAGTTCTGTATAGGGTAGAAAATGGAATTGCATAATTATCTTACAATAAGATGACACACATTACTTACCATTGAAGAATACACTAGCACATTCAGATCACGTTGGTACCAACTCTAGATTTGGTTTTTACTTAAATTGACAATTTTAACCCAAAAAATTAAAAGAATCCTTTTCTCTTGTCAATTTCCAATTTGCCATATCCCTAGTTGGGGAATTTTGCCTTTCACAGGTGTTCTACTAATTCCTGGAGTCAGTTTCCTTAAAATGTTAATGTTGTAACTTCACCTAGAAGTTCTTTTCCTCAGATTATAACTTACGCTCTATAGTGACATCAGAACAAGTAATTGCAAATTTGGCATAGGTCTATTTTGGCAAGTCAGTATTTTTATGCTTGATGCCTGATGTAGCACTAATGAATATAGATATGAGGAATGTAGTTGAGTTCTGACAATTCAATTCTGCAGCTGAGAAATCTGGTCTGGGCAACAAGTAAACATGATGTTTACACCGTGCACAACCAATCAGTGACACATTGGTCATCATTGGACCAGATAAGCACTGAGCTACTCAATGCTGATGATTGCATTATCCCGAAACAGGTACATCCTTTTCTACCCACATCTTAGGTCTGTTGTTTGTTGACATATCTTATGTTTGGCCTAATACATTTTATCAAATTTTCTTGTTGCTTGTCAGAGAGGGCATGGTTCACAGTCTGTTGCAATGGTCCAGGTCACAACTATGGCTGTAGATGATAGTTTATTGGTAGTTGGTGGTTTTCAGGGTGAGCTTATATGCAAGGTATGTTATTGGCAAAATATATCTTCTGTACTCTACGGTCTTGTCTGATAACTCGTGATTAATTTCTTTGATATTTTAATAGCGCCTGGAGGATGATGGAGTTGTTTTCAGCACAAGAGTTACAGATGATGAGAATGCTATCACCAACTCTTTAGAGATCTACCAGGATCTCAGGTAAATCTGATGCTTTTGGAGCCAGCACATGTTAAATTCAGTTTCTTTTTAACAGTTCTCTAATAATAAATGTATATTTTCAGTGGATCAAGGCGGTTGGTGGCTGCTAATAATGACTGCTCTGTCAGAATTTTTGATACCGAGTACTTTGACCTTGTTAAGCACCATGTCTTCCCATGGTCTGTGAATGTAAGTAGCTCTACTTGTTTATCCCTTACAGTTATATCCTTTCTTTCTAAAACCTAGTTTCCAAACAGAGTGTTTCGGTGAGTCCATATGGGAAGCTCTTTGCTGTCCTTGGGGATCATGAAGATGGCTTAGTAGTGGATCCCAAATGTGGCAAGGTAAGTGCATAAGTATGTCAAACATAAGTTTCAGGTGATTAGTGGTTTCTGGTTAAGATGATTTTGTTGACCTTTTTCTTGTTCCTCCAGGCAATTGGTTCAGTTAGGGGGCACTTGGATTATTCTTTTGCATCAGCTTGGCATCCTGATGGTAATATCTTGGCTACCGGAAGTCAAGACACAACATGTAGGTTGTGGGACATTAGAAACCTATCACATTCCTTAGCTGTGCTCAGTGGAAGGATGGGTTCGATACGCTGTATCAAGTTTTCTTCAGACGGGCGGTTCTTAGCAACATCGGAGCCTATGGATTTTGTCCATATCTATGATTCTTATGCAGATTATGGCAAATCTCATGAGATGGACTTCTTTGGTGAGATAGCTGGTTTGTCATTCAGCCCTGACACACAGGCCTTTTATGTTGGGATAGCAGATCAAACATATGGGGGCCTCATAGAGTTTACAAGGAGGCATCAGCATCATTACGTGAACTGCCTGTGGTGATTACATTCCTGAGTGGAAGAGCATAGATGCGATTATTATAACTTGTAGTGGTGAAGGAAAATCTGTAGATAAGCTCATTGAAGCATTTGCTGTTCCTATTTTTTTTTTTTTTCCTGCAGCACCGGAAGCCTCTCCAGATGTCGACCAGGGTTTTTTTTTTTGGTCCGTGATGTTGGTTTTTAGGAACTGATGGAGTTAGTTGTATGTATAGCCTTCCTTTTTCATTTAACCAATTTAATGTACTTATTGATGCCTTGTCAGTTTATCTGGAGGGCGCTATTCGCAAAAAAGTTGACAGATGGACCAAAGGTGGTATCTTCTGTGTCGAGCGCCCTGAGAGAAAAGCAGGTGTTTCTTCGACTAACTTTTGCATATAGCTAAAAGTTGAATAAAAAAATTTTCATTGAAGAAAAAGTTAAACAAGAATATATTTTTATGAAGAAAATCTGCACCCCGGTTTTGAAATTTTGTTGAAGACATTCGTGGATCATATAAGAGTTCTCATCCCCACCCAGATATCACCTAAAGGTTCAATCAATTACTACTTGAATTAGGGACTTGCCTAAAGCGTCTCCCCGAGACTTGGACTCGAGGGGAGGTAAGATCAATCCTTTAAAGGTAGCCTTTCATAGTCCAAAGCCTTTGTATGCTTTTGTATTGAACTCTTTTCTACAACATTGCAGGCCTTGTTAGCCTATTCCTTGCGTTGTCTTGTTCCATTGCTAGTGTAACTCGTGGAACAACCATTGCGGTCGTGCTCCCTAGAAATAGTATCAACCAACCCATTCCCTACTACTGCTACTCGTGTCTGTCCTGTCCTGGGTTTCCCAACTCAACTGCTTGTCAAGTTTTTCCCTAGCCGCTTTGTGGAAAAGGGACTGGTTCTCGGTAAACTGGCGGTGCAGTGCGCCTTGGTTCGGTTCGGGTTGCCTTGGCGGGTGCCTCCTCAACTTCGATCTCCTCATCAACTTTCTCAGGTTGTTCAGATTGACATCTGTGGCTTACCATTTCTCAAAACATACTCGACAAACTTAAAAAAAGCATATTCAACGACCCCTTTCTGAATTATCCCTTTATTTTTGCGTAGAAATCCGTAATGTGTCAAGACTTTACAAGCTTGACTTTCGCATCTCAATGCTAGAGATTGACAAATTTTATATTTTAGATGAAATCTGCAGATATCATTTAGATGGGGATGTGTTAAATCACATTAGGGATTTTATCTATCTCACAGCCATACCTTAAGTAAAAGACTGACTCTTCTAGTTGAGTTGGTCCGACCGCAATGCATCATATTTTTGAAAAATGAAATGGCTAGAGGAATGAATAAGAGCTATCACTGGGTGGCAGAAAGATTCCTCAAGGGAACCAATCAGTGGTGGGGTGAGCCCAGCTCACTCACCCTTGACCACGGCCTGTGCCTTCTTGTCCAGTGCTCCTCAAGTCTATAATCTTATTGACTAGGGTAGATATAACACTGTTTGTTGCCGTCCATTCGCCCCATTGGATGATTAAAGGATAGGTTTAGGTATTAGTGGCACTTAATGTGATATCTTTATATCAAAATGAGATCCCGTTTAATGAGATATTACCACCTCAAGAAGAATACCATAATAATCTGGTGGAAAGGGATCGTTATGCATGTGTTGGGCTTGCTATCATGATGGCTTGCTTTATTGCAACCAATGTACTTATTCCTGTAACCCCAGCATTAATCCTTTTCACATAGTAGGTTTTAGTGGGGAAGCAAGCATTGAGGGTTTATTTCTGTGAGTCGAGGGATAGGAGGAGAATCCCCTTGCACTCTTAGCAAGAACGGATCAATGTCCCCAAAAGCAAGGAGTATGCCTGCGTGTTTCGACGAGAACACCGAAAAAACCTAATTCAGCTCTACGTAAGATAGCAAGAGTACGGTTGTGCAATCGACATGATATATTTGCTCACATTCCAAGCGAAGGTCATATGATAGATATCAAACCACCTACAGGTATCGTGAAGAATCAAAAAATAAAAATATCAAATCCCCAAGCTATGTAACTTGTCTATTTGACATTAATCTACTACCGTTCTATACTCACTCACCTTCCAAACAGGGGGAGGCCCCCAAAGAGGGGTATTTGCAAGAAATTACAGGGGGGTACTTATGTTCCGAGGTAGGGGGAGCTCAGTACCTGTGTTAACTACCAAAGACAAAGACTCTTTTAAGATTAAACTTGAAGATGTAGATAAACTGTTCAGTGCAGTGAACAAGCTTCAACGGCAGCCATTTGCAATTAATCAAATATTCTTGAACTATATAGAGAGTAGCTGGAGGAATCTTGATAGCTAATTCTAAGCTGAGGTTAGATGAAAAGAGTAGAATCCGGATTGGAATTTTTGAAATAAAAGGATTGGAATCCTTTTATTCATGTTCCTTTTAGTTATACCGTTCAATGGTACCTCTCTTGAAATATTGTGTCTAAAGCTTTACATTAAGTAGTGTGTCCTTTATTCGAAGGAATTGAAACATGATGCACAATGCAAATTGTAGAAGAAAATAAACAAAGACCACAGAAGATACCATTCTGTTATGGCCGGGCCCACACAGCCACCGCGACACTGTTCACGCGGGGCACTGTAGCGTGTACTGTTCACGCGGTTACTGTAGCGCGTACTGTTCACGCGTTTACTGTAGCACATGATTGGGTTAGTTTGGGGTTAGTTTGGATTAGATAAGATCAGCTGGTTAGGAGATAAGGTTAGTTAGATACCTTTCTTAGAGGCTAAGTCTTTTATCCCTATAAAAGGGATGGTCCTGTATCTTTCTTTGGATCCAATGAAATGAATCAAAATTGAGAGTAGATCTCATAGGCGGTGGCTCCGATAACAGCCTAGGCGCTAGCTTCGACAACAGCTCGTCTCGCCCGCGTCAAGGGCTGTATCAATTTGGTATCAGAGCCGGACGATCCCTCGGGATGGCGCTCCGCTCTTGGTACTTCGAACGGCGTGCTTTCGACCCACCCGGTTCAGACCTCTACTACGAGTGGCTCAACAAAGAGCAATCCATCGGTGACCTCGTGGATCTAAAAAAGGGTGAAGGCCGCGTCAACGACTACGCTCGCGAGTTCCAGCGGCTGCTTAGCCGCGCACCGCGGATGAAGAGAGAAGACGAGATCGATGCCTTCATCGCGGGTCTACCGGCGACATCGGCAAGAGATGTTCGTCGTGCTCGGCCGCGTGACCTTATTGACGCCATATACTTGGCGCGTGAGGCAGAGCGCGAGGAAGATGTCCGGATCGCGAAGGTGGCACCGGCCCGACGTCGTCCGGCGTTTAGTTGCGGGGCTGCCGAGCAGGCCAAGGCTAGCGCGACACAGCTGACGACGCCCATCACCAACTTGGCGGCAAAGATCGACGACCTCGCCAAGAAGGTCGAGGACCTCGTCAAGGTGTTCGACAAGACGGTGGCGGCGCCTGCCGATCCAGCGCAGGAGATGTCCGACGCCAACGCGGCGCAAGCTCTCACGAGCGCGCGCCCCAAGATCGGGACCAACGACGACATCGGCAACACCGACGTCGACGACGACACCGAGCAGCACGAGGAGGACGGCGACGACGGCAGCAACCCCAACGTCAACGACAAGACTGAACAACGTGAGGAGAACCTGACCGATGCCATGCCCAGCAAGGCAGTAGGCGTCGACGTAAACGCCGGGCTGCTACCAGTTGCGAAGGTCCGGCCAGAGCGACCTCACTGCGTCTGGCCCTTCGTCACTCCACGTCTTCCTCCACGCCAAGCACACCCTCGGCGACCACGACATCACCATCATCACCGGCTACGTCGTGCGCATAGGGACGCGCTGCAGCATCAACATCGACGTCAAAGCCTCGGACGTCGGCGTTTCAACCTTGAGGACAAGGTTGATTCGAAGGGGGGAGTATTGATACACCCGCGGCACTGTAGCGCGGCACTGTTCACGTCGGTTACTGTAGCGCGGGCCCGTACTGTT
>SPJY01020745.1:589979-711573 GCA_005191435.1 Raddia distichophylla
GCCCAGGTTGCATACGGACTCCGTTTTGGGTGTTCTACCACTCGTTGGAAAGATAATTTCAAGATCTTTCCAACGCATCCAGGCCCATAATCAGATTCATTATGTGCGAATCGCAGTCGTCGAAACAATGTAAGTCCGAGTCTGTTTCGAGTCTAGGTCGAGTCGGAGTTGAGTTTTGGCTAGCCTGTGTGCCATATAGCCTAGGGCCAGCGCCCATGTATGGGGAGTTGGAGTTTTTGCGTGTTTCTTTAGGGTTTAGCCCCCAAGAACAGGAAGAGGGCGTTTCCTTCTCATCTATCCTACCGAATCCATCTTGGGTTTGTGAAGAACTGCGTGTTCAGGATCTCTCCTGGGTGCTAGTTTGATCTCTTCGGGATCTTCTCTTCTGATTGTGGTGTCATCTTGGTGCTGCGGGTGGAAGAACTCATCTAGGGTTTGGTTTGCATCTTGTAAGCTGATTCCCTAATTTATCTATCTATTGAATCGATTGTTGTGCTGCTGGTTGGTGAAAGAATCATATTCAGTCTTGCTGTTTTGATATGCTATCTTTCAATCATATGTATTGTGGGGATTGGATTGGATTAGTCTATTATTTGCTTGCTGCAATTGTACCGTGAAAAATTGGGACATATAATTTGGGGGCAGCTTAGGCGTGTCCTCATCATGAAGTCAGCAAAATACTTGGTGCACAATTTTAGAGAAAATGGCAACGGTAAACTAGGAACATTTATTTATATTATAAATCTTGGCTACAATTATCACAATCTCTTGATGAAACAACCGAAACGGTCAGGCATAGGGAAAAAAACATATGACAGTGCCAAGAAAGATAGATACTAACTACAAAGAGTTGCCTCAAATTCGTATTCAACCCTTTCCCTTTCTTTTTGTTCATAATTTAATGAATCATACTGAACAAATTGAAATGGATTTGAGCCCTACAGAGCTTGCAATCACAAGCATGACATGCACAAAAGAAAAATGGTTTTTACACATGAAGAATGATTATGTAACAATCAAGCGATATATTATGCTATAAATTATGCTCTGTGTTAAGTGCTACCTTTAGATTGGAATCAAGGTCAATAAGAATATAAGACATGCCGCTAAAGCTTTAAACATACTATAGTTCCTATCATATCATAGTTTTCTAGAGTTTGCATTGTGGACCATATTTCCTATTTCCATATACTAGCATGAATCCTCTTAACTCCTATAATTCTACTCTTTTGGATCAAACCAGGCAGCACGGATGGCTACATCAGAACTTCCACGAGAAAATTTGATGTTGGACTTCACACGTCCATTCAGCTGAGATATATGAAAAAAGAATCTTGGAGAATGTTTTTTACATTTGTAGCACTATGTTTATTTATGTGAAATACACCAATGAATACAATGACACAAGATCCTCTTACCATATTTGAAGAGAACCTAGATGCCGTTTGTATTTTTGGGAAATGGAGCTAAGGAATGGGATATGTGGAGTACGATAGATTTAATCCTTTGTTTGTATATCTTAGTTACTTATTTAATCAATCAATTTTTGTTTGTTTATAGGACGATAACAATGCTCATGAAAAAGAGCATGGGAAAGGCTCCACATCATCCAAGAGATCAAAGCAGCAGGTTGCTCATTTTATCCCTTAATAGTATGGTATTCAATATTGATTGTTGTAAATGATGCCAAAATAATTTTACTTAGTTTGTTCTATATTGAATCTGCTGGTTCTTAATGTGCCCAGCAATTTAATAGACTCCTTGCTTGTACAGGGCACATCTCATGTTTCGTGCATCACAAGACTATATATTCAAGATTACACTGTTGGTTCCTCAGCTAAATCTACTGTAAAGATCTAGGTTATTAGTCTAGAGCGGGGTAAAACTTTTGATATGTATAAAGTCCTGGATCTTATATGTTTGAGCCTAGCATTACAAACTAGCAGGGTATAGCCTTTGCTGTATATAGAGTGTTGCTTCTTATGTCCCAAACTAACAAGACAAACTACATCTTCATGCTGTAATAATATATCTAGCTTAACTTCTACATTACTCGACTTACTATATATATGATATGGTACAAAACTTGGCTAACTTAGCTTCTAAAGAACTCAGCTTGATTGCTTTTCTTGCTTTTTCAGTTTGAATGCTGTATAATTCCTATTCTTGGATATCTACATTTGAGTTTTACTTGTGCTTCTATGAATCAGTGATGGACTTGGCAATTGTGAGGCACATATACGATATGACGAGGAGCCAAAAAAGGAGTGTCAGTGTGCTTGTTGGTTTTGATTTCATACGTAGAAAGTAATGATCAAATTACATCATCCATAAGTGAGACCGTAACTATGCCGTCAAGAGGGGGGTGAATAGGCGAATAAAACAAAATTGCGGAATTAATAAACTCAATACAGTGACCAGCACGTCGGATGTTCTGATCTGGTCCAGAGAGCCCAACGTCGGATGTTCTGATCTGGGTTGGATGTTCCGACGTTCGTCGGATGTTCCGATCCTGAGTGTTCTGGATTTGACGAAAACCTGCAGTAAAACTGATTTCTCGCAAAACCAAGGTTAGATCTATTCAAGAATATTCAGAACAGGCCAACACCAATAGTAAAAACACCAAATCAAGACCAAGACGAAAACAACGATTTTTTGTTTACCGATGTTCGGATCTTTGAAGGAAGATCCTACTCACCGTTAGGGAAGGCACAAAGTCCGGATCACCAAGTCCCTAATCCCCTTCCGGCGATGCACACAGCACACACCGGCGATCACTAGATAAATCCTTTTCCTTGCGGAGGTAGATTCACACCTTCACAAACTCCGGAGATACTCCACACGAAGATCGGCGATTCACCGGCGACACCTAGCCGTCTAGGAGCCCTTCAAACCTCCAAGAGTAACAAATGCGATGAAGAAATTAGGAATCGCTACGTGCTCAAGAATTGGATGACTCTAATTCGTGGAGCACTTGGGTACCTCGATCTCTCTAGATCTAGATCTCACAAGATGAACAAGAGAGAGACAAATGCTAGGGTTCTTAAGAGAGATGATGAAGAATATGAATTAGGCTCAAATCAGAATGTAATCAGAGTGAGTAATCTTTTGGTAGGTATTAGATAAAGCTTTAAATAGGGAATCCTGAAAACTAGCAGTTGCTGCAGTTAATCCCGCATCGGATGTTCCGACCCGCGTCGGATATTCTGACAGCCATCGGATGTTCCGATGGACTGCTTACTGGATAGTATGGAAAACTGGCAGACTGGTGTCACCATCGGATGTTCCGACCCTCATCGGATGTTCTGATGGTGTAGGTTCTGTATGAAGTATATTTTGAGTGAAAAACTCACACGAATTTCGAGATACCTATTTTAAGTACTTAGAAACCTTTATATGCTTCTCCATTGCATCCCTCTTTATAGTACGGTATACCTATGACTCAATAAATAAAGATTTACACATAAATACTAGTCTTGATGCCTTCTTGAAACATATCCATGTTTGGGGGGAACACCACCACATTTAAACATGTACCTCATGAATTTAACATGTATAACATATGTGTACAATTTTTCAATAAAATATATTAGCTCTATAATTGTTAATCATTAATCACCAAAACTACTTAGGGCCTAGATGCACTTTCATATATGATATGGTACAAAACTTGGCTAACTTAGCTTCTAAAGAACTCAGCTTGATTGCTTTTCTTGCTTTTTCAGTTTGAATGCTGTATAATTCCTATTCTTGGATATCTACATTTGAGTTTTACTTGTGCTTCTATGAATCAGTGATGGACTTGGCAATTGTGAGGCACATATACGATATGATGAGGAGCCAAAAAACGGAGTGTCAGTGTGCTTGTTGGTTTTGATTTCATACGTAGAAAGTATTGATCAAATTACATCATCCATAAGTGAGACCGTAAAGCAAATGCAAAGCAAGGTATATTAAATACATAACATATATCTTGGTCGATGACCTTTTCATATATATTCCACGGTTCCTTCTCCATCTTGCTAACAATAAGAATAATCCAATCAAGAATAGTGTTTAGAACTATATACTTATATATCATTACATAATTTTCTTATATACATATGGACGACGGGTTATATTAGCGCGCCAACGGCGCGTTCATTATCTAGTTATCAATTTAAGGTTGGCTTCTTGTTCTTTGTCTTCACGAGAACCAAAACCCAATAGAGCGGCAAATTGAAGGCTGGCTTCTTGTTTACCCTTAAGAGAAGAGGACTCATCAAAAAGCCTAAAAACTTTCCGAAAATTCGATATGTCATGTCTCCAGTAGAGCTGGCCAACGGGCCAAACCGGGCCGCCCCGGTTTGGGCCCGGTTGGTTTGGTTACTATGCGAACCGGGCCAACCGAGCCAACGCGCTGTGGTTTCGGCCCAAGTTCGGTTCGCACAGTGAACCGAACCGAATCGCACCGGCCTAATTTTTTAGTAGCCGGTTTATTTTATTTAAATATATATAGGCGTGGACTTGGGGACGGACGTCCAACGCGCACGCGTCGGACGATGCCCCGGCCCAGCCCACCGCATCGCGCACGCAGTGAACTCGTGAAAAAGCCCCCTATTTGCATGCATGCAGTGACGTCAATGATGACGTCAGCGAAAAGATTCTTTTCAGTTTTCTCTTTTTACGGCCATAAATTTTGACTGGTTGCTTCAATGCACGAACTGTTTGCACCGCTGCGTTCCTCGCATTTTTACGAACAAAACAAGACCAAAGTTGCTATAAAAAAGTTACTGAAACAATTTGTTATCCTAATGAAACAATTAGTTTAGCCTGTTGAAACAATATGGCTAGTCTGCTGAAACAATTAATGTTATCTAGTCGACGTATAAACAAGTGAAACAGTTGGTTTAGCCTATTGAAATAATATATATAGCATGCTAAAACAATTGGTTTAGCCTATTGAAACAATATATATAGGCTGTTGAAACAACTAGTTTAGCCTATTGAAACAATTTGTCTAGCTTGATGAAACAATTTGTACAGCCTACTGGAACAATATGTCTAGCATGTTGAAACAATTAGTTTATCCTGTTGGAACAATCTATCTAGTCTGTTAAAACCCCTATTGGAACAATATTTTTGGCATGTGAAACAATTAGTTTAGCATACTGGAACCATATTTCTATCCAAGTGTAACAATTAGTTTTTTCTATTGGAACAATATATCTAGCCTGCTGAAACAACTAGTTTAGCCTATTGGAAACAATTTGTATAGACTGTTGAAACAATTTGGCTAATGAAAAATAATTAAAAATTTAAAAAATAAAAAAATATTTAAAATGAGTTAATTATGATTTTAGATGAATTATGAAATTTGTTCTATGCATTTCGGACTCCAGATGAAATAGAGACAAAAATGAGAAATTTAAATAGGGAAAAATAAAAACATTGTTTTTTAGCTAGTCGCTATGTTGACGCTGCACTGCGCTGCTGAGCCGTGCGATAAGGCTGGCCGCGCGGGCGTCCGACGGGTCGAACGCCCAAACAGAAGCATTACTGATATATATATATATATATACAAATTAAGAAAACCCATTATATTTCATAAATATAATATATATAAATTAAGAAAACCCATTATATTTCATAAATATACATTATAAATTAAATAAATATATTATTTATCTTAAGAAAATATATATATATACATATATGAATTAAATTAATATGCGAACCGAACCAGACTGCCACTATGCGATACGAACCGGGCCGACTCGACGGATCGAGATGTCGGCCCAGATTCGGTTCTGTTCAAACAGTGCGAATCGGCCCGATTGGGTATCCATCTGGCCACCTCTAGTCTTCATCGATGACTGCATCACTGCTGTTGATTATTTACTCGGTAATTTCGATGTACGATCATAAACCATAGATAGACTCGGCAGACCAGGTCTACCGACGAAAGAGCACATCAGACAACAGGACACGAATCGTAAAGCAGGTGTCCCCAGAGCTTCCATTCTGGAAGCCTCCAGGCTAGGGAGTCGGGACTCGGGACTCGATCATTCTGGAAGCCTCGAGGCCTCATCCGCACTGTCAGGAACCTTCTAAAACCCTTCACCATCCCCTTCGCCAAGAAACCCCGGCTTAAAACACCCCCCTTGTGCCCCTGTCCTTCCACGCCCCACCAGTACAACACCAACCTGCACCGCAAGAATCCAAGAGAGAAGAGAGAGATCCATGGCTTCCGCCGTCGCATCCAAGGGGGCGCCGCTGGTGAGCCTCCTCAGGAAACTCCTTGCCGAGCCGTACGCCTCCGGGTCCCCCGTGGCCTACCAAGCGCTCCGCCCAGCCGCCTTTGCCGTCGCCCACCGCCCGTACACCGACGGCGCGTCGCTCCGCCGCTACGACGACGGCGGCGAGGAGTCCAGCGACGACAGCGGCCGCGAGTACGAGGCCAGCGCCGCCGCCGACCCCCGCCGAGCCCGCGACCTCGGCTTCCCCAGCTTCTTCTCTGCAGGTATGCGCGAGTCCTACTCCCCGCCTCGCGTGTGTGAACCGGATCGGAGTATTGATCTGCTTCTGGCCTGTTTCCCCAGACGTGCTCGACCCGTTTTGCGCGCCGACGAGCCTGGGGCGGCTGCTCTCCCTGGTGGAGGACGCGGCGGCGTCGGCGACCGGGACCGGCCCCGGCGCGGCGGCGTCTCCGTGGCGGCGTGGATGGTGGGTGGCGAAGGAGGACGACGACGCGGTGTACCTGAAGGTGCCGATGCCGGGGCTGGGGAAGGAGCACGTGAAGGTGTGGGCGGAGCAGAACAGCGTGGTGATCAAGGGCGAGGGCGAGAAGGAACCCGGCGAGGACGACGACGCCGCGGTGCCGCGCTACAACCGCCGCATCGAGGTGGCCGCCGACGCCTTCAGGATGGACCAGATCAAGGCGGAGATGAAGAACGGCGTGCTCAAGGTGGCGCTCCCCAAGGTCAAGGACGAGGAGCGCAGGGACGTGTTCCAGGTCAAGGTCCAGTAAGCAAACACTCCAGTGAAGTCGCCATCGTAGTAGTAGTCCTGAATCCTGATGAGGAGTGGGTCAAGAAAGCGTAGGTCACGATGCCTCATGTCTCACCAACCTACCTTTGTTTACTTCTTGTTCGTCATGAGCCCGTGATCTTGTGAATTGTGATGGCGAATTGGTGGTGAACTTTGTTGATTTTCCACTTTTTTGTGTGATACAACGAACTGCTTCTACTGGCAAATGAAGTGATGGTTACTGAGCTAATTATCTGAGAATTGTGAATTTGGATGTGCGTTCATCTTGTACTTCCTTTTTTTTTAGCCCTTGTTTTCTCTTTTTTAGGCCTTGTTTTTAGGTTCGGTAAAGTTGAGTTTCACTGTGTTAGGCTTGCTTTCTTCAATGAAGATTAAACAAGAAAAACAGAGGATAAATGCAGCACAACTTCATTGATATGTCCTCGGTGCCATCTGATATGTCCTCGGTGCCATCCGGATCAAAATTGCAATGTGTTTCGTTCACTGCCAATCGGTTCAGAATTGCAAGGCACATTTAAGAATTTCCAGTACGACGTAGAGCCAGTGGCGGAGCAAGACTTTCGAAGAGCCTGGACACGACTTAAACTAACGCGTGGACTACTAAAGATGCTACCACATCATATATATAACACAAGCAAATTTGAGGCACGTAATAGTCAATTTTCACTCAAATTATTGTCTAACAATATTTCACATAAATAAAATGAGAAAAAGCATGATAAATATCTGAATTAATAAATCCGTTCAAATTAGGGGAGCAAGACTCAAGAAGACAAAGCCATTACCTACCTGACTACCTCACCGAGTCACTACCTAGAGAGAGGGCGAGGGGCGTCGCCGCGTCGGGCCGTCGGCGTCGCGCCGCCACAACACAGAGAGTCAGAGAGAGGGTGAGGGGCGAGGGCTGCCGGGGCCCCGGCGGAGTCGCGGCGGCCGCCTCCAGCAGGCGAGGCGAGGGCGCCGAGGGGGCGAGCCGGTGAGGCCGTCAGGGGCGGAGGCGCCGGGCGGTGATGCGGTGAGGGGCGGAGGCGGGCAGGCGACGGAGGCGCGGAGGCCGTGAGGCGGGCGAGGCGAGGGCCGAGGGGGCGAGCCGGTGAGGCCGAGGCGGAGGCGCCGGGCGGTGAGGGGCGGAGGCAGGCAGGCGGCGGAGACGTGAGGGGCAGCTGGCGGCTGGCGCGGAGGCTGTGAGGGGCGGCTGGCGCGGAGGCCTGAGGGAGTGGCCGAGTCACGAGTGGGCCTTTGCCCTTTTGGCCCAGCCGCCCAAGCTACAAAGGCCAACTACTCAACTCAGCTCTACTAGTAAGAGGTATTTGGTAAGGGAGCTTGGGCCTGGGCCCGGGGTGGCCGGGCCTTGGCTCCGCCCCTGCGTAGAGCGCAATACACTTGACGCTGCAAGAAAATACAGCGCTACGAGAAGTTGCTCTTTTGTTCTGAACAGATCAGATGTATTGCATTATCAGCTCCGTATCAGTGCAATGGTTCCCGTTGTACCCTACAGTTCCGAGCTTACCCTATAACTGGAGAAGTGGTTACGGTTACAGTCTTACAGATGATGCCAAGAAAAGAACTGAAAAAAAAACTGCACCCAGCGAGTGTTGTGTTCAAGCCGCTTCCATTACTCTAGTTTTGTACTCTTTCTGCTACTTACAATAGGCAATTAATTAACCGAGATTACAGCTAAAGCACTGTACATCCGTGTCAGTTCGTGTCCCCTCCATCACCTGTTCTGAACATGCTCAAGCTGCCTTGTTTCATACTTTGGCAACTAAGAGAGAGAGCTGGCGAAGATTTGGCTGTCAGAAACTGAGCTGCAGTGGAGTTCTATCACTATGCACCTTCTTTGTGTTTTATGAGTTGCTCTATGTACTTCCAGAACGGTGGTCAGGGGCGGAGGATGATTGGCTCCGTGGCTAGATGATACTACCAAGAGAATCATCACTTGATTGGCACAGGCAATCGGGAAGAGAGTTCTCATAAAATGCCTCTTCTGACCGGAACCTATCGCTGCCTCTTGTTCCTGATAGTGGGCCTTTCCGTTTCCGTGGAGAGCCTTGTCTGAAGAACAGAGCAAGAATGGCATAAAAAAAACTGCAGAACATAAGACCTTTATAGTTCTTCTCATGCCTGTTAGATTAACTCATTGTGCACTGAATTTTGTATCTTGGTTTCTGCATTTTCGTTTTGTGTCTTGAGTCAGTTTGCTGTTAATTATAGCTGGTCAGGTTGGTTGTCAGTTCTAGCTGCAGCTCGAGACTTGCTTGGTCCAAGTCGGAGCTGGTTTGTAGGAGTAGTGGGGTGTGCCCACGTCTGCCATGTTGTGTGGGATGGCACACAGCGGTTAGTGGGAGAAGTGGGCTGTTTGTGTGTCTTTACTTATGCCTAATCAGAGTCAAGAAAAAGCAGCAGTTGCTGCCCATTTGCTGTGCGTGTTTCCTCTGTGCTCGTGTGTGTTCATTCAGTGCTTGTTCTCAGCGCAACAGCTGATGTTCAGCACGACACTGTGAGGGAGTGATTACCTTGGTAGGTTCTAACAATGCCTAGTTTAATACCTTTTCCGGTGGATGTCTTTTACCCTTTGTGATAGTTTTTCCCCTTCTTTGAGTGATCCACTGCCAACTTTATCAAATAACCGAACTAATGCTTTCCTGAATTGAAGAAAGAACACAATAAAATTCAGAGGCGAAGTGCAAAACAATTTTATAACAAATTAACAATACAGAGAGGAATGCTCGTTTATGGTTTCACCTGTCAGGACTGATTGTTTTCCTGTGACCAAGAAAACGGCGATGACCTGCAACAGCCCGTGCCATATTCCCAGAATAAGACGGAATGAAAACATCACTCTCTACCGAAACAATGTAGTCTAAAGCAGCCATTTGAGAAGCATATTGTCTGAATGGTTGCAGTTCTTCAGCTGAGGCAAGTTTATCCTGCAAATGGAGAAGACAATACATAAAAGCCATATTACAAGCAACAGGTGATGCAAATTGGTAGTGACCATACCTTGTTCATCAGAATTGGGAATCGTGATTGCAAATCCACCATATGAGAATCACCTCCATATATCTCCCCTGCAGCTAGGTAAACTGGTGTGCTTGATGGATATCCTAGGGCAGAAAGGAACATACCAACTTCCTTTGGTGTCAAGGGGCAATGGCCATGGGATCTTTGTTCTAGCGGATCAATCTCTTTAACCTTCCAGTAGGTTGTGTTTTCTCTGTAGGATCAGAGAAGAACTTAAATCACATAATGCCATCTAGTTGTTAGTAAGAAGGTAAGACAATACAATGAGTAAAAAAAAAAGTTTACAGCCTTGCCTGATCATAGCAAGTTCCTCAGATTCGGTCTGCGACAAACCATATGTGCACCCGCTGAATGCAAGCATATCCTTCTCATAGCGTAAATGCAAAGCAATGTATGGTCCAAATGATCTCATCCTTTCCACCAATAGCTGCAAAACTTTACTTGTCAATACATCTATTGTACTCTAATACTATATTTTATGGAATCGTCATGATACAGCATATAATCGAAGCATTTACATTGCCTAAGGCTTCAATCGGGGGAGCAAATTTAAGCGCCTGGAAAAATGCCCGGCAGCGAAGCTTTTGAATGTCAGGAGGAAGGTTGTTGTTTGCAAGACGTGAATCTGACTTAGCAGCTCGAATGACCTAGTATAAGTCTTTGATCAGGATAGCAGTTCCAACTTCCAAATAATCACATGCAACAACTAGCCAACTACTGCCTAGAAATGGTTAGCACTGAAGTGCAAAACGTATTGTGGAATCCAAACCTGACGGTGCTCCCACAGTGGAGCTATCTCATCCTGGTAGTATTCTACTCCAGACCAACTCTTGAAGTGCCTAACAGACTTTGGAGCTTTCACCAATTCCTTTGGCAAGTTGTTCTCAATTGTCACATCATTTGCTAAAGAACGTATGAAGTGTTCTTCATCAAAGACATCTGAGAAGTTGCTGGTGTTGAAAAATCGTCTTGTTAGTTCAGAACTTCATATCAGTTAAAGGAAGGTCTTGAGAAAAAATGAAGTGTTTACCTTCTGTCGTGCCAAAATGATCTCTTATCAAGCTCTGGAATTATGAGTCTAGCATTGAGTATACGTGCAACAGCTACCATATCACTGATCTGCGATAAAAATAATAACATATGAGTAAAAGGACGAAAGCACCAAGGTTCCTGCATCTAATAGCGAGTTTGCAATTGATATAGCAAAAAAATAAATAAGTATACACTCGATAGAAGACAAGGCTGGATATCCAAATCAAACAATGAAGACATGTTTACTCTTTCATATCTTACTCAAGTCACATCAAACACTTCATAGAATTATGGCTAATAATAGGAAAACCTACCAATGGTAAAAGTACACTCCAAGCCTCAATTCAAGCTCATGTAAACAAAAATAGCAAATGCTATGGACTATCACTCGAGAAAGGTAACAAACATTTTTGTAAGTTGTCTAACGATCTGCACACCCTAAAAGAATGTAATCACTTTTGGTCATACACAAGGCCCAACAAATCAAACACCTTTCTTTGTCAAGTATACTGCTTTCTTGTATGCTGTAAAGGAAATAAATGATATTAATTGAAGAAGTGATGGCACAAAAAATGATACCACATTCAAACAATTCCCATTTATCACAAGCAGCAAAATGACTACGACACTCAAACATGAGACACCAGGACAGTAAACTTTGAACAGTGTTGGAGACAGAAGCCACCCAACAACCATATTCAGGCCTTTTATCCTGAATAAAATCGAATCACACAAATTTGTTTCACAGACAATTCAGTTAAGCAACAACCTCTTGAAAAACAAACAGCCCAGTTTCACAACCACCTTTTAGGGCTTACCCAACCACCATTTACTGCTTATCGAAACATTTAGCACCGGGGCTACCCCACTACAGGTGATTAAAGCAGCATAAAACTTTGCCCCCACAGAAGCTCAGTGTGACACGTTAGACCCAGAGCTCTACCACGCATTGATTAAATGCATCCAAACACTGCCCACGAAAACTGATTATGAATGCTTAAAAACCGTCGCCACTGATCGAACACCCCACATGCACACACACTAGGTTCCACCACGCAAGTCAACACATCTAATGCATCAAACCAAACAATGATTCGTATCCCCCTATCTCAAGAACGCTGCCAAAACGGGAGAATTTTCGGCCAGGACGAACCAATCACCGATCTGGCTTACCCCAGCGCGCATCTGGTTGAGCCCGCCATTGGTGTGTACGAGAAGGTACCCCTTCGGCAACCCCGGACCTGCAAAGCAAGATGATCAGAATTAGAAGGCCACAAGAGAATTTGAATCAATCTAAGAGAAAATCAGTGCCAATGTGCATACGTTTGTACTCCGGCGATGGCGCAACGCAGGGACCGAACCCGCGGGACGGCGCTGGCAGCCACAGCCGATTCCCCACCGCGTCGTCGGCCGCGCCGTCCAGCTGTCAAATCTAGAGATTAATCCCACGAATTAAAAAAAACAGCAACGGTGCGAGATGCGGCGGCGGCAGAGGGAGCAATCGATCACCTTTCGCGACTGCGGCGATGCAAGCTGCGGCGGCGCGAACTCCTGTTCCCATCGCAGCTCCTCGGCCTCCCGCGGCTGCTGCGGCATCGAGGCAGCGGAGGCGATCCCGTTAGCGCACACACACCACGAGAGTTCAATCTGAGGGCCGAGGAGGAAGGAGCCGACCGCACACATACACACAATGCAATACATACCTTGGAGAGGCGGTAGGGCAAGCCGGAGGAGGAGGAGGAGGCATGGAGGGCCACGGCGAGCAGCGCGGCGGCGGCAGTGACGGTGGCGCCGGCGGCGGCGAGGCAGAGCAGCCACCACCGCAGCGCCGCCCGCCGCCCCGCGGGCCTCACCTTCCGCCGCAGCGGCATCGCATCCGCCCTAAGAAAAGCCCGCCCCGTCCCCGTCTCCGGCGACGACGACGCTCGCCTGCCGCCGCGCCGAAGCCCCCGGTGGAGGATGAGGGCGCTTTACTCTTCCCCGCGTGTTTGCGTGCAGAGCCGTCAATGTTGCGGTGGGGATGGACGGGCGGAAAGAGGCGAGGAGGCGCGGGGTTTTATTCGGCGGGGAGAAGGGGACGGCGACGGCGTTCACCACCGGCCGCTCCAAAACCGCTGCATGGCCTGCGTTGGAACCTGGAAGCCCGCAAGTTTGGGATTTTGGGGCTTTCGGAGAGGGGTGCCGTACTGCCGTCTGCGTGCCGGGTTCTCGAGACAAGAAGGGCGAGTGCAATTTAAAGTGAATTTATAATACTATAACAATAAGATAAAAAATGATAAATAGTGTTAAATTTATTATAAATTATAATACCAATGACATGCTCTAATAAAACAATTGACATATCACTTATAGATAACATAAGAGTCAACTCATATAATGATAGAGATGGTCACACACTTTTTAAAATAGTTTGCTCAAACATAAATTCTTAATTCCTTGGAGTTTACTCTAACATTGGAGACAACCCAAATTTCTATTCATTGTCTCTCCTCCACAACATCATCCATCTTATCAGAAAATTTCAAGATTGTGATGGTTCTTGATTAGGAAATTGAATTTTAGGTATGGTTAAATAGAAAACATGTTTAGTATTGAAATTACAAGATTGTAATGTATACCAGATGAGAGAAATAAAGTAGCAACATGCATCCTATAAAGACGAGATGCACACATGATTACCACATTTTGTTAATCTCCATGCAAACATTTAACTACTTTGTAGACAACTTATAGAATGACTATTGTACGGGTTATCTCTAGTGCTATCTCTAGATGACATGGCAATGGTTAGAGACATTTGTTGTCTCAACCATCGTGCATACTCTTACATGGCGGCTCTTATAGATAGTGAAAAGACAGTTGATGCGTGCCATTATACATCCTCTAATGATTGGGTCAATCAATGGTTATAAGAAATAAACATGTCATCCATAGATAGCAAATAGACAACCTCTCCAATATACTAGCTATATCATAGTCCTTGAAATTAATATGATCACATATCTAATAGTGTGCATACAGTCAGCATCGTCAGAGTCAAACTGCAGTGGTGCAGGGCACGGTGTTTGACTGCCCTACATCACCGAGCCCGACCAACATGAGGAGGCGTTTGGTTGCTTGATTGTCTCCACCGCCCATCCCTTTCTTCTCACGCTCGGCATCTCCACCTCCATCGGATCCGCCATCCGAAGCCTCGCCGACGATGAATCAAGCCTCCCCGAGCTATGTCATCGTCGGATCCATCCTCCCCGAGCATCACCATCGTCGTCCCTAGGCTCTTCGAGTCGCATGGCCACCGAACCGGCTGGACCAAGCTCCATCGCCATCAAATTTGGCCTTCTCGAGGCCCGCCACCTTTGGATCCGACCTCAATCTACATCGTCACTAGATTTGTCATTAGCGAGTCGCACTGTCATCGGATTCAATGTCGCCGAGCCACGTCACCACCACATCACCGCCTACCGCGCTATCCCACGGTGGCCCCGTTTCACCCGCACCACCTATGCAATGCCGTTGTGCTAGCCAGCCTCCGTGGAAACAGACGACCATGCTGTTTCTCGGGAGTCAAACCCTTAAGCATCTAGGCACCTCAATTTTTTGGATATCATTGATTAAGGGGTTTTGGTGATGATGACCTATTTAAAGTTAAAAGTGACAAGCTTAAAATCATTAAGGCTCATTTTATGGGTTTAATCTTTGGTGGTGCGTCGTCAAGATGAATTAATCATTTTGTGGGTTTAATCTTTGGTGGTGCGTCATCAAGCTGAATTCAAGGTTAAGGATCTTTTGCTAGTTTTAGCCTTGTGCAAAATGATGGATCTCCTTTCGTAACTTTCCAATTACGAGTACGAGAATTGAAAGACAAGAAAATTCTCAATTATCTACGGCGTCTAGGAGAGAATATTTTTAGAAACAAAAAAAGCAAAAAAATCTTTCTCTCTATTCACTACCATTCCGCATCTTCTATTAGTTTCTTTTCTTCTTTAATGCAATAGCTATAGTTTGATATAGAATTCATTTTTCAAAGTAATGGAAACCATTCTCTTATACGAAATGCTTCGAAAATCGCTATTCCATCTTTTAGGTATCGTGAAAAGTTTGGAAGATGAATCAAGCCTCTAGTTAGGATCATATCTTTTGTTCTTTTCTATACTATTAAGAGGGGTTTCAAACTATTACTTACTTGGGTAACATTTATCTCAAACCTACCAAATAGCTTCGTTCATGTGTCTAGACCAGTTCCGGTCAACCCATGCGATCTTTGATCACCGGCACCATGGATCCATCCACATCATTGGCCCAAGTGTTGTATACAGAACTTGTAAAGAATTTCATTGCACATCTTTATAGCTTTATGACATTTTTTATTTGAGCATAGAAAAAAATATGAATATTTCAAGGTTTTTACAAATTCACCGTCAAACACCTATTCTATCAAAAACCATTTAAAATACTCATCACACATAAAATGTAACCCACATGGTCTCTTAGGCCGCCGAAGGATACAATTAAAATCCCTCTTGATAGAGCAATAGCATTGAAAGTTCTAACATGTGCCAACAATTGGTCTGTTAAGAGCACAGTAAGATTATTGCGAGTGGCAAGTGGCAACCACTCGCTGATCACCCAACCATTAACCATACCAAGTTACCAACTATCCAACTACAACGTATACCTACGTACATGCACAACGATCGATCGGATCATCCAGCAGCGGTAGTAATGGGTGTATTTGGTTAATGTCCAATGTGTGCTAATGCTTACCATGCCAATTGTTGACAACTTTGACCAAATTTGGTCGATCTTTGTTTGGATTACAACCATTGAATGACAAGATCCTCTCCTCCTATTGGCAACTTTTGTCATCGGCAAAGAAATTGTTAACCTTTAAATGATCATGCCATTCAAAGGCATGATAAATTGAGGCAAATTAGATGATAGGCCAAACACACCCTTAGACTCGCGAGATGTAGCCGTTGGCCGCGGGGGTGCAGGCGTGCAGCGGTGGCCAACCCAGCAAGGCGCGAGCACAAGCCGACGGCGGCGGCGCGCGCGCACGCCCCTCGGGCATCGGCAACAGGACAGAGGAAGCCGACGCGGAAAGAGGCGCCTTGGGTGACGCGTGCCGCGCGCTAGCTCGCTCGCGTTCGTGCCCCACTCTCCGATTCTCTCCAGCTCCATTCCACTGGACCACCTGGTGCCTGGTGGGAGCAACTGAGCAAGCGATGGGACGGTGTGGGGGGGCCTGAGATGGGGCCGAAGGATCACGGCAAGACCAACGAGATGCGGAGGGCGGGTCGCCGGTTCGGCCGTGTCGGGTCAGGTCTCCGGGCGGCTGGAGGACCGCGCGTGGCCGGCGTGGTGGCATCTCTCGACCCGTTCAATCCCCGGGCGCGGGATCGGTTTTCTAGCCAAGTTTCTAAAAACCCAATTCTTTAGGGCAAGGTCAAAGTCTGGCCAGGCTTGGATCAAGCATGAGCCGCCTTGTATTTCATGTCGGCCACCGGGCCTGACCCGATTCGAAAAAATTGGCCAGACTCGATCTAAATCACTGGGTTGGAGCTGCCCATAGACGGATCTTAGTGACATGTTACTTCGAAAAACTCTTCAAATGTCGCACCTCGACACCATGCTAGTTCCACAAGGGGATGGCGGAGCGGGACGTGAGGAGGCCGGACCGTGAGGAAACGATAAAGCCAATGAGAACTCGGAGGGTTGAGGGCAACACCCATGTCGTCAAGGCACTTGAGCAGAGCATGCACAAGACTGTCGAGGCCACCCCGCAGTGAGAGGCAATCTCACCGTCGGCACCACCACAGGATTCATACCGTATTGCCATAATAGCACCACCACAAAGGCAGAACGAGTGCCCCGTCACTAGATCCAGACACCTCGTCTTAGGTTTGACTCATATTAGCCAGCACCCAGAACGACCCGGCCTTGACCATCGCTGGCACCACGAGCTACTTCAAGATGATTGGAGCCTCTCGACTTCCCGCCGAAATGCCTCCTTCCTCCTAAATGTAGCCACGTGCACCCCAACCAAGTCACCCTACACGCGACAAAAAGAGCGTGCTATCAAGCTTCGCCACCAAAACTGGAGTGGGGAGGAGGACTGCAAGGGGGCCACATCGCACCGATCGACGTCACGGAGCGGCCTCCGATGCACCCGCCTTGTAGCCGCTCATTTAGCTCGTTGTCGGCCGCCGCAATGTCGGATCCTTAGTCCCTCTCCGTGCCACCAAGGAAGAGCGCCGCTGGGAGGAGGAAGAGGGAGGGATGGAGAGAAAAGGGGCCCACCGGTAGAGTTTGCAGGTGATTCGTCGTTTTCCCCTGAGTCGCTTAGGCAGTGAGTGCTCATGGGATCTCCACGGGTCAAACACTACCCCATCTATGTCAAAATTGAAAATGCATTTTATAAATGTAAACTCTATTATAGTTCAATGCGACGTGTTGTAGTTGATATGGATTTTTTGTCATTTTCTATTTTGAATTTAGTTGTTTTATGATTATGGCCCTCATTGATTCGTGGTTCTGGTTTGGTACTTTTGGTTTAGTTTGTAAAATTTGATATTTTTACAGCCCATTCAGTGCAACATTTTGTAATGATTTTTTTGTGCTTTGTGAGGTTTTTCTCAAGGATCTCAAAAATATTTTAAAATAATTTTATTGGCTATTCCATATATCTTTTTAGAGGCCCTCAACTTTTCTAATTATAACCAAAACCAAAGTAGAACCACAAATTAAAGAGATCCTATATATGCAAACTTTTTTTCTTATTTTGTTGTTGATATGAAGTATTTTTCTATTTCCTTTTGCTATGAATTTTATTTTTTTATTGTAATTGATATGGACTCTTTCTTTAATCTAATATCCCTCCAGTCACAAATAAGTGTAGTTTAGGACATTGATGTGCACGGCCTCTGAAATACGCCTTTGATCATTATCTACTATCACATTTAATCTATCCATCTGTTTTTTTTATGTACTCAATCTAAGTAATTGAGGATATTTGTTGCTAAAACTTTGCCTTGCCTATACTTCAAGCAATAAATGATCTAAGTAACTTTAACTTGCACATATTTCAAACAATAAATATTTGTGACCGCGGTAGTTATAATCTAGTTCCACTTTAATTGATGGCTTAGTTGTTTTCTCTGTTCTCTAAATCTAATAAACACATAAATGTTCCGATTAGCATGTTGGCTTCTTTTAACTCTGTTTTAATAAATTAAATTTCTAATTAATGTGATAGCTTTTAAATTATTTCTAATAATATAATACAGTGAATAGACATGCACAAAATGTTAACATTTGACCATAAATAGAACAAATATTTATGATAATTAAAATTTAGTAAAAAAGACCAAGCTGGCTACTGCTTTACAGTATGGAACTATGGATGCATGCCGCAGCCGGACGTGCGCATCCATTAAACACCACAGAGCTATGCCACGAAAGCATCCCCGGTGTCGTGCCCATCTCGGCCAGGGACGACATGCCCAGTAATAATGCCTTTGTTACTCGCGCAGATTGATGGCTACGTGGCCCGCCAAGCGCTGCTGCCCCCATGTGACTGGAAAGCGTGCATGCGTCCTTTGCCCCCGTACGTACGTGTCCTTCACGAGTCACGAAGCTGCTGCGCCTTGTCCTGGAAGCACCCAGCACGCCGCCGACTCATGCTAGGCTGCCAGAAGAAAGGGGGGCCACTGCGACTCGCGGGCGCCTGGGCGACTTTAGGTGCCGCCTCGCTGCCCGGCCCCTCTCACCTTCTCTCCGGCGATCTCATCGGAGACGGGAGAGAGGGGACCCCAGCTTTCCTCCTCCCTCCCTCTCTCTCCTCCCTCCAGGTACTCCTCTCTCCCCTCTCGGTGGTCCCCCCTCGTGTCCAGATGTGGGCTCCGCTTTGCCTTCGTCGGCGACGGGCTGCGGTTTCTTGTTGCAGGGGTGTTGGCGGTGGCCATGGCCGGTGGCTTGAGAATGAGTTCTAGTAATTTAGGGTTAAGGTTCGTAGGGTCGTGTCCCGCTGCTTGGATCTGGTTAGGTGTCTGTTCCTCGTAACCTTGTGGTCTCCCGCAGGTTCCTCTTGGTCGGCGGCGTTGCCGACGGTTGAAGGTAGATGCCGGAGTTGGTCTTCCCCTCCGATTGGCCACGTGGGCTTCTCGGTGGGGGAGGGCTCCTGCGCCCTCACCACTACGTCGTCTGTGTCTACCCCAAATCTGGGAGTGGTGCGGATGAAATCCTGCTTGACGTCGGCGACCTCGTCTTCCTCTTTGGGGACGGTTTTTTCTGTCTCTCTTTCACCGGCGGTGGCTGACCATGCGCCCTAATGGTTTATTTCTTTTACTTGGCCACCGATCTTCTACCATTTGCCAAGTTGGCGGGGCAAGGCTGTTGGAAGCGGCTCGGACAACAACCTCGGTAAGATTCATCTTCACTAGTTCTTCAGAGTTGGAGGTTTAGTGTGTTGGCCTCGGCATTTTGTTCGTGCTGTTGATGGAGCTATGTCTGTGACCCCTGCGTGGGCTCAAATCTATGATTGTAAGACCCCTATCTTTAAACTATTTTGAGTGGCTGGCGATTTAGCTGTCACTCCTGTTTGGTAATGTATTACTGAGGTTCTTGTTCTCAAAAAGAAAAGAAAAGAAAAGAAGCACCCAGCACGCCTGCCTCTCCGCGCTCTGCCGATGCTCATGCACGACCGGCGCAGCCACGCAGCGGATTACTGCTTTCTAAAGCCGAAAGATAAGCACGTATGATTAAGCATTCTCGGTAGTCCTTCCATGTCTATCTCAAATACTATGTATTTTGGATATAGAGAGACTATTAAAAAATCATGTTTTGGATAGAGGTATAGAGAAGCTGTTGAAAAATCTCATAGTAATTTGGATAGAGATATATAGAGGGGTTGTTAGTAATGCTCTTATAAGTTTTCTCTAAATTAAACAATGTTTAAGATTTGTAATAAATTGTTTAATGCTTAGAACATCTCCAATAGTCCCTCTATCCCACTCTAAAACACTGGGCTTTTAGGGATGCTCTTACATGTAACATAATTTATAGGTTTGAATCTTACAGTATCCGACGGAGAAATGAATCTCTTAGAAACGGTAATGTAAAGAGCGAAGGGTTTTTAGAAGTTTGTAAGAAATATTTTATATGTCGTTGTATTTGGGGTTTATATCCTAAATTTAGAGTATTTAGGGTAAGATCTCATTTGAAGCGCGGTAATTTACTATTTTTTTTAAAAAACTGTAAAGTAATCCAATTCCACCCAAAACCAGAAAATCCTCGTAATCTAAACTTGGAACAAAATTAGTTGTGCCAATTGATGCAAGTATATAAGGCAACATATGTGTGGTGCTAATGTTTATTAGGTATTAATATGCTAACATTATATCTAAGCCATCATATCCATTAGGAGTGGAGGAGGTGGATGACTTCTTCTCGCTTAGAAACTAGGGGGTTTAATTGACAGCGTTTAAGTGAGAAAAGGGTTTCCATCTCTCTATATCTGAGCCGTTCGCATTGGCCCCTAAAAATATCCTGTGCAATAGAAACCCTCTTATTGTTAGCAAAACAACAATATGGCAAATTAAATTCGTATAAACCAAAACAAAGCTGTTATGTCCATAATAAATTAAAAGTGTTGTGGAGACCAAGACCAGAAGGCCATCGTACTCTCACATGTATAAGACTGATACGATTGAAACCTAGAGCAACGAGGTCTAGTTTGAAATTAGACGATGAGAGTTATTTAACTCTCAGCCGATTTTCTATACCGTAGATCAAATATCTCCATAGAGCATATAAAAAATCCAACGAGAGCATCAGATATGTGAGAAAATCAACTGATACTTCTCTAAAAATCAATCGCCTGATAATTAGCAAAAGTAACACTAAAATGGTAATAAAAAAATCGATGGACTCCATATGGTCAAAAAAGATTTTTTTCGACTATCATATCAACCTCTTCGTTAAGCTATCTTTCGTTAGGATAGTACTACCTCTCTTCGGATATCACAGCAAAATTTTGATTTTCAAGCACTTGCAAGTGGTCAGATCAGATTTGCATATTGTTGAATATGATATGAGCTAATATGTACAGGAGTTTTTTACCATGCACCCTAATTGTTTTTAACCATTGATCTAATCTAATCCAATGGTGTTTATGAGATCTCAACCCCCCGGGTGTTGAGGCCACGTTTTCTTTGACTTTCCGATGACTTTTTCTGTTTTCCATGAATATAATATTCCCGATGTGTAAGGGCGTGAACGCACAACCATGTGTTGTAATTGCCTGCTTTTCAAAAAGAAGGCTGCCGCCTACGCCCGCCGTCCTCGTCGACACCCGCTGCCGTTACACGCCCATTCCCATGTCTTCGTCGGCAACTGGACCGGTCGACAATCACACGGCCGCGGCCGCCGTGGGACGCACAGCGGTGGTGGGGGCCGATGACGCATGGCGTTGCAGGGCAACGAGCGTGCGGCCGCGACTTCTGGGCAGCGGAGGGACGCGTAGCGGCTATGTTGTCGGGGACGCATGGCAGCGTCAGGCGACGAGCGCGCGGCCGCCGGGGGACTCACAGCGGCGGTGGTGGCCGAGGACGCATGGCGGCGCCAGGCGACGAGCGCGCCGTCGCGTGGGGCGCGGCGATGGTGGTGGCCGGGGACGCATAGCGTCATCGGGCGACGAGCACGCGGCCGCGGGGGACGCGCAACAGCGGTGGAGGCCAGGGATGCATGGCGTCGCCGGGCAACGAGCGCACAGTAGCGGCCGCCGGGGGGACGCAAGGCAGCGTGCGGCGGCGAGCGCATGGAGGCAGTGGCCGGAGACGCGCAGCAGCCATTCGACCATCGCGGCGGCGACTGAGGACTCGTAACAGCGAGCGTGCGTGATATCATCTTACGGACTCAAATCAGCCTTACAATGGACGATACACGGTTAATAATGCTCTCACCCCATGGGAGTTGAGAGGAAGTACACTAGAGGCCCCCGTATGTATATTGCCAATATATTACCACGAGTGAATCCCAAGGTTTGCAATGAGGCCAGCATCCATTACTTGACTTGATGGCATCTACGCTACATATATACTATAGTTCACCTTGGCATCTGCTCTTCGCCTCAAACCATTAAATCTAGACCATGCATCCCTGTGCTCCGGGCAAAAGATATTGGTGAGCATACAAACGAGGTAAGTATTTTATGGAGAAGTTCACGTTTGCCAATGATATGCATGGCAGGAGTATGCGTTCTGGACGAGGGAACAAATGAGATGTCCCCCCAAGCAGTTCACTGTCGAGTAGATTGCACGAGACCGAACGACGCGCGATGAGTAAATGCTACTCATGAGTAAACAAACGGTGATGTATGCACTAATCCACTCCAACGCCCTACCTCAGCTTGGCGAAAAGAACCGATCGACGGGTTAAACGGCACTTGGCAAGGAGCAAAGAAGCATATGATTGCTACAACAGCCGCATTTAGCTTGAAGAAAACTCAACTTCTTCCTGCAGGCATCGGATCTTACAGCTCAAGACTCGTTTTAAGTCACGAGACAAGAAAATGCACGTACGCCTAAGCATAAAACAGCTACTTCTTTTAACAAGTGGCTAATTAATTAAGCATAACCGCATAAGTAATAGAGGAGAAGAGAGGAATATAGCACAAGGACGGGCAAAAAGTAGGTGGCCATGCATTGTAAAATCACCACGATGGTGGGGCTAGCTGGCGAAAAGGTCGGCATGATCATGGCTATTTCATTCTTTGCTTGCTGGCTTAGCTCCTTGGGAGCTCCATGGGCCCTTTACGTGTGTCGTCCAAAGAAGATAACTAGTCAGGAATGGGGATCACATGCATGCTTGCAAGAGAAAAGGCATAGGGCACTACAGTAAAACGATGTTTTTTCGTCGATCTAATTTAATTTCGTCGGCCTAAAAAAACCACCGAAAATAACGAAATAATTTCGTCGGTTTGGGTATACCGACGAAAATAAGTAACCAATTTCGTCGGTTCGGAAGACCCCGACGAAATAACCTGTAATTTCGTCAGTTAAGTTGGTGCCGCATCGCAGGCCTGAACTGATGACGTGGCGACTAGAGGCAACAACGACGCTTCTTCTTCGGATACGCCTTCGGTCAACTTAGGAGGCGCCGATGCGGCAGGCAGCGGACATGGATCGTACTTACCTACGAGTTAGAAGATCCATTTTGTACTTGTGCTTGCTATTAAACTTGTCGATGTAGAAGTTGAGTTGGATGACTTGATATTAAACTTGTGCTTGCGCTATGTGATGTTGTATGGACTTAATTATGTTTAATTTGTATCTATGTGCTGTTATGGATCTTGTGTTGGATGATATTCGATGTTGGATATAAGTTTGTGATGATATGAATATCTGTGAATTATCTGTGATTTTTGATTTTTTGTGATTTTTCTATGATTTTTGTGAATTTTCTGTGAATAAAACAACACCCTGTTTTTTTTAAAAATATATATATATAATTTCGTCGGCCAAAACCGACGAAATTAATGGTTTTGGCCGACGAATTTAATAGCCACCTCAGCCAAAGAAAACCGATCAACTGCTATTTTTTTGTTGACATGGCATATAATTTCGTCGGCCAAAACCGACGAAATTATGTGCCGCGTCATCCTAACCCGCCAGCTCCCGTATTTTTTTTTGCTGACGTGGTCATTAATTTCGTCGGCCCGGACCGACGAAATTACGTACCACGTCAGCGTTCCGTCGCCTTCGCGGCCCACCGGTTTTTTAATTTTGTCTGCCTCTGAAACCGATGAAAATACAGTAATTTCGTCGGCAACCGACGAAAAGGTGTGTAATTTCGTCTAGCACGTTTCGTCGGGTTAATTTCGTTGGCAAACCGATGAAATTATGCCAATTTCGTTGGTTCAGCTCCTAATTTCGTCGGTTTTGGGCCGACGAAATTAAAACGGATTCCTGTAGTAGGGGCACTGTAATGCACCGTAGGTCATGTCTTTCGCCTATGTTATTTTAGCGGAACAATCATACTGCATTACACAATGAGGTTTTACAGATGGGATGCGGAATGCCTAGGCCTATTGGGTTGACATTGTCTAACACTCTAACGCAGTCCGAACGATAGAAGTTGTTCAGGCTGGTACAAGCAAAGAGAAAACAAACCAGCAAATACGATCATTCCCCGTAGTCGGAACGGCAACACGAACGTTCAAGCAGGACCTAAACTAAATAAAGATCGAAGTGGACAACCCCTTCGTGAAGATGTTGGCGCATTGAGACGATGTAGGGACATGAAGAACACGCACCGGCCGAGAGCAACCCCCTCACGAACAAAGTGTAGGTCGACCTCGACATACTTGATTCGCTGATGTTGTACTGGATTTGTTGAGAGATAGACCACGCTGTTGTTGTCGCAGTAGACAATGGTGGTGTGGCGGAGAGGACTATGGAACTTTGAAGAAGTTGGCACAGCCAGGGGCGGACCCAGGCCCAGGGCCACCTGCGCCGCGGCCCAAGGCGTGGCCCAATAGCAAGACCCCCCTCTAATTCTGGCCCGACACCCCCTAGCTCGCCACGCCGCCTCGCCCTAGCCCCGACGCCCCCTAGCCCCCACACCGCCCGATGCCCCCTAGCCCCCACACCGCCTTGCCCCGGCCTCCTCCTTCCTCCAGTCCTTCAGTTAGGGGTGAAAACGAGCCGAGCCTGGCTCGACCGAGCTCAGTAAAAAACGAGCCGAGCCAGGCTCGTCTCGAGCCCGATAACACCCCCGAGCTGAACCACGAGTCAAAGGTGTTTTCGCGTTCAAAAACTTCCAACAAGCCGAGCCGAGCCAAACTAGGCTCGGTCAGAAACGAGCTTGGCTCGGCTCGCGCGTTATTTTACCGAGCATGGCTTTGAGCCGAGCCGCGAGCTATTTTCCAGTCCTACCTCCGGTTCGCCTCGGCCTCCTCTTCCCCGTCTTTCGGTCCTTCCCCCCTGGCCGCGGCGGCGGCGCCCACCCCAGTGGGAGTAGGTCGCCGCGACGCCGCCCGCAGCCGCCCTGGGCCCCCAGCCGGCCTCCTCCCATCCTCTGGTTCTGTTCGGTCCTCTCCTCAGGTGACTGTTGGCAATTCTTACGCTATTAGAAATAACCCGCAAGCAGACGAATATCGCTTGTAGTTTTTACCTGGGAGTATTCTAGAGTATCGAATCCACAGGGAACAAGGAAGAAAGATAATTATAATAACTATATTATTTAAGATACTAGCCAGCTAGTTAACGGAGTAAGGATAAGATAATAAGACCGGTGACACACACACGAGTATAAAAGATAAGTTAGGCAGATAGTTGGGAGGACAGCGAGAAGAGTATAAAGTTCCTTAATAGTGCACTCAATTATCAGGTTGAGCTAGCAGATATGAGTTTGGAGGTTTGTTTTAAGAACTTCGTCGGAGCTCGGCCGATTCACTACCACCTGCTATCAGTTAAGAACACCGAATGGTTCTGACCACCCCCGATTGGGCCCTATTGGTCCAATTCCTAACGCAGTAGATTATACGTGAGATAAATCTTGGATGGATAGGGCTGTCACCGCCTACCACCTCACGCAGTGGATTACACGTTGGAATGGGTGTAAACCAAGTCAGATATAATCTCAGACACCACGTCTGCTATTAAATCCGATCACTCCTCCCCAGATCCTAGGAAGGCGATCCAAGTTCAATACTTAGGCTATTCTAAGCATATGAGAATGAACCCAGACTCGGAACAAGTTGAACCTCCCTATCCCACCCCCTAAAATACTATTCATGTGTGTATGCATAGTGTTTTAGGGGGTGGGATAGAGGGGTTGTTGGGGATGCTTAATAATTCATACTTCCCACTTAGTGTAAATGTGCTCAGCTCAGATAATGAAAGACACTTGTATAATAAAAGCAAAGTCTTACAGAAGGGAAAGGATACAAGAGCTATTACCCGAATTCCCGAATTACCCAAACTCCGAGCTTCAGCTCGACTCAACACTAACTCCTAAATTAACTTGGGAAAGGGAGGCTATTGGGGATGACAAGTGAAGAGTGACTCTAAATGAGAGGAATGTGATGTGGTGTTGTGTGTCAAGTGAGGTGAGGGGGGTCCTTTTATAGCCATCTGTGACCTATGAGGGGCTTCCACATCATGGGACAAGTGTCATCTCCACACCAGCCGAGGGAGTATCCGAGAGGGGATCCAAGGCGGTCGGCCGACCCACCTTCGATTGATCCTGGCCCTTGTTTTCGCCTGGGATGCTTCTTTGACGGTGTAGATCACTTTCCCAAGTCGGTTATGGCAGTTAGAACCGGTAGAATTGGCTTCCTTAAGAGCCTAGTCACCCAATTGTGAAGCAATTGCAGCCATTTGATCAAACCGAAGCATATGGAGTATAGATGCTTGAGATTACTCCTTGGTGCATTTCTTGGCAACTGGAAAAAGTCGGGGCCAGTTCAGTGCAGAGGCCAGGTCGGCTGATCAAGGGTCTGTCGGCCGACCGGCTCTTGTGTCTGGTTCAGCTCCGGTTTCTCTCCACTTTATTCCTGCGGACAAAATCTCACCAAAACTTATGAAAATTTATTAGTTTAAATAAAATGCATATATAAATCTTGATTTTCTCCCAAATTACCGGAATGTCGGCGTATGAAATTGGACTTTAACGACTGCCAACATTGACTAGGTGAGCACTGCTGCAGATCCGAGAATGGGTGTATTTGCATGATTAGGGCTTGGAAATTGGAAAAAATTTTATCATCGCATGATATGCTATATTGAGGGAGATGTATTTTCAAGCATCGAAGATGGCATGATATTAAAACATTTTCAAAATATGAGAACCCGCAAGATTAAGCTACCTCTTTCTAGTGGTATTTAAAAATGCTTGCTCTAATTTTTGCTTACTATTAACTTGTTTATTTGTACATTTCATGTCGCTAATATTAATTTTTTATTTTAATTTCTAGGTTTGAGATCAACAGCTACTATTGATGAAGATATAGGCTTGAAAGAAGCGGATCTGTCTTAAAAAGGTATTATATCATTTTAAATTAGCAAACTTCCTTTTAATTTCTTTGTTACTCTTCGATTAGACAGATTGAGCTGTGTGATTAAACAAATTTTCATCTTACATTAGTATAAACATAATTTCTAGTTTGATCTAGCAATTAGACTTGACGGTAGTTGGCCTGGGTCTTATCAAAATCCTGGGTCCACCACTGGGCACAACCAACACGCCTTGGCCACTCCGTTGGCGACTTCGCCATACTTAGTCTTGGTTGCACCGGGACATCGTGTGCTGTTTTTTGGAGGACCACGAGATGAGATTGTCTACGAAAAAAATACCATAGCCAAAGGTGGACTTATGGGTGTCGAGGGAAGTTGAGTCAGCATCATAGTAAACCGTCAGATCGACAGAGGTACGTAGTCCGATGCAAGAGCAGCCTGAGGTCGTGGTGGTGGCAAGGGCATGAATGGTGGATTCTTGAGTGAAGGAGTAGAGGTCCTCGAAGCTATTGCACCTGACGGGCACGCTTCTGATACGAAGATACTTCACAGAGAAGCCAGAGGGGTCAAACTCAATGGATCAGTGGCTATCGGTGGTAAACTGACGAACAGAGATGGGATTTTTGATGAGGTGAGGTGTAACAAGGACATTACGTAGGGTAAAAAATCCATATGTTGTGGGAAAGGAGAGATGACCGGTGGATATGACCGTAAATGGGACTCGTTGCCAACGATGTTGGACGAGCAAGAGGGTGAGGGTGGATTAGGGAAGATTAGGGTTTAGAAAAAGGTGGTGTTGATACCACGTTAGTTGAATAATCATATTGCATTCCACAAATGGGGATATTTCAAAATACTCTATACAGCGTAATCCGGCCTGAGCCTGCCTCCTCGCCGGGCCACGTCGCCTGATTTTTGTGGACCGTCGGATCGGGGCTTTGGACAGTTCAGATCGGGCCACGTCGCCCCATCCCACCGAGAGGGACGCGTGTCAGCCTCTCGGCCGCTCTCCCTTCCACCCAGAGGGCCACGTGCCTTGCGTAGGCCGTCCCACCTGCGACCCCGCCCAACCAGGGGGATATGCAAAAAAAACCCTTAAGGTTTCTGATTTCCCTATGAGGTCCTTACAATTCGCGTGTTGGTCCTTATGCAGTGCAAGCTCCTCCATGCAGAAATGCTTTCGCGTCCCCCGTGTTTTCCGCCACTTCCAATCCGCCCTTTTCTCCTTTGTAGGTACACCTGGAGTTGGGGAAAAATTAGCCGCAAATGCCACTGGGTATAACTGTGTACCAGCACCGCCCCAGGTTCCCATTCCCGAACCCTAGCTCCCCCGTGCCTCTGCCCTGCCTTCCCCTTCCGCAGTCTCTCGCTCTCCCAGTCTCCCCCCTCCTTCCGCAGCGCCGTCTTCGTCTCCTCTGCCGCCGCCCCCGGGCCCCGGCTTTGCCTGCTTCCCAGTCCTCCGCCGTCGCCTTCTCCCACAACGGATCTGATGGCTGCGTCCCCAGTTCCCCACCTTTCTCCAGCCGCCGTCGGTGCCTCGCCGCCCCCCCAGTTCCTCACCCCGACGTCATCCTCTCCTGTTCGCCCATGCCGCCGTCTCCCCCTCTCCTCTCTGGTCACCACCGCCTCTTTCTGTCCACTCCGATCGCCATGCTCTCCCCTGTCGTCTCCGGTCGTCGCCGCTGCCTCCCCGTCCTCTCCAGTTTCTTCCTTCCCCATCCCCCCCTCTCCAGCCCCCGCCGGTGCTCCACCTCCACTTTCTCCTTGCCGCAGCCAAGAGTCACCTAGCCCGCGAGTGGTCGTTCTGCCTTGCTTTCCCAAAACGCCTAACCCAGTTACATGCCTTTTGCTGCTAGAGAAAGACCACAACCGCAGGAGAGTTTAGGTCGTTTCTGTTTTACAGCTGCTTCAGTGTGCTTTTTTTTGGGGTTACCCCTAACAGATGAATGTGGTCTTTGGTGTTGATTCTAATATGAATGATCTGTTCATGAGCAGGCTTCAGATTATTGTGTTTATTGTGTTAAATACAGATCCTACCATACTCCATGACATAGGGTTTGAGCAATTTAAGTTTTTATATTAACATGTTTCGTTGGTAGATTTGTTAGGCTACACGTGGAAAGAAAACAATTTCATTTCATAGACAGGCTTGACTTTGCTATTGTCCTGTTTTATCACAGTTTGTTTTCATACGCATTTAGCTGTTCTACCCTGTACATTTGTGAGCAATGCTCTATTATATGTATATCCTTCAAAATTTAGATTGCCTTTATTGTTTAATGAATTATAGCATAGTTTCCATACAATATTGGTTTCATGGTTTGCTGCCACAAAATGTCTACATTATATACATATCGTTCATACAGTAAGGCATTTCATGCTACATCAGCATCCAATAGTTTCCAACACAGCTTTTATTTTGTGTTTAAAAAGGTTTATATGTCCTTGGTAATGTTTTCTTCCATTTTAGGTGCAATGTGCCATATTTATCCATTTGGAAATGATGCAATCTGCAAAACTGTCTTTTGCCTAAGCAACATATTTTTGTTTGGTGCCCAACAAATTGGTGATGCTTTTAGTGATGTACATGCATCCTAGCAGATCAGGTTATCGCTGGCGATACTACCATAGAGCTTGGAGCATGTTTGGTGAGCCCTTTTCCCTGAACATAAATTAGCCTGTTATTGGAGGGGTGGTTTCTCTTGGATTGCTGTGAAACTATGAAATCTGAACTGTATCTTTGTCTTCATGATCATTGTACCGGCTATTGCAATTGAGAGGGGCAGTGCTAGGTTTGTGTTCACCCATTTTAGCACCGATGTGCATCTTTGTGTTGTGGCTGATGCCTATTTGTGATAGAAAGAGAGAACACCAATTGATGCGCCGTTTTCCACCCAATTCGGCCAAACAAATTCTCCTGAAAAAACATAAAAGGGAACATGGAACTAATAAAAACTTTAGAGGTATATGCAGCATATACCTTCCGATTGCTTTCATCCCCTATTGAAAGGTAATCTTTTAAAGTCGATGCTATAATTCAGGTCTTTTTTCACTACTCATGAATGTTGTGTATGATTTTCATAGTCATGTCCTCAACTATGTCTTCCTCCTGTTTTTCATTACGAGTCACCTAGATGCAGTGGCGGACCGAAGGCCGGTGCTTACAGGGGCACACGCGGGGGCTCGCGAGGTAGTGCTCCTTATACCCCCAGCGAAGCCGCGATTGGGCCCTGCTGAATATAAGGCGTGCGCACCGGCTGGGCCTGCGGTATATAAAGAGCAGGGGTGCGCGCACCTCCTGGCCCTAGGCTCCGGCAGTCCGGCTAACGCACGCACGCAGGCTGGGCTGTGCGGCACGCTGGCCCATCTCCCATCGATTCACTACCTCATGCCCTCATTGGTTCTCTTCCCAATGACCCAATCCCCATCTGAATGAAAGTGAAACCCTAAAGGCCTAAACCAGTGAATCCAGTGACTCAGCGAGCAGGCTGCACCGCAGCAGCAGAGGCGGAGCTCGGCCGCGTAGGTGCCGACGGCGGCGGCGGCGCCACCGCAGCGGCGAGCGGAGCACCGGGAGGTGGGCTGGTCACTGGTCGGCGGCGCCGTTGCTACTTGCTACTCAGTTCGATACTTCGATAGTTCGATTAGTGGCTTGGTGAGTACAAAATGGGTATTGAAATGTTTCCTACTGGCTACTGCGGTACTACTACTGCCTCTAGTACTCTCTACGGTGGCTAATTAGTTTGCATTTGCTATTTTGCTGGCTTCAGTGGTTTGCTAGCTGCATAACAGCATGTGTATAGTACGGTTTATGTCTTTATGATCTAATGAACTAGGAAAGTCAGTAAGTCAGTCTCATACTGACTGTGGTTTAAAAATTTTGATTTGTAGATTAGCACATTGGCAATATGGCTAAACGAACTTTACATGGCTATTTCTCACCAAACAATCCAAGTTCAAGTAATCCTCCAACAGATGAGAGTTCTTCGTGGTATGTTAACTACTCTACTTATTACTGTCAATTTCTATTTTCTAGTACAATTTTTTTATGTGTAACATGGTTGTCTAATTTTATTTCACAGATTGTCATATTTTGGGCATGCAAGGCATTTTCTTTATTATTGGAGAGGTACAGTTTCTAAATAAAGTGTATCAATGTTTATGGCTTTATGTTTATCGTTTTATTTATGTGTGAATTATGTTATTGTTGTTTGGAGTTATCAAATTCTATGATTTATATGTACTTTTCTACACAAATCTTGATGATACGTTAGTTTTTACACACCCCTGTACCATATCGTTCGAAATTAATTATCTACCCTAGCACCCCCTCAAATTTTGTCCTGGATACGCCACTGCCTAGATGCAAAGTTGGACACACTAAATCATGGTGAATTCTTCTTAGGTTTTGCTTCACTCGCAAAAAATTGGCCACGGTTTAGTATGGGAGTACTAAGAAAATATAGATTACAAACAAATTCGAATCCATAGTATACCTCTGTTCATCATGTCAATACTGTTGTGACCTTCTGACATTGCCTTCAATGACTACTAAATATAGCATAGCGTTTCTTTGGTTCTGTCATGTGCCTGTTCCCATTTGTTTTGAAGTGTTACTTATTTACTTCTTTACTCAAAAAATTTGAACAGCAGCATGCGGAGGAACCGAAGGAGTATAGGACAGCACAAGAACAGCAGGAAGAGAAACTGAAGCAGTGTCAGATGACAGTAAAACGGCTTGGCAATGCTCTCTTGGTTAGTATGATTTGTCCAGAATTTTAAGTTCTGGTGTACCATATCTATTCCCATACTTCGTTCGCGCAGTTTTGTTTTCATACAGTCGTCTAATTAATTATTGCCACTGATGTTATAATAGGTACCGAGGGTGCACATACGCCTTTTCAACATCTGAAGCTGTTTGTTCGTATGCATTGCCTTGCTGTTTTGCTGTCCTTTGAGTGTGCACATACGCTCTTCCCAACATCTGAGAGCTGTTTGTTGATATTGTATAATATATATGCAGCGATTGGTTGGAACTGAACACTGTATGGTCATGTAGAGAGTATTTAAACGGACAAAATTGTGCTCATATGTGTAAACTCCTATCTTGCTTTGGGTTGAATTTTTGGAGAGTACCACATATATATCAAAGTTTGAAACCTGCTATCTGGTACACTCCATATATATCATTGCCTGCTGAAGTAATTGCAGGAGCACCATCCACGCTGTCAACTACATAGGAGCATATATCATCATGCCATAAAACAATGTCTTTTCTGTGCACAGGACGACGCAGCGTAGCGCGTTCACCCTCTAGTAAATAGTACATATGGGATGCAGAGATCCTAGGACCCGTTTCATTAAAGGGACCAAGACTTGAGAACCGTGTTAAGGTGCATGTACTGATTAATTATCTAAAATTCTAAACCAACGAAAAATAATGATAATTTACTTACAACACCATTTTCTCACCAATTACTATTGCGCATTTGTTCCCGTCAGTCGCATGATTTTTTCACAAATCTTGACATATTTGTGCAACGCCGTCTTTCTCCTTTCCGGCTACCGAGGTTTTTCTAGGCTTAGAGAAAGATCAGAGATGCGGCGGACTAGCGATGGGGTGGGGATCATGATGAGGACGGCGAGGCACTGATTGCGTCGCTTGAGCCATAAGCTCATTCGAATGTGGTTGGATGGTGACGACAACAAGCATATCTGCACATACGCCAAGAGTTAGGATGGATAGGCGGTGGAAGGACAGGGGTGGGGCAGCGGGGCGGCCGACCCGTAGGTAGGTGGCTGACGAGGACGAGGGGAGGTAAAGGCGCACAAATGGTGAGGCGGTGACCCACGATCCTGATTGGGAAGGGAATCGAGACAAGGAGGAGGGGTCGTTGTATAGAGGTGGAGAAGGGGGATCTTGATAGTTGACTGAGATCTAACGGCTCAAAAAATTGATTTAGAGTTAAATAAAATCAGGTAACTAAGAGTTAGTCGGTCGCATTGCTATTGCTACCATGCATGCTGCTACAATGATGGCTTCGATCTTGTTCATTCGTGTTTTTCTTCGAGAGCTTTCATCTGTGTTTGATCCAACCATCATTTCCTTGGGCTGAAGGTGTAGGGTGGCGGTGGTGGATCCTTTCGCCGAAGCCTTGCGCGCATAACTGGTTCCTGGAAGTGTTGAATAAGAGTGGACACACGGCCCACACCTCAATAATTGTTTCTTTTGAGCTTCTTCTTGCACTATGCCATTGAGCTTTTTGATCGGAACAGAAAAGATGTCAGGCCATGCTCCAAAAGTTATTTTTTGCGGAAATCGGTAGATTTTTTGAAGACCTAGTGGAGTTAATTTTCGATATATCAGCCATCAATTTATTGAATACTAAAAAGATTAGAAAAGACGTTAGAGACATTAACATCATCACAGGAAATTACGTGTGTGTGGTGATACCGCACGTACATAGCACGTATACTCTAACAATGGCGATGTATCAGTTTCAGTTAGAACCACTACAAGCAATCAAACATATTGCAATCATACTTAATTGTTATAGTATACATAAAATTATTGCAATATACACATATTGCAACAAAAATAATTTTGTTACCACTGCTTCTTTCAAGCAATCATGAGGAAGGACAGAAGTTCTGCCAATTCAATAAAAGAGAAAGAAAACGTTACAACAGCCTGACACAAAGCACCATGATCCACCACAGCTAGCGCGAACACCACCACCATACATGCCATCTCGGTCTAAATCGACCACCTCGCCACAAGGCGGCAAGACGCAACCAACTCAGTCCAACCGAAACCAATGCACAAGCGATAATGACAAAACTACCTAAAAGACACACTCAAGAGGAAGCACCGACAGTATGGGAGGACAATCATGACGCCTTCAACAAGGAAGCAATAAGGCAAAGAAGGTTTCACTTCAACTTCGGATGGACCATGGTCTTGTGGGCCTGAATCTAGAACCCGCCATTCACGAAGTGTTCGACCTGTTCAGTTGATTTTTTTTCCCAAGTGAACAATAATACAACTTCGTAAGAGCGAACACCAGCGGGTTAAAACTATAGAAAAAATTGTTACACCACAACTTCACAGATAAATCCAACATGTATTAGAAATAATGTTAAGAGCATCTTGCATTCCTCTTACTCGTGTCAATCAATTGTTACATGTATGGTACAATGTTTGCACTAGTAGTATCAAACATATATTACAGATTCTAGACATGTTCTTAAAGACATATTTCTTTTGTGCCATTAAAATGCACGAACACTCCAATCTAGCTTGCTCCTCCAACAATCTTCTCCTTATATGTCCATTTATCTGAGTGTCACCGAATGCCTCCACCTCATCACCTCATCGATCTATTATGTCCATATATATGTATGCATTGTTCTTGCTCATCCTCGCGTAGGAACCCTAGAAGAAACCACCTCTTTATTCTAGAGGAAAACCCTAGAAACAAAGAAAATCTACTCCACAATTAACACCATAGTAAATCCGAGGAGAAGAAGAAAAGAGGGGGGAGCCACGGATTTGGCTCTAGCAGTGTTGTCGCCTACCATCACAAGGGTTAAATGGGTTGTCATTGTTTTGGTCGTCACCTTGGAATCGTTGATCTCTTCCTTCAAGATTGAGATGAATCGATGTCGGTCGATAATGTGTTTGTGGGGATCAGGGTAGGTGTAGTAGGGCGTTCTCCAGATCATCGATCGACGGTAGGGCCACACACCGAAGCATCTGGAGGGCGGATGCAACGACGTGGTCCATTGGTATTATCGTCTAGGCACTAGCTCCTCCTTCTCACTAGGTTCCTTGCTGAAGCAATGGTTGTGACAATAGAGACACTAGCAACTAGACCAAGGCGACGATCTTAGAGGAGTCGGAGGTAAAATTACGGGGATGGAATTTGAGACAGATCAAAATTTTATGCTATCATATGGAGTTTTTCTATGAAATTCTCGAGATACGAAACATTGCGTGTGTCATTTATAATAACCAACCAACACATATTGCTATAAAAGAAGGCATATCTTTAGTTGACATGTGGGTGAAAAGCTTTTGTATGTGTTGGTGCTAGATTTTAACCGGCACAAATATATTTGTGTTATTTGATAATTAGAACAACACATGTAGATCTGTGGCAGTTGCTAATTGGCACCTGCACATATAATAAATCCTAATAACCTTATATGTGTTGGCTTTTGCTGAAGCAATAACCTGTTTTGCTGTAGTGCATGCTACATAGCTGTAATCGAAAACAAGCAAGATTGCTTTTTCCATCGAAATACAGGGGTCAATATTTCTCAAAGCTATTTCTTAAAAAAAATTGCAACTTTTTCTCACAGCTCTCAAAGTTAAGACCAAGCTTTCGGTTTGTCGATACTATTTCTTGGATTGTACTTGAAATCGAGCATGTTGTTCGAACATTAATTGCCAAACCAAATAAGAATAAAGCTTTATAATTTCTTTTCTTTTTTTGATTTTTGACATCTTCCTTCACACTATGTTTGTAGTCTTTTGTGTGTGTGGTGGTGGGGTGGGGGAGGGTATGAACAAGATGAAAAAAAACTTAACACCCTTTTTGTAAGGGACTGGGCTACGAATTGGATGTTCGATGTTTTTTTAAAAAAATCAGACACTATTGTAGTATGTTAAAACGAATATTGCAGTATTTTAAACCAAGTTTCAAAAAGTTTGGAGCCAAATGTTGCACTAGATTGGACAATCATGCAATATGTTAAACCAAATGTTGCAAAATTAAAAGGCACTACAACATTGAAAATAAGCAACAACATTGAAAAGTAAATAATAAAACAATAAAAGTAGCTAACATAATATTTAAATTAGAGCACCGAAACATTCTAATGAAATCACCGAAACACTTGAATTAGACCAATGTAATATTGAAAAGTAGCTGGTACAACAATTGAATTATAACATTGTAACATTAGAGTGAAAACACTAAAACTTTTAAATTAAAGCACTGCAAAATTAAAAAATAGCTGCTACAACGTTTAACATGTTTCAATAGTGAAACATTAGAAAAAAAAATATTTATAAAAGCAAGTGGAATGTTTTACGAGAGCAAACAAGATGTTGTAGTTTTACATGATGATGTTTCGAAATAAATTATCCTCCCCAAATCCACTCATCTTCTCGTAAATCCGGTCATCTTCACTGAATCCTCGTCATCTTCAAAAACCCTCAATGCACCTAGTCGCGACGAGCTCGCCGCTAGTCCAACAACGCAGCGACGAGCAGCACGGGGCCGCCAGTACGTACGTGGCCAACACCGAACGCAGAGGCGACAAGCAGCACAGGCGCCAAGCACATGGCCGCGGCGACCGCGTTGACGATGAGCGCATGGTCAGCGAAGAGCAGCACGGAGCAAGAGGATATGGCTGGAACGAGCGGACGAGAATGATGCTGGAAACCAGGGACGAGAGACCTCGCCGAGGTTTTTCCTGGGCCAACGCGAGCGCGCGTTAGGGCATGACGGGCTGGGCCAAGCGCGTCCGTAGCATCTTGGACGCTCGAAGAGAAGCTTATTCCGTTTTTTTAGACAACTTAACACATATTTATCTTGAGAGTGTATCCGGTGCAACTAGATGAACAGTGAAACCGTGCAATCCTTGATTATGGGTCCTTTGATTAAATCTGAACGCTCCAGATTTAATGGGGAGTATTTTGCAATGAGACGCCCCCCTACTTTCTCCCTCCCACTCTCTCTCCCTCCCTTCTCGGTCTCTCTCTGTTTTCCCTCCACCGCCCCTACTCTTCTCCATGCGCCGCCTCCAGCGTGCCGCCGTCGGAGCTCTGCGCCTCCGGTACCTCTTCGCTGTCCTCCTCCTCGTCGTCCTCCTCCTCTCTCTCTCTCTCTTCCTCCCTCGGTTTCTATACCTTACCGGGCGCTGTGTCCCACCGGGCACCACCGGTACCTCTCCGCCGTCCTCCTCCTCCCTCCCCCCTCTCTCCCCCCTCCGTCCCGCCCCCTTCTCTCCGCGCTGGGCATTGCCGTCGCACGCCGCCGCCGAGCCGCCCCCTTTTCCTCCCTGCTTCTCTCCTCCTTCTGAGCTCTACGTCGCCGCTCGAGATTCGCCCTGCGCCGCTGCTCTCCTCGCACTTGCTCCTCTCCCTATGCCGCCAAGTCATCACCAGCGCCATCATAGCCAATTCCCCGCCATCGTCGCCAGCCGCAGCCGCCTCAGCATCATTGTCGAGCCACCCCCACCTTTCTCTCTCCTTCCTCTTTCTCTGGAAGCAGGCGTGTTTTTTTAAATGGCCATGGACGAGATTTTTAATGCCAGAATGTTGATCCAACGGTTGGCCGTGCTTGGTTGCAGGATTGCGCCGGAGAGTTGCGTGCATAGGATACGTTCTCATTTATCTTGGCAATGTATCCTATGTACCATGTACACCAACTAACAAAAATTACGAAAATTCTGAAAAATTTATAGATGTTTTTCATTGGTAGCTCTATCCTATGTATAAAGTTTTAAGATCAAATTCATTAGGTATATTAATAGTTAAAAAAGAGAAAATTATATCTATTTTAAACTATTCAATTTTATCATTATTTTCTCTTTTTTATAACTCTTAATATAGAATGAATTTGATCTTAAAACTTTATACATAGGTAGAGAAACCAACAAAAAACATATACAAATTTTTCATAATCATTCATGACTTTTGTTATAGTCGACGTACATGGTGTGTACATGGAACCCTTGTATATATAGGATATGTTGCCATTTATCTCTGCATTGCATGCAAATTTTGCACCCAGATTAACAAATAAGTAACACACATGTTGGCATCTGAGTTGCCATTTGTTTCTGGACTGATCAAGATCATTGACTTGATCAGTGGCGGGAGACCCAAAAAAAATTGGTATGGCAAATTTCATAGTATAAATATTAATTGTAGTGTACGAAACTAAACCAATCCAAACACTAATAAGAATAAATGACATTAAATTAAATAAAAATAGTATTATTAAAAAAATTAATTTGAAGAAGAAAAAATGTCACCAAAGTAATATTCACCCAACCGCCTTTAACCAAGATCGTGGCTCCAATGCCGTCGTTGGCACCTCATCGCCGGTCCGCCGTCTCTCCCCAAATAGTTCCATTGAGGGAAGAAGGTGGCATCGGTGAGACCCTAGATAAATTAAAATCGACTGATACTTAGATATTTTTCAGACAACTGATATGTAGCAAAGTCGTATAAATAAATATCCTTTTACTTTTCTTTCAGTGAACACTACATAGGCAATTAGACATAGGTCATACACTTCAATGGATCATCAACAAACTACTTCGAGCTACCTACCGTGATCTTCAAAAATTTAGGTACCACATGCTTTATTCACAGATTATTAAAACAGGTCAAAGTATACTCCGTATTTCTGGGGGAAAGGAATCTTATTAACTTGTCATTAATATTGTAAATTAATACAGGCTAGAATATACTCCCTAGCTGGCCCGTGATGCGAAAAGCTGGGCGGCATCATGCTGCGGGCTGCGGCCCATAGGAGCTAGTTAATAAGCTGGGCGGCGTCATGCTGCGGGTTTCCTTGCGGGCCAGATAGGTATGGCATGGGCCATATCTTGTTATAATGGATCCTCCGCCCCCTGTTTGTAATTTATTTTCTTTTCTTTTACAGGTTTCTGTTACAGAGGAGATCATGTGGGCTTTTGTTTTGATTTTTTTCAGTAGATTTTTGTGAACATGAACAGTGTGTTCAGCTTTTTTAACCGATGCTATTCGTTGAATGCTCTGTGCCTGTCTTTTACCGGCAGCTATCGTATAATTTTTATTTTTTAATCCTTTTTTAATAAATATTTTATTTTTAACCCCTCGGCGAAAGCATCTCCAAATCTAACCCTTTTAGCCACGCCACGCCGCCTGGCACGGCCTGTACATTTTGCCGCGCCAGTGCATATGGCGCGTCAGAGATGCCACGCTGGCGCCCACGGCCGGCTGCGGCCAGCGTGGCATTTTCTAGGCCCCACCTTTGCCGCGCCATATGCACCGGCGCGGCAAAGGCCTGGTAGGTGGGCCCGCGGTGGGTAGCCTCGTAGACTCTTTCCTTGCTCTGCCATTGACGTGGGGCGGCTTTGCCGCGCCGTTGCTCATGGCGCGTCAAGCAGCAATATTAATTTGTGAGTTCTAACCCTAGCAACATGGCCTCCTGTGGCATAGTGGTTGTGCGTTCGCAGCTTAACTACAAGGTCACGAGTTCGATCCTCACCGGCAGCTCTTTTTTTTGTCAAGTGCCATAGAGAAAGCAATTTACCCGTGAGACCTAGCGTTGAACAGCTTAGTTATGCAGTCAGCACTAAGAATCAAGTAGAGAAATCATCAGAGACAGCATGGCCTAACATTTTTTTTGTCGCGCCGTTGAATGCCGGTGGCTCATTTTTTTTTGTCGAGTGCCAGGTTGAATGCATCAAGAAATGTTTTGAGAGAGACAGGAGTATCAACGAGCTTCAGCAATACATCACCATGCTGGAAGAAAAAATACATCACCATGCTGGAAGAAGATAACCTGGGTCAAAAACATGATGTGGCAAGCCTTATCAAGTCAGAGGTTGAAAAAACCCTTCAAGAAGTGAACACCAGGTACTCTGAAATTGTTGAAGTATTCGACAGAATTTGAAAGAGACACTGAGGCACTGCATGCAAATTTTGTGCTAGAAAAAGAACAGTCAGGCAATTTGAAGAATTCAAGAAATTCAAGAAATTCTGCGCCCTTGATCGGGAGTAAATATATGTACATCTCCCAGATAGAAGATTACCATTGAAGGAGAACAACTATTAGCCTTGTAGTTGTAGGTGATGTCAGATTGTGGAATGACATTGATGTAGTCTTTGTATCCTGTTTCTCAAGAATCTTTTAGGCTGCATGCAGATTCTTGTTGCCATTTCTGTTATGTTGTTTACACGCAATATGGCTATGTTTATGGAACATTTGTTTCCATAAATTGACTTTAAATTAATTTTGTTTCTGATTACTGAATAGAATGATCTTATTCCTAAAAGGGCATTCTTTGATTGCTGGTTTGCTACATTTATTTCATGTCAAGTTATCAACTGTATTGATATATACTGTTACACTTGTATGAGTTGTTTCGGTAAGCTTGATGACTTACATCTGCTAGGTATTTTTATTGCTGAACTGCAAAGCTACCACTTGTACTGACTTCATGTGACAGCCCTGGGTTAAATTAAGGCCCTGGTGTTAGATCTAAACTCATGATCTAATATTTACATTATGCCTTAGCCTAAACATGATCACGTTCTAATGCGGAAATAGTGAACTGACCGGAGTTGAGTGAAGCCATTTGCGCCGTGTAGTCGATCGGTCGGCGACAAACAGGAGCGTAGCGGCGTCCCTCCGGGCGCCACCTGCACTGGCCTGGGACAGCCCTTCGGGCCTCTCCCAGCGCGGTGATGATCGGGGGAATTTTTAGGGGTGAGGACTGTGTGAGAGATCGTCCCCCTCACACAGCCGGCTGCCCTATTTATATTGCGCTGGTGAGACTCGGGGGCAAGTCCAACGGGATGGAAAACGCCTCCGATCATGGCGCGTAATCAAAGCATTAATTCGGATTTAATTCCCGCGTGGAGCTCATTAGGAAGGTGCATTACTGGTGACAGGGTGATTAGGCAGGTCATTAATTTTCATTAACACGCTGCTCCCTTGACCGTTGCATGAGATCAACCAACACCTGGTTGATTCACCTTGTATTAAAAATAAAATTTATCGCTGGAAATATGTTGTTTTTTTGTATATGGCCCAGAAGGTTTGATCTTTGGAGGGTGTTCAACAATAGGTGACTATAAGAACAGTATCAAGACTCAAGAGAAAATAATTAGCATCAGAAACAAAAAGGATTTGAAAAAAAAGGCATCATACATCCATTGTTGATATTAGTCATTCCATGAAATGAAATGTCATTGTTGCCAGGCTTTGAACTGTAGGAAATATCATTGTTAGGCCATGCTGTCTCTGATGATTTCTCTACTTGATTCTTATTGCTGTTCAACGCTAGGTCTTACGGGTAAATTGCTTTCTCTATGGCACTTGACAAAAAAAAAGGAGCCGCCGGTGAGGATTTGAAAAAAAAGGCACCATACATCCATTGTTGATATTAGTCATTCCATGAAATGAAATGTCATTGTTGCCAGGCTTTGAACTGTAGGAAATATCACTACTACAAGACTGACATATAGCAACATGCCCATATGTTGTTATATGTACGTATATGTGTTGCAGTCATTTCTAACATCACATAATGTAGGTGATGTTATAGGTGATGTTGCTAAGCTATACACTGCAACACAAACCATATGATGTTATACATATGTATATGTGTTGCAAAGCAGCAACACAAATTTAGCATCACATGTATGCAGAGCATGTGGAACATCTTTAGCATCACATATATGACCTATTGCAACACAACTAAATATCAATGTAAATTATTATTTTCTATTTTTTTGTTGGATATATTTGACTTAAATATAAATATAATTTTCATTCGATAATATAATACAATTAAATATGAACAATAATCCAAAAAGAAATATTTCATTACATTTGAAATAAGTTATTGTACAATATTGCCCATTCAAACACTACACTGCACAAGTTTATAACTACAAGCTAAAAACACACATCAATATCGGCATAAACAAAGCTTTCCAACATGGGAACATAGGGATCTAAAAACTCTTCAATGTATTGGCCAATATGTAATGAAACTAGCCGAGTCTCCGTTCCCATGGCGCATCACATCTCATGACAAGAGCTATGGTCGTATATTTCTTCAATACCATATTTTTCCCTGTCAAAATACAACAACGATGTTATAAATGAGGAATTTGTAAATATTTCAGACAATTAGGTGAACCATGATGACCTTATAAATATATACTAGTTGTGATAGCGTGCGGTGACCGCGCGCGTAATCAATTCAAGAATTGTACTTGTTGATATATCATGAAGCATGGGTGTGATATAATTGTTTTCTCAAGATATTGCTAATGCATGATTGTGTGTGGCGATAAACAGTCCTAATCAATCGCAAGATTACATTTGTTGATATAAATAGTTTTGCCTCTGATTTGTGCTGGTTGTGAAGATGATGCGAAGTAACAAACCATCGATATTGTCTGATTGTCTGCAAAGAAGATTAATTTCACATAAATAATCCTGGCATGGGCATTTAGCGCTAAAGCCGTAGAACAAAACGTACGTTATTACAGAGTGATTTACAATCTAGCAAGATTTGAACCCGACTTGCAATAATTAAAGGGACATGTTAAAAGTAACCAATTTCTGAATCATACTGCATACCATGATTTAAAGCCAGCTTTATCACTGGTTTCAAGAAGCATCGCACCGAGGTCCGTCGCCCTGGCTTCCCCTTCCTCTATTGAAACTTGCCTGATTCGTGAGAAATAACATATGGAAAGCGACAAATGAAATTAGTAATGACAAATACAGAGGCTGAATATGTACTCAAATAGGTATACGACTTCCTTTAATAAATACATATCCTTAAAATAGAATCAGCCATGCAAGTAGGAGTTTGCGTAGCTAAACTTTCAGAAATAAAAATAGTGCGGTCTTTCAAGATGAAATAAAGATATATAGAGATAAGAAAAACTTTTGAATTTCTCTATTTAAGTTGGCCTAAAAGCAAAAAGAATCTGCATAAATAGCTAAATAGAAGTAATCTTTATGTAAATTGGCTAAATAGAGGTATTGCCACACAACTTTGGGTCGCATATAAGTAATTAGGATCCTTTCTAGAAAGTTCAAATTTGCAAGCTGTTTGCTAGTTAGTCTGAAGTTTACTCTTGTAACTCTGATTGGTTGTGGTTATTTTGTCATCATGTTTAGGCAGGGAAAAAAATTGTTTTCACATATATGAATGCTTGCAACACGGTTTTGATATAACAGCATATATGAATGTTCATTTTTATCGTGAGCAACACGGCTCCCTGTATCATCATATGCCAATATTTTACTTTTAACCATAAAAGGATAGCCAAATGTTTTCTCAGCTTTCTCTATACCACTTAAAGTATTTACCTACCTAACAAACTTGTCAAATTATATTGAAACATTTTTAGGATCAAATAGCATCCCAACATTTTAGGAGCTAGTGTGTTACCTCCACACAGGGAGGTAGTGGAATTCCAAAACATTAGGAGAAAAAAAAATCCAAATGGAAAAAAAAGATAGCAGAAGCTACCCGACCTACAAAAACCTTTACATAAAAAATAAGGGTCAAGTACAAATCGTGGGATCACTTGTGTTTTATGCATAGCAAGCCCATTCCTGGTTTTATAGCACATCTTTAAGACATGGAGGGTAAACCATTATTTGTTTATACAATTTGGCTCATATCTTTCAGATATTACCAACTGTGAAATTAACCAATGACATGAATTAGCACAGATTAGTTTGATAATATCTAGGCGGTGACATGAGATGAGTTTACCCTCGAATCTGTCATGAATGAAAAAGTAAATGTAAGCACAAAATAATAGGCACGAAAGACATACTTGTGCCAATTCCCGCTTGCACCAGATGAAAAACCAAGAACATTTCCAACAGCCATCCATGAGCAGAATATTGCATCTGTAGAATTACATTGATCAGGACCTGCGTAGTAGACGGTATCATTCAATAATTGATATTTAAGGATGGATCCAGCATTGGTAGACATCTTAACTGAAAGTATTCACCACCTGAAAGATCAGCTAAAAGGGCACGAGCAGGACCCTACATGTATGAGGAAGGAACAAAATGTTAAGAGCATACAAATAGCAATTCAACTTTGTTGTAATACTCAGGGAATGACCTTGAGAAAAATTTGGAGCAAACAGGCGTACAGTTTTGAGTAGGCTAACTTGTATTATATTGTTTGCGAGGTCCAACACCCAGAACCTAAGAACGAAAACAATTGCAGCTCGATATCTTGAACCTCTGTACGTACTAAATAAATGATTATTAGCATTGTTAACAATACACTCGGTGTGCATAGAACAACAAATTTGCAGTGCTCAGTGGTATCTCCTATAATGTAACCAAAGTCTGCAGAAAACCCGATTAAAGTTACTATCGTATCAAGTCTGCCTATTAGAGCATGGAGAGCGAGCGAAATTGGTACCTGATCGCCGGCTTGGCTTGGCTTGGCGCCGAGAGCGAGGAGACGGGGGAATTTGGGGGAAGGAGGAGAGAGGGGAGGGAAGAGGCTATTTTCCTCTTTATTTATTTACGAGGTGCGGCATCGCGGCTCGCCGGAGTGGCCGGAAACCCTAGCTTGCTCAGTGGCCAGTGCCGCCCCGCCGCCGCAGAGACGGCGGAGAGGGAACAGAAAGTAGAGGAGTAGGCGGCGGCGCGGGGGAAGCCATATCTGGTGGAGGCGGCGGTCGGGTGGAGAGCAAGGAAGAGGGCTAGCTGTGGCGGTTCCGGTGGAGAGGTGAGGCGAGAGGCGGCGGCGCTAGGCATGAGGGAGACCGGGGGGAGGGACAGCAGGTGCGCACTGCGCGTCCTGCCCGTCCATATTTGATCGGACGGCTGTAAAAGGGCTGACGGACGAAAATTTTTAACGGGAGAAGAAATCCTATTCTCTTTATTATCAGGTAAAGAAGTAATCAACATGTAAAGATTATGCAAAAAAAAAATCTTAATATTAATTTTACAAAAAAATATTAATATTAATTTTACAAAAAAAATCTAAGTAACAACATAAAAGTGCAACCCACTTTAAACACCTAGTTGAAAGAAAATTATTTTCCGCCCATTAAAGAAAATGCACTAAGTATATGGGGAGAGTAATATGAGATATGTATTCGATCTCAATTTTTATTCCAATTTTTCAATTTTTCAAATTTAAATTGCAAAATATCACGAACTGTTTCCTCTCGATTTCTCGATTTTTCTCAACTATTTCTAAAAAATGGTAACCATAAATTTTTTTACCTGATGAGTCATCTTAAAAATACTTGATTTCTTTGATGTTAAAATAATTGATTTTTTTTTTCAAAATTGTTTGCTTGGATAATTGGAAATAACGTACATGTGTTGATTTTTGGCCTTATCAGCCTCTTCCCTGTGCAAATTTTAATCACTAAAGTTTGCCCTGGTCAATGTTGTTCAGATATATTAGTATTGTCATATTAGCAACATATACATTAAGTGCTGTTGGCTTATGTTTAAGACTATGTTTTTGCACATAAGTGTCAGCAACACATAATATGTGATGTTGTATAGTCTTCCTGCAACACAACTTTTATGTGATGCAGGTGTGTGTTGGAGTAAATAGTCATCGTGTGTTTTCCAGCAACACAACCCACATATGATGCAAAGGGTGTGTTGCTATAGGCTGGTCTTCTTGTAGTGTATCATTGTTAGGCCATGCTGAAATTTTTTTATTTTTTAATCTTTTTTAATAAATATTTTATTTTTAACCCCTCGGCTAAAGTATCTACAAATCTAACCCTTTTGGCCGCGCCACGCCGCCTGGCGCGGCTTGTACATTCTGCCGCGCCCGTGCATGTGGCGCGTCAGAGGTGCCACGCTGGCACCCACGGCCGGCTGCGCCCAGCGTGGCATTTTCTAGGCCCCACCTTTGCCGCGCCACATGCACCGGCGCGGCAAAGGCCTGGCAGGTGGGCCCGCGATGGGTAGGCTCCTTCCTTACTCGGCCATTAACGTGGGGGCAGCTTTGCCGCGCCGTTGCTCATGGCGCGTCAAGCCGCAATATTAATTTGTGAGTTCTAACTCCAGCAACATAGTCTCCTGTGGTAGTGGTTGTGCGTTTGCAGCTTCACTACAAGGTCACAAGTTCGATCCTCACCGGCGGCTCCTTTTTTTTGTCAAGTGCCATAGAGAAAGCAATTTACCCGTGAGACCTAGCATTGAACAGCAATAAGAATCAAGTAGAGAAATCATCAGAGACAGCATGGCCCAAAAAATTTTATTTTTTAATCCTTTTTTAATAAATATTCTATTTTTAACCCCTCAGCAAAAGTATCTCCAAATCTAACCCTTTTGGCCGCGCCACGCCGCCTGGCGCGGGCTATACATTCTGCCGCGTCAATGCATGTGGCGCGTCAGAGGTGCCACGCTGTCGTCCACGGCCGGCCGCAGCCGGCGTGGCATTTTCTGGGCCCCACCTTTGCCGCGCCACATGCACCGGCACGGCAAAGGCCTGGCAGGTGGGCCCGTGGTGGGTAGCCTGGCAGGCTCCTTCCTTGGTCGTCGGTGACGTGGGGCGCTGCTTTTGCCGCGCCGGCACGCACGGCGCGTCAAGGCTACATCTCTAAGCCCATCGTTCAAGTACGTCGCCGTGGAGAAGCTAGCTAGGAAAGGGAGCGGCGGCACGGCCGGATATTGTTGTCGATCGATCGATATCGACCAGCTCCGGCCGGCCGGCGCGTACGTACGGGCGGCGAGGACGCGCGCGGTCGACAAGGTTGGCGAGTGGCGCGGCTGCCGGACGGCGACGTACCGCCGCCGTGCCGCGGCTGGGGGCATGCATGCATGCATTCCTGTACGGCGTACGCGCGCGCATGCATGCGGCCGGCCGCACGTATAAAAATGGAAGAGTATTTTCTATACCTTAAATATGGCATAGTATTTAAGTTCTGACGTCCTAAAGTAACATGAAATCCTAAGAACAAGGTGGAAAGTTGTAAAACAGCGTTTACAAGAAAAAAGATGCTCTATATTTATGTAGATTTCTAGTGCTGATCCCTGAGAGGCTAAGGTTTTGACAAGAACTTGAACACATATATTCTGTGCAAAACTTATGTATCAAAGAATACTAAAACTAGATAACAGATGTCCGGTCACAAAAAGAATTGCCTGAAAGAAGAAACTTTCTGGCAAGTGGATCTGTAGGCCTGCAGCCTCGTTAAGGCACCAAAAATGGTCTGTGATATATAATACAGTTCTGGGTTCAGTAGGACCTGTTCTTCATTTCTCGTCCAGTATGCGTTTCTGGAAGTCTGAAACCATACGTGGTAGACCTTTCTTTAGTGAGATTTTTGGCTCCCAGTTGAGAAGAGATTTGGCCTTTGAGATGTCCAGGTTTTCTCTTGTGTGGATCATCTGCAGTGTTGGGTTTAAACTCAACTCTAGCACTTGGGTCAATTGTCTCTTTCACTACCTGAAGAAAATAATGTATAGACGTTATCCCTGACAAGGAGTAGGGAATCCAAGTGAATGCCAGTTGGTTCCGGTATCAAAGCCACACCTGAGCAAGTTCTAACATGGTAAATTCTCCAGAAATTGCCACGCCGGCTGCGGCCGGCCGTGGGCGACAGCGTGGCACCTCTGACGCGCCACATGCACTGGCGCGGCAAAATGTACAGGCCGCGCCAGGCGGCGAGGCGCGGCCAAAAGGGTTAGATTTGGAGATACTTTTGGGTTAAAAATAGAATATTTATTAAAAAAGGATTAAAAACAAAATTTGGTGGCGTCTGTGCATGAGTGTGCTAATTACTATTCCATGCATAGCAGCTGCCGAGGCGCCGCTACGAGTCATGCATCTTCTAGATCTAGTATATATATATACACTAGCAGACTAGCTGAGACTGTGCGCCCGTGGCGTGCCGAGGGAAGTGATGCCAGCAAAGCTGGCTTATGCGGGTGTCGTGCACCGTAGTGGACGCCAACGGAAACACTGTGTTTGTTAGCCTAGCAGTTCATAAGCGTTTTTCTTATCGGTCGGAAGTTTCCGGTGTTGATTAGCGTAGCAAGTAGGGGATGCGTCGGACAGCATGAAGCGAAACAGTGTTGTCTAATCGCTAACAAACTTGACTGAACAAATGCACTGCTAGACGGGGCCGGTCGGATTGTAATGTCGTAGCTGTTAATGTAAGTAAACAAACATTGTCATCTGTGTATGAACGGCCTGGTAAATAACTTGTAGCGACAGTTTGTACTAACAAAATAAGGAGAATTCCATCCTAAACACCTGCCTTCCTGCCCAGCATAGTTTTCGGTGCTACTACATAAAGTCTAACTAACAACAGTATTGATCCGACAAAAGAAGCTTGGCATGATAGGAAGTACGCATCAAGCAGCAATACAGAAAGAAGCACGGGTGCTAATATAGTTTCGTCTTAATTGGTCAGCAATAAAGTATAAGATGTTTAACAAATGAACTTCTGGTCAGTCAAAATTTTCACAGGCAGAAACACAAAGTTAGTTCCAGCACTCGAACATTGCTATTTTGCTATGACATAAATTGAAGAAATCTAAATTCATGTTGTTTTGCTAGGACACAAAGCCAAAATTTTGTAGCAATAAATTAAATGAATATTTTACTACAACATGCATTACATGGCAATAAAACCTTAGAAATGGCATCTTAAGCTAAAGGATGTGGCAGTTCTAAAATATGTGCGCAAATATATTAAGCATATCAAACACATACGACCACATAAAATTATGAAAGTCCTTTTCATGGATATAACCTCTAAGAAAACACTCCAATCACAGCATACAAATTGAGCAAAACACAATTGGCTTGGCAACTAAAATAATTAAGATCTAAGGCCTACAGCCTTGTACTATAGGTTTGAATACAGTGCACATACATAAGAAATAATTTACAGTGCATATAATCACTCTCAGGAGCATAGTTTTGAAAAGAAGAGAAAGGAGTACAATTTGATAGATAAAATACATAGTCGACAAAATGTTAAGGATAAATAACATCACAATTTTTTCTTTTATATTAGATGCAAAATCATAAGCTTTGTATTAATCTAGCTGTTTTTTGAGCCTAGTACCATCACAACAAAATTATGGAACACAAACAAACCTCATCTACGAAGGTGGAGCATATGCGACAGCACAACAAAAGGAAAAATGGTCCATTCCTCTTACAAAATAGATATCTACAACAAAGAATATAATTAAATAGTACACATTTAACTTAATAGGTGGCATGATAGGGAAAAAACCACTATGAGGATATCTATTGAGGTTGACCTCCCTTTCATCATAGGTCAGTTTTTTGAGGTTGTACTTGCAATAAACAGAGCGAAGTTAAATCATATAGTTTATTCCGGCCTTTTCTCTAGCTGAAATATAAAACTAATCAATCCTACATTGAGTAGGTAGAAAGCTGTATCACGTAAAATAAGCACATAAAGTAAAAAGCAGACATCATAAAGTTGTCATACAAAATCAGGATCGAAAAAATAAAATATGTAGCCCGAAATGTTATTAGCAACAAAATATTTTTCATCATCTACGGATACCTTTGAAATCGATTAAACTAAGCACAGAAAGACCATAAGGAAACACAAAACTATTGTAGCGCCTTGGTATAGAACTAAGCCAGAAATTTTATGACAATTCTAATAAGCCAAATATATTATAGCAAAAGACATCAAAATGGACACACATGCATATTTCGAATGGTCGGCACACTTATTTGCGGGCTTGCACAAACATTCAATCTGCTGTCATTTGACAAAAAATAGATGACTCCAGAAAAAAAACATCCTAAATAACAGAAGCCGACAAATCTATGTTGCTCATCTAGTGAGAACTAAGAACGTGTTGACCTTTTTGAAAGCAACATTCTATGAAAGTAAGATCTCAACGGTGCAGATAGCAAGCAATGGTACCCTTACAAAAAGAAATGTATTTATAGCCTTATCAGTTTATCAAAAGATGTATAAGATCCTAGATGAATATTTATACGGTACATGGTTAAATTGAACATGACATGTTATGAGCATGTATAGTTTTTTTTCTATTTTTCTCCAAATCCACTGCCTGGCATTATATTTGCATACTATCATATAGAAATATGCAAAGATGTAGAAAAATAATATTATATTGATCTTCAATGCTGCCACCTAGTAGTGTTGCTCAACCGACCTAGAACATGCCATAGATCATACTAAGATCAAAGCACATTTTTCCTTTATCTCATATTTCTATGACCATGATAGTTTATTTGACCTATTCATAACAAACTACTATTTCTTTACATACCAATTCGATCCGGAAATTTCAACAAAAGCAAAATTAAAAATCAGAGAACATCTTCTTTAATTTATAGCCGTAAGATCAACACCCAAAAAGAGCAAGAAGGATATCGTCAATCATGTCACAACAAACCAACCCGAAATAAATGGCAAGAAGAACCAAACCAAACAGGAAAAGAGTTGCACAACTCCTTCACTTCCATAGTGCCAACAATCAAAATCTTTATCCAATCAACACAAAAGGACTGTCCAGTTTTATCCAGAATCCTAGGGTACTGAACAATCACTATTTTCCCACTTAAACTTGAAATTCCTGAACACTATATTTAGTACATGACCAATGAACCATACATTAAAACAAAAAAACAGCAACATATTAAGAGTAGCTTAGCATGGACTATATTGACATATATAAACACGTGAATTTAAGAAGTTCACTATATGTCTATCACAATATCACATTATTTCTAACCATTTAAGGAGTCACCTAATTTTGCTTGCAGATACAACCAAAAAAAAATCATCTTACCTACTCTTTGTAGAGTGTAGAGCAACGACAATATATCATTTCACAGTTTATGATGTCCTAACATATACAGGAATAAAAAAAATTAGGACAACAAAACCTACCAAAACAATATTTTGTGCAGCCTTTTTCATCCAGACCAAAATTGAAATACTTAGAAAGATCCACTCCACGCTGTCTCCAAGGCTTCTGTTGAAATGCTTCAATATTCACCAAGTAGCAATTGTATATTTAAAAAATAGATAAGATCATAAAGGCAACACTGTAGGAGTAAATTCTAAGTTCATCTAAACACAAAAGTGATTCTAATTATAAAGTTGTACTTACTTATCAGCTGGCTGACATTGTAAATAACTTGCAGGCGACTGCTTGATGACTCTTCGAGGGGAGGTGAATCAATAAAACAAAATCAACCTATGAAAATAAAAGAGTCAATTAGCAAATTTGTTTAAAAAAACTTTCAAATCCTTTTTTTGAGACCTACCGTAAGTAAACTTGAGAAATGAAAAATCGAGGAGAAATATGCCCATAATAAGAAAGAGCAAATTATTTGTGAAATTGTACTTTGTAAACTCTGAATAACATCAAATTTTTTTTGGATATTATTTTTTCAATCATGGTTTAATTTTTGGAAGTAAAGTTGAGAAATGAAAAATCGAGGAGAAATATGTCCTTAATAAGAAAAAGCAAATTATTTGTAAATTTGAACTTCATAAACTTTTCATAACCTCAAATTTTTTATGGATATTATTTTTGCAGTCATGGTCTAATTTTTGGAAGCTTTCAATTTTTTTCTTTTTTGTGGCGTGCAAAAAAAAAAGAAAAGGTGTGAAATGAAAAATAGAGGAGAAATATGCCCTTAAAAAGAAAGAGCAAATTATTTGTAAATTTGGACTTTATAAACTTTGGATAATATCAAATTTTTTATGGATATTCGTTTTGCGGTCATGGTTTAATTTTTGGAAGTAAAGCTGAGAAATGAAAAATCGAGGAGAAATATACCCTTAATAAGAAAGAGCAAATTATTTGTAAATTTGGACTTTATAAACTTTGAATAACCTCAAATTTTTTATGGATATTCGTTTTGTAGTCATGGTCTAATTTTTGGAAGCTTTCAATTTTTTCGAATTTTTGGCGACGTGCAAAAAAAATGTAAGAAATAGCAAAGGGAAAAAAATGTGCTCGTGAGTTATTATTCGAACGCTGGTGTCCAGACCAACCGGTTGGTGAGCTAGCCAACTGAGCAAGCAACAGGTTGGTACTTAACACATCTAAATGGCTACAGGTACTGTATAAGCGCAGGCGCTGGAAAAACCCAACGAAAATATGCGGCGGTGGCAGGATTCGAACCCTGGTCTGCACGGCGAGAGCTAGCTCAGCTAGCCAACAAAGCAAGCTACCCGCTATGTTCTGCAATGCGCGGCATATTTTCTTTTCAATGTTAATTTAACATGGACGGTCGGATTTTGATTAACGCGAAAATCAGACGGCTGGTGTTTGCTAGGCGACGTGGCGCGTTTTAGTGGCCACGTGTCAAGCCCAAACGATCAGTGTTCGGCTTTGTACTATTTATTGATGCATGCATCCGGCCTGAAGAGTGAAGACTCTGAAGTCTGAACCCAAGCATGCGATCTAGTAAGTCAATGCTCCGCGCGCGATGATGTATGCACACTATAGAAAACGCCAGCGATGTCGAGTGCCAAAGACGTCGACAACAGGACACAAGCCATGAAGATAACCTTCTCTCGACAGAGAACTCCGTCGAGAGAGGCATGCTTTCTCGACGGCCCGACTGTCGAGAAAACTTCTCTCGACGGCTTTTTAAACAACCGTCGAATTTAGTAGAACAGACGCTGTTTCCGCCTAACGAACATACTCTCGATGGCCACCTATGAACAGTCGAGAGACCAGAGATGCGGGTCCCACGAAACCAACCGTGCCCGGGTAACATACTATCGATGGCCACAGAAGCCGTCAGTGAATGTTCAGATGTTGAAGAGTCTCGACGGCTTCGCTTCGACCGTCGAGAGTAAGACTGTACAGTAAAAATTTGTTTTAATTTTGCAAAAAAACCAAAAAACTGCAGCAGCTGCTGCTGCACCTGCAAACCCAAAATCCCCATAATGCATATATATCCCCAATTGTCGCACACATGCAACCACAATATCACAATTGCACATGAATAGTTAAAAGCCACAGTTTTGGCATCCTTCTCTAGCACCATTCTTCATCAGTATCGTTCTCTCATCCGGATTGGGGTCATTACTGTCAGTCCATTCAGTTTGGATAAATTGTTTTTGCATGTCTACCATTTTCTCCATATGTCATCGAAAATCTCGTCTCGAACACACCAGTGTCGTAACGAATTTTGCTCGATCGGTCATTCGTGGGCTGTCCACTGGGACGCCCATAGATTGCAGTCCACTGGACAATTCGAAAACGCTTATCACATCTCGTATGAAAACACAACGAATCACCGTTCGTATTCCATACGAGTTGTGCCGTTTTCGAATGGGTGACGTACGGCTAGGTCACAATTGACAAGGACTAATGCAGACATAATGTTATTAAGCCTAATATATTACCTAGCAAAAAAAAGGTAATAAATAACATTTACGAATTAATAAAAAATCAACCATCAATCAAAAAAGTAATTACTAATTACTAATTACTAAACAGTAAATAATCAATTATTTACAATACATTTATTTTATTTATTTATTTATTATTTTCCTAATTTATTTACTAAACCTATATTAGTGTCGACTAATGATGCATGGCCGTCGACACGACACAACAAGTACGAAAAAATGGATTTGATTACCTCATACATCAATGGTCAACGATGGGCGGGGACGGCGTCGGATATGAAAAGTAGCTAGGGACAGGACGGGAGGGGGAGAGGCGGAGGCAGCGGAGGTTATGCTGTGCGGAGGGGGGCGAGGGGTTAGCAACGGCGCGGGGATTGAGGCAAGTGGCGGCGGTCGGCGCACGCGAGGGCGGGGCAGTGCGGGACCGGCGCGGAGGCGGCGGCGGCTATCGGCGCGTGGGACTTAGGCAAATGTGCCTAAGTCCTAAGGAAAACATGGTTAAAATAGCATATGTCTCGACGGCTAACTCAATGCCATCGAGTCACCCTAATCTCTCTCGAAGGTTCTAGGTCAACCGTCGATTCCGATGGTGACGACTGGGACCTGTGGAGGGGCACATCACTCGACGGCTAACATAAGACCGTCGAGACAGGTGCCGTTTTATCTCGACTGCTATTTATTCCTTAGCCATCGAGACAATATATACACTAGACGGTTTCGTTTAACTATACTCGAGAGAATACATTAGTGTCGACGGTTTTACAGGAAGCCGTCAAGACACTTTCCTGTCTCGAGGGTTTTACCCTTTGTAACACTCGACGGTCAACCCAACATAATTTGATTTTTAAAAATACATTTTTTTTTGTTGTTGTTCATATATAATGCGTTGACATTTATGTATCAAATAATATCATCAGCGAAAATATAAAAAAATTCAGAGCATCTAACGCGACGAACACTACTAAATGGGGTGTTTTCCGGATAAGTTATAGGCTATAGTACGGTATCATGTTTCGTTACTTACTACACAAAATACTCTAATTCAAAAATTTCAATTTTAAATAACAATCAAAACTTCAATACTGATGTAAAAGAACAAATTCATTTCATTCATTTTTCTACTTGTAAAAAATATATATATCAATTAAACTCTAATTTATAGGAAGAAAATTATATATTTAAATTGGGGCTCTCTCGACGGCATAACGGTCGGCCATCATGACAAATAACGCCGTTCGGCTGCCCTGACAGACGGCGTATTAGACTCGACGGTTCGTGTTATAGCCATCGAGAGTAAGCACGCATGGTTCTTAATCTCGAGACAAAAGGGATTCTGTCGACGGTTTTCAGATGGCCGTCGATACCGGTTTCGCACTCGAGATTACGTTCGTTTCCTGATATGCAATTATAATCATCAGCAGCGCGAGCTCGCATGCATACTTACGGTTTGACGCGGTCTAGGTTCGCCATGCAAGATAAGCACATGAAATCATGGCTTCTTACCAACTACAATTGACCGTGTGATGGAAGGATTTTATGGTTTTTCTTACGAACTTTGAATGGGTCGAGACATTTGCATACTTGCTCGCCATGTGATACCGTTTTTAATTAATGCAGCCAAAAATAACGAGCGAAGCCAACGGTACTATGTCAACAATCTATATATAAGCGATGGAGAGAAAGGGAGAGGGAGAGTAGAATATTTGAATCATATGTAACGCTACAATCGACTTTATATTATATACACCTAATGCTACAATTGATTGTACCAATACATGAATTGACCTTAATTAAGATGATCTATATTTGTATGCCACAAAAAATGTTAATAGTTGTACTCCCTCCATCCGTACCGGTATCATGGAAACTCGATGTTTACATAGTCTTTCAAGTACAATCGTGACAATTGATTACCATTGCAATTTATTTATTAAATTCATAAAAGCATGATATTACGGAGAGTTTTTTAGGCTATTCTATATGCACGATTTCCATGCATCTGATTCACATAGTTTAAATTTTTTACAAAGGTTCTAATTTTTTTTAAAATATTTGACTTCGAACAAATCTAAAATTAATTTCCACTTTTTATAATGTCGACTGAGTTCATCCTCGCTCGCCAACTTGTGATTTCAATATCCCGATTAAGCAATAAATTATCACGACGAAATGGATTGATAATCCCGGAAGCCGGAAGCGGTCCTGGTCCAATCCAACCAAGCACGCGCACAGCCCGTGCTTACGTAGCCCCGATCACTGGGGCCTACTCGCGGCCACGTAAGCGCTGAACAGATCCGGACCCACTCCTCACCTCTACGCTTCCCGCTTTTTAACACGGCTGCCTCCGCCCTCCTTCCCGCACCACGCCGTACTACAAGTCTACAACTAGCACTCAGTACTCTCCTCTCCAGGGACGCGAGCCGAGGCGGCAGGCGGCGGCGGGCGAGCGAGTGGCGCGGCGAAATGTGGGCGTTCTACTTGATATCGCTGCCGGTGACGTTGGGGGTGGTGGCGGCGACGCTGCGCTACTTCGCCGGCCCCGCCGTCCCGCCCTACGTCCTCGCCGTCGTCGGATACGCCTGGCTCTGCTCGGATCTCGAGTTGTGGTTCTGAGGGGAGGGTCTTGGGGTGCTTATATACTGCTCTGGTCGATCAAGGGCTGGCCTCCAATAGGTAGAACTTGAATTGGGCTCCAATTCTACTCCTAATAGGTTTAGAACTCCTCTATTTTTGGTATTTTTGCAAATAAACGAATTTGAACTTGGGCTTCTGGATCTAGGCAGGTTTAGGCCTCAAATATGTCTCCACCAAGTTTGGGCTTGAGTATAGCACGTTCGCTCATTATTTCATTGGGCCGACGAGCTCCCGGCAGAACGGCGTCGCACTGCGGAAACACAGGCTAGCCTTGGGCGTTGGACTTGAAATTTGGAGGGTGGCTAATTCATGGCATTTAGGATTTTTTGGGGATTTTTCCTGGATTTTTCAAAAAGGTCTTCTAGGGTTTTGGCTTAAACCTTAGTTTAAAGTAATTAAAACAGGGTTTCGTATATAACAATTCCCTTTTAATCTACTTTTGGGTTTTCGAAAATACAAGTGACATACGACAAAATAGAGGATGTCACAGTTCCGATCCATATCGGAATATTCCGAACCAACATCGGAATGTTTCGATCCATATCGTAACATTCCGATCCAACATCTGATATTTCTGATGCAGCACACAGCTATTGACGGAAACGGACGTAATTTTTAACTCCGAACACCGATTTTAGTGATCTTGGGCTCTACGGAAAGCTAAGAACAAGGGCTACACAACCCATAGGGTCTCACTACCCAAATCCCAAAGGATAGGAGCAGCAACCATAAAGAAAACCACGAAAGATCTAAATCTCTCACTTTCTGACACCACCAACAATCCACTCGCTCGATCTCTCTCAAAGATTGATCACTTGAGCACCTGAGACATATTTAAGCCATTCAACGTTGCATCTCTCTTATTAGTACGGTAATCCTTAGACTCAACTTATAAATAAAGCCATACAACATTTAGGATAAATCACTTGCCGTCTTTTTTCTTCATTTTGAGGTTCAACGATGTTGTTAGTCTTGAACACCCTTGATGTATCTTGTATGATGACCTTTACTAAATGTTGATAACGGACTCTCGTCCCATTTGACTTTGCCTCGATCATCCCCCTCGACAATCATCCCGCCAAATCGAACTTGACTTAGTTCTCAACTCTTGGTGACATCATCGTCTTGTTGACTTCGACTTTACCGTCATCCTTCAACGTCTTTTGGTCATCACACAAACTTATAAGACCTAATTCTTTCCAAATCATTCGTGAAATACATTAGTCTAAAAGCTCAATAAATATGGATCAATTTGATATTTCGTGAGTGATTAAGTGTCCAAGTGTTTCTCATAAAAAGCACAACATAAGTGGAAACACTTGGCACAAGAAAGGTCTTTACTAAACGCATCATGATAAATATGTGTTTGATCTATATGCGCTAGAGAGATGATTTAATAATCACAACTTCATTTAATGATGCCCATGGGAATATATTCATGTTTACACATGTGCAAATTCATATTCAAATCAAGAGAGAAGTTGCGAACCAATTTAGATTAAACTTCACTAAATTAAGTATATGTGAGAATATTTATGGAAAGTCTACATGCACAAAGCCATTTAAACACGGTAAAGTTTATCTAGTGCACCGATTAAGATGATCACTAATACATGGTAATATAAAAGATCTTACAGTGCAATCAACATGTTCATAATATATTTATGTTTAAATAAATACGACAAGATATGACGAGCATAAATCTAATCAACCAAAAACATGTGAATACACAAAGGAGTTGCATACATCAATTAACAATCCATCTTATTCGCATAAATGAGACTACGGAAGATAAACAATCAAGTGTGTTAGTCTCATTGAAATAATTAGCATAAGACGTACCATTTAGAATGAATAGCTTGTCCACTCGACATATATGATTTTCCTTTAAATAGGATGAGACTAAATCAATCTTGACAATAAACATATTAGTCTCATAGCAATAAACATATTTGAGGTGTGGCATTAAATAAGCATTAAACCAAACATTGCCATTAAATGTGTTTATCATTAATCACCAAAATCTCACAAGGTCACTTGCACTTACACATGTACAAAGCGTTGACTTTTATGTATCAAATTAATAATATCATCAGCGAAAATATAAAAAATTTCAAAGCATCTAACGCGACGAACACTACTAAATGGAGTGTTTTCCGGATAAGTTATAGGTTATCGTACGGTATCGTATGTTTCGTTACTTACTACACAAAATACTCTAATTCAAAATTTTCAATTTCAAATAACAATCAAAGAACAAATTCATTTCATTCATTTTTCTACTTGTAAAAAAATATATATCAACTAGACTCTAATTTATAGGAAGAAAATTATATATTTAAATTGGGGCTCTCTCGACGGCATAACGATCGGCCGTCGTGACAAATAACGCCGTTCGGCTGTCTGAAGACGGCGTATTCGACTCGACGGTTCGTGTTGTGGCCATCGAGAGTAAGCACGCACGGTTCTTAATCTCGACGGCCTTCGAGACAAAATGGATTCTGTCGGCGGTTTTCAGATGGCCGTCGATACCAGTTTCGGCACTCGAGATTGCGTTTGTTTCCTAATATGCAATTATAATCATCAGCAGCGCGAGCTCGCATGCATACTTACGTTTTGACGCGGTCTGGGTTCGCCATGCAAGATGAGCACATGAAATCATGGCTTCTTACCAACTACAATTGACCGTGTGATGGAAGGATTTTATGGTTTTTCTTACGAACTTTGAATGGGTCGAGACATTTGCATACTTGCTCGCCATGTGATACCGTTTTTAATTAATGCAGCCAAAAATAACGAGCGAAGCCAACGGTACTATGTCAACAATCTATATATAAGCGATGGAGAGAAAGGGAGAGGGAGAGTAGAATATTTGAATCATATGTAACGCTACAATCGACTTTATATTATATACACCTAATGCTACAATTGATTGTACCAATACATGAATTGACCTTAATTAAGATGATCTATATTTGTATGCCACAAAAAATGTTAATAGTTGTACTCCCTCCATCCGTACCGGTATCATGGAAACTCGATGTTTACATAGTCTTTCAAGTACAATCGTGACAATTGATTACCATTGCAATTTATTTATTAAATTCATAAAAGCATGATATTACGGAGAGTTTTTTAGGCTATTCTATATGCACGATTTCCATGCATCTGATTCACATAGTTTAAAAATCGATATTGCTGTGGTTCGGGCGCTCGACGCGATCGGACGCCGCGGCCCGCAAATCTTCGGCCCACGACGCGGACCGCGCGCGGACGCGATAGTTTTGTAGCCAGGGTTTATTCGCACGCTCCCGTCCGCCTTTGTGCTTGACCCCATTTTTGCCTCCTTTTCCAAGCACTGCTCCACCGAGCGCTCGTCGCCGGGGGCACGCCGCCGCCGCAGGCTCGTTGCCGAGGGCCCGCCGCCACCGCGGGCTCGCGCCCGAGCACCACTGCTGCTGCGGTTTGCAACCCTGCGTGCTCCCGGTGGCTTCCACCGCCGCTGTCGCCGTGGTGTCGCGGCCGCCGCCGTCGGAGTCGTCGGGGGGAGTCTCCAATGACGAGATGTGGTGCCCCCCCTCTCTCTCTTCCTCCAATAAACCCCCAGATCTGGATTTCGGTAGCACGAAACACGTAGAAACATGTGGAAACAAGTTTGAACATGCCATATTTTTGTAGTTTTTGCAATTTTTTTTTCGTTTTCCTGGACTATGTTTCGTCATGTTTGCCCATGTTTCATCGTGTTTCATGAAACAAAATTTTCTTGTTTCAATACTACTGGCATCGGTGTTATGTTTGTTTTGCAAAAATCGTTGGTCAAGAAAAGCGCCCGATTTTTCTGCTACGGATCGGGCGCCCGATCCGTAGCACTCCCTCTTAAAAATTTTACAAAGGTTCTAAATTTTTTTAAAATAATTTGACTTCGAACAAATCTAAAATTAATTTCCACTTTTTATAATGTCGACTGAGTTCATCCTCGCTCGCCAACTTGTGATTTCAATATCCCGATTAAACAATAAATTATCACGACGAAAGGGATTGATAATCCCGGAAGCCGGAACCCGGAAGCGGTCCTGGTCCAATCCAACCAGGCACGCGCACAGCCCGTGCTTACGTAGCCCCGATCACTGGGGCCTACTCGCGGCCACGTAAGCGCTGAACAGATCCGGACCCACTCCTCACCTCTACGCTTCCCGCTTTTTAACACGGCTGCCTCCGCCCTCCTTCCCGCACCACGCCGTACTACAAGTCTACAACTAGCACTCAGTACTCTCCTCTCCAGGGACGCGAGCCGAGGCGGCAGGCGGCGGCGGGCGAGCGAGTGGCGCGGCGAAATGTGGGCGTTCTACTTGATATCGCTGCCGGTGACGGTGGGGGTGGTGGCGGCGACGCTGCGCTACTTCGCCGGCCCCGCCGTCCCGCCCTACGTCCTCGCCGTCGTCGGATACGCCTGGCTCTGCTCCCTCTCCATCGTCATTCTCGTCCCCGCCGACATCTCGACGGTACGATGGGTTCTCCTCCTCCCCCTTCTCAGACCGCCGTTAACTCTCCCGCACTCCATAGCTCCCGCGCTAGCTACCTTTGTTGCGTCCTGATAATGTACTGTGCTATTAGATTGGGCGTAAGGAGAGAACTAGGTTGCCTTGAACCGGGTTTCGCTGATCGACGGATTTTTTTTTTTAAAATTCAAAATTTTGGTTTAAAAATTTCGGCCGAATTTTCCAGATATTGAAAAAAAAATCGTCCGTATGTGCACGAAATTTCGAACCCGAATTTCAAATCTCTTGTTGCGAACTGGCAGTGCGTCTATTTATGTAGTGTTGTTGAGTGCCGAGTCAAGCAGAAGTGAAGAAAAAGGAAATCACATTAGTAAGGGCAGTCGAAGGATTTTGAGTGGAAGTCGACCCATAACCTTTTTTCTGACCGAACGGGAAGGCGCTCAGCCATTTCGTTAAAAAAGAGAGATTGTACGCTGGACAAAGAGGCCTAGTCAAGACTAGGCACAAAACAGGAAAAAAAAAATATTAGGGGGAGACTGCTCCAACCTCTCTAACACCCGAATGCGATCAACAATCGCCCTAGATGGTAACACCACATTCTGGAATATGCGCCGATTCCTCTCCTTCCTGATTCCAAACAGTGAAGATGATTAGCCAATTGAGCTCTCTTTTTGCCTGCCTGCCTTTCACAAGAGAGGCTAAGCTGCTCCCCTGTTCGGGGCGGTCATCAAATTCCAGGCCCGCAGGCAGGACGCTGGTCCATACTGCGGAGGAAAAGGAGCAGTAACCGGCAAGATGGTCAATGGTGTTGTTGGCTTTAGCCCAGGAGATCACAGCCACTCACAACCTAACAACTAATCTCACAAGCTGAAGTTAGCACAAGAAAGCAAGAAACAAAATGCAACAAGCAGACTATTTTCAATATTTCTGCATTGCATTAGTCTTGTCATTCTCTTTTACAAGTGCCTTTGCAAATCCTATTTATAGACTTGTTATCTCAGCCCATATATCTAGAACATTCTATATCTAGCTATTAATATTTTAGTCATAGTAACAGCTAGATGCTTCTAGTATCTAGTATTTAGTTCATCTATGATCTAGTAACAGCTAGATGTAGGCATGCAGCTACTAACTACCTACTCCTTCTACAATCTTTTAGTAGAAGCCAAGATTGTATCTAACAGGTCTCTGGGTAGCTTCAGCGAAGCTGACAGAGCGGTTGGTGAGGCCAACATTCGCGCTAGGATGTCGGCCTTCTGGATACGCCCATGGGAAAGCGACCATGCAAAAAATTTGCATTTGCTCTCCATATGCGCCTTCCAGATAGCATTGACTAGAGGCATCACCACTTTAAGTGCACATTTTTTGGAAGCAACTTTAACTACACAATTGACCTTGTATTGCGATTTAAGTAGGATTTGGTAATTGCAGTTGGTAAAAATATATAATACTGGATACACGTGTAGTCACTCCATTTTCATAATACTTGCCGTTTTGGACATTTACACGGTCTTTGAAATACAACTTTGATCATCAATTACTAATAAAATTTATTTTGCAAAATCCATGAAAACATGATATTATGGAAATATTTTTCAAGACAAATTTATGTGTATGGTTTTTATATACACAATCCAAATAGTTTAAAATATTTTTATAGATAAAGTTTTAAACTTTGACTTAGGACAAACCTAAAACCAAAAGTATTATGGAACCAAAGGGAGTAAAATGTGAAGGCAGGCAACTAGGCAAGGTTTCGATTGGTGTTACAATTCACTCATGTATTGGCCAGTGAGGTAGCCTCTTCTCTCTGTTGTTCTGACTTGTTATTCCAATATCTGACCTGCAGACAATTACCAATCAGAAGGGTGATGTTGAATTCTTTTGGAGCTGGTCGTACTGGAGCACGTTTATCCTAGGATGGTATGTTAAACGTTTCTGATCGATCAAGATAACTCTTGTTAAGTTGATTGATGTCCCATAGTTGCAGTGTTCGCTAACTTTTAATGGTAGCTACTACATTTTTTTTATGTGTGGCTAATAGGCTATTCATGCGCTCAAAACTTAAAATGTCCTTTTCAAAATTGAGCAATTGATCAGTATTAAAGAAGCTAGTCTTCTTGATAGCATGCTGCTTCCTTAGTTTGAGCAGTTCAACTGTTTAACCAAACAACTTCTTTTATTTGAACTAAATTATATGCTTATTTAAACAATCCTGAATATTGTCTTGTGCATTCCACAAATTGTATTGCACACAACATAGGAATATCTTTTTCTCAAAAAAAAAACATAGGAATATCCTGAGTTTTTTAGCTGCTATTTTTTATATATATTTTTTGGTTGTCTAGTTCCTGTCAAAAGTAAGTTTGGCTTGTCTAATTTCATATTCTTTCTCCTCTGGAACTATCCCTCCATGCCCACGTTTCTTTGGGTTCTCCATTGCTAGGGGTTATGTGTCTAAATGCAGCATGCCACACTATTACCTTCTCTTTTTTTTTTGAAAGGCGATTTTGCACCATTGTCGTTTGAAGTTTCTGCTTATATATCTGAACAGGGCCATCGTTCCTACCATTAAGGGCTATGAAGATGCTGGGCAGTTCACAGTTAAAGAAAGGCTGAAAACCAGTATCCACGAGAACTTGCTCTTCTATAAAATTGTGGGAGCTATCGGCCTCTTTGGGCTCACTCTGCTTGTAATCATGCGTCATGATTGGTATGTTTCAAATGTTTATATGATAAAACAAGCTGCAGTATTGAAAATTTTATTACCTGGTAGTCTGAACTTTATCCAGTTTCACCTACTTATTTCGTCCTTCTCTCCAGTCTTTAGCCCTTTTACGATTATTATCAGTACAATGGGTTCATTTTATCCCTTTCCTTTACCATCCTAAATTGAAATAATGTTATTGTTTACAGGGCTAACGGTATCTTGGGCTTTTCCATGGCATGCTCGAATACCTTTGGACTAGTGACAGGCGCCTTTCTTCTAGGTTTTGGCTTGAGCGAAATTCCAAGGCATATATGGAAAAATGCTGATTGGGCTTACCGCCAAAAATTTCTCTCTCACAGAGTTGCAAAGATGTCCATAAAACTTGATAATTCTCACCAAGAATATTGCCATGCAATCGCTGTATGAACTTTTTCTGGATCCCTAAGCAGCTATTTCGTGATTACTGCATTCTACTGAAGGCCGTTACCATTGCTAAAGGCTTGTTCCTTTCCTTGTCCAAGGTTGTCGAAGCCACCTCAAGTCAAATGTCCAAACGTGACCCAGTAAGGCCTTATATGGATATTATCAATAATATGCTTGCGCAAATGGTATGGAATCTTGTACCACTTAAAGTTGACATTCAAATATTGTGTTTATTCATAATAACTCACATTCTCGTACATATTTTCACAGCTGAGAGATGATCCATTGTTCATACCTTCTGTTAGCAAATTAGGAGAAAGTGATATGGATTATGATACTAACGAAAAAACAATGGCTGCACTTCGACGTCAACTTAGGAAAGCACATGAAGAGTATTATAGATGTAAAAGGTGCAATATGCTAGGCTATTGTATGTTCATATCTTGTACAGTGCATTTTTCAGTAAATTTTTAAGTTATTAGGGAAGTTTGGTTATTTGAGCAAAGAGTCCAGAATGAAAGTTAACAGTCCTGCAGAATATGGAAACATCTTGCTGTTCTGCTTAATTGTTAGTATTTAGTATTGAACTGTATTTCGTGATTTTGCAGTAAATATGTGATTTATGTCATGGAAGCCCTTGGACTAGATGACACTATCAGAAGCTATGAGCAATGTGAAGCAAATGGATGGTGAGTAAATGACCTTTATGTTGCAGATAAATATGGTTCTTTCACTTTATGAATGTATTGTTCATCCAGGAAAATTGTGGCATCTCAGAAGCATTATGATGTATTTTTTGTTCTGTGTTATCATATACTGTGATAGCCTATCTTAGGTTTTTTTGCTGGTATTTGTATAACTTCTCAATATTCCATTGACTTGATTTCTTGATGCACTGAGGATGTTATAGGTAGTTTGCATATGTATCTTTGGTGACCGATGACTTTTGTATCATGTAGGAGAATAGAACGATGAAAAGTGCAATTCTGACATTCTCAAAATGTTTGCTAGATGGACACATTACATGTAATGTACCTCCTTTAATAGTGCTAGCATGAATATTTTTTAGTGCAAACTAGCATGAATATTTGAGTCGATTTACTTCCAGACATTTCAGATAACTGTGCTTTTCCATATCAAGGTTATAAAGTGGATAAACTATAAATCTCTCAGCAAAATTTAAATGTCAATTTTACCCAAACCGCCTCTGTGAGCATGCATTGCAAACTGGTTGTCAGCTATCATCATTTCAAATCCTTTGAGAAGTTTCAAGAATTGTTGATTTACTTTAAGTTTGATTTACAGGAAATATGTATCAGGTTTAAGAGAAAGTCGATCAGGCATAGTCGGGTCCTTCCTTGACTTCTTAGGTATATGCCTCCAATCCGGCTAGTAAATATCTATTATCATTTTTTTCTCAGATAGTGAGTAAATACCCATTGGTATTTCTTTACTAATGTAGAAATTAAAATTGCCTTCAAGTTACCATACACTAGAATTTGACATTCATGCATATGAATTAACCTTTGTTTAGGAAATAGTAGCTGAAAAGTGACCCAAATATACATGCTGTTTTTTAGGCCTGATGTGAATGGATATTATTATTATTTTGTACTAAAGATGTGCCTGTATGTACAACACTACAGCCCTTTAATAATTATATAGAGACATAAACAATTAACCTCCCTTACCTGTCCATAATTCATGGGGCTGACTCACAGTCATTCTCATTTTCAGAGTTCATTTGGCGTTGTATACTGAGAAAGCAACTTTTGAAAGTTTTCGCTGTTGTTCTTGGTTGCATCTCAGCTGCCATACTGTTGGCTGAGGCCACTCTGCTGCCGAGTGGTGTTGATCTGTCACTTTTCTCTGTTCTTATAAAAGCTGTAGGAAAGCAAGAAGTTCTTGTGCAGGTAAGAAGTAGGGTCGTTCAAGTGTGTAGTTTTTGCCTTCTTGTGTTTTAAAAGAATCAGGAAATTTTTTCCCCTGCTTGCACAAATTAAATGGGATTTTTGTTACTCTATTTTTGCTATTTATTTCTATGACTATCTGTGTACTTTTCAAAAGAACAATAAATTCTCTAGAGGGTGCACTAGCCAATAGTTTGGAGGAAAATATGCATGATGACTTCAGTGTGATACTATCTATGCATGATTTTCTACCTTATTGTTTTATAGCCATATGCATCTCCCTTATATTGGTCATTTACAGGACTAGTTCTGCTTTAATATATGGACAGTGTATACTTGTGGACTGTCAAAACCCACACCTTGGCTTTCTTTCTTTTTAAAAAAAAAGCTTTTTAGAGCAGGAAATGCTGTTTTTTCTTTTATTCTGTTGTATATTCTTAACAAAATAATAACCTTCAAAATATTATTTTCAACCTTATGTTTGCTGATTTCAGCTACTAATTAACAGGCTGCCGCATTTGTTCCTCTTATGTATATGTGCATTTGCACGTACTATTCACTCTTTAGGATTGGGATGATGGTGGTTTATTCGCTGACCCCAGGACATACTAGTTCTGTCAGCTTGCTTATGATCTGCTCGTAAGTTTTCCAATTTTTCACTATTTGGTATGTCAAGTGCATTTATCATTAAACTTTTTTTGCTCCGAATGTAACATTTGCATCAAATGTCCTTTTGCAGAATGGTAGCCAGATATGCACCTCCTATTTCTTACAACTTCCTGAATCTCATTCGTATTAGCAGTAATGCTAAAACTACTTTTGAGAAGGTAATAATTTTGATGTATTCCTTTTCTGTATTATTTTACTGCATTCTTGTGTAGGAAATATAATTCAAGTACGTAGGTTTTAACCAATTAAATCGCTTGCAACCATGTGGCTCGGTGTCATCATTGCTATTCAAGACTAGTATGTCGATTGTTGCCCTCTTTCTTGCTAAACCATTTTGGATGCTGTGAGAAAATTTTGGAATGGATTGCTCCTATGAAATTGCAGACGAATCTCAAAAATGTTGATGATCATTTTCTATGTGAGGATAATCAGGATTACAACCATTAATATGTTTGGGTTGTCTGGTTATGAGACAAAAACTTGTTTCATTTTTTTTCTTGTTGCTTGCTTTAGCATATCAATTGTTTGTCATTTCGCTTTCGTTTAAATTTTTAATAAGCATTTGCAATGGCAATGTGCATGTGCATCCCTAGTTGGTGGGGAGGTTGGAAGTTTCTTCCATTATATAAAAAATGTGTCACGGTGTCCCCACCATTGCCAGCTAATTGTGAGGCATTGTGACATCCTATTTATCTTTATCTTAGAAAAATCAATTAACTTAAGTTTAATCTTTTCTCTAATTAAGGATATACTAATCCGCGAGTTCTAGTTTATCCTAATTTCTTATGTTTCTCGGTGTTAGTTGTGGCATGCAGTAGCCTTGGCCGAGCCATTTTCCTCTTCTTATCTCCGAATTCCTAGCTAATCTCTATCTCCAATCTCGTGCTAATCTCAAATTCGTTCGATCTCTAATCCTCCTATAAATAACCCAGCGACCCTCAGCCAAAGCCATGCAAAAACCACCCCGAAATCCATCTATCAGAGTAAAGAGGTTGTACCCGAGTCCGTCGTCGCCGAGAAGAGCCATCGCCGAAGCCGTCTTGTTGAAGTCCTAGTTGGAGAGGTATGCTCCTTTGCGAGCCCGAGCCCTCCGTTGTAGCCGCCGCCTGCGAATCGTCGTTGTCCGCCGCTGTCCGCCGTAGCTTGCCGGTTCCGTCTTGTTGCTCCCTGCTTTTGCCTTGCTGCATGCTTTCCTGCCGTTGCTCAGCTGTTGTGTTGCGCGTGGCCTCACCGCCGCCGCCAGGGACGCTATGCCATCGGAGAAACCAAGAACTGCTTGTTGTTTGCCCCTCTCTCACTCCTCAATCTGCGTGTATGTGGCTAAGGATCGAAGCCATTTTAGTTTGGGCCGATTGAGCATAGCTCATTACTGTTCAATGAACAATATATCTTCTCTTCTTAATATCTCTCGAACCATCCATCCAAAAAGTTTCCACCCAATTTTATCAGTCATATTTTAATCTAATCTATTCTCTATATTTATTTTTTATATTATTTCTTTGTATTTGTTGATGATTATTTATTTGTGTGTTGGTTCACGTGTAGACACCGCTGATGATACCGGAGAGAAGATTGCTTCTGTGTACCCGGAAGATCAGTCCGTGATTAAGGTGCAAGCTAGTTACATATTGCTCATATTTTTTATTTTATTATGTCGGTTATAATTCCTAGATTTAAAACTAAATGCTAGTTTTAATAGTAATTTACATGTTTAATCTTAGTGAAATTTCCTATTCGTGTTAATCATTTATTAACCCGTTTAGCCTTTTTTACCGTCTAGTATGATTAAATATTGATTTATATCCCTCGTTCACTATGCTCACACTAGACCCTTAGTTGCTTCAATGGGAAATTCTTATGCTTATTGATGGGAAATCATTTAAAACCTTAATAAAGAGAATCTACTCTTTATTTTTGATTTTGGCTAAAATGTATTAACACCACTAAAATCAATGTGGCATGAGTAGACTCAAGATGGTGGCTTGATGAGGTGGTTGTATGGTTCGTGTAATGCCACTTCGGTCGACGTAAGGATCGAACATATTGGATGATCTACTCAAGTATAATCGTACAATCATGGATGTTAATAATGGTAATACCATAGTTATTACCCTGAGAAGTTTAGGTTCGGTTTGTCATGGCGGTGTGCCGGTGTGGGAGTCCTTAATCAGCACCGAAAGTCCATCTGGCACACGAGGGACCCTTGGTGAAGAATCTGCCGTGGTAAATTCTTAGTGAGACATTCTTGAATTTACACATACCATGGATAGTGGTTTCGTCTCATAGAACACAGCTTTTATGTGCATACTTTACCCTGGGACTCATCCGAAAGTGAGACGAAACCACTATCGCCGGTACATATAAATTCGAGAATGCCTTACTAAAGATTCACCACGACATATCCTTCCCCAAGCCAGGGGTCCCCTTGTGTGCTAGATGAACTTTTGATGCTGATCAATCATTCCCACACCAAACCTAAACTTCATAAGGTAGTGACTAAGGTATTAACATTATTAACACACATGGTTGTACAGTTATGCTTGGTTAGATCATCCACTATGCTCGGTCGATCGAGGTTGCATTCCACGAACTATACAGCCACCTCACGCCATATTGATTTTTAGTAGTGTTAATACATTTTAATTAAAATCAAAAGATAAAGAGTAGATTCTCTCTACCAAGGTTTTGAATGATTTTCCATTAATAAAGATAAGAATCTCCCATCGAATCAACTAAGTATCTAGCGTGAGCATAATTAAGAAAGGTTATAAATCAATATTCATTAATACTAAGCGACAAGAAAGGCTAAACGTGCTAATAGATAATCAACACACATAGGAAAGTTAACTAAGATTAAACATGTAAATTGCCATTAAAACTAGAACGCAATTTTAAATCTAAAATTATAACCGTCACAATAAAATAAAAAATAGAAGCGATATGTAACTAGCTTACACCTTGATCACGGCATTGATCTTCAGGGTACGCGGAAACAATCTCCCTCTGGTATCGTCAGCGGTGTCTACACGTGAACAAACAGGCGAATAAATAATCAACAACAAATACAAACAAATAATATAAGAAATAAATATAGAGAATATATTAGATTAAAATATGACTGATAAAATTGGGTTGAAGCATTTTGAATGAATGGTTCGAGAGATATTAAGTTGTGAAGATATACTGTTCATTGAACAATAACTAGCTCTGCTCAATCGGTCAAACAAAAAATGATACAGAGTAAATAAAGTAATCTTTGATCCTCAACCACACCACACGCGCAGATAGAGGAGTGAGAGATATGGGCAAACAACGAGCAATTCTCGGTTTCTCTGTGTCCCTAGCGGCGGCAGTGCGGCCACGCGCAACGCAGCAGCTGAGTAGTGGCAGGACGGCATTAAGTAAGGCAAAAGCAGCGAGCAGCAACAAGACGGAACCGGCAAGCCACGGCGGACGGCGACGACTCGCACGCGGCTATAGCGGAGGTCTCAGGCTCGTAGAGTAGCATACCTTAGTTAGGACCTCGACGAGACGGCTTTCGGCGATGGCTCTTCTCGGCGACAACGGACTCGGGTATCAACCTCCTTACTCTAATAGATGGATTTCGGGGTGGTTTTTGTGTGGCTTTGGCCGATGGTCACTGGGGTTATTTATATGGGATTAGAGATTGAATGAATTGGAGATTAACACGAGATTGGAGATAGAGATCGGCTTGGGATTTGGAGATAAGAAGAGGAAAACGGCTCGGCCAAGGCTGCCGCAACCAACACCCAGAAACAAAAGAGATTAGGATTAACTAGAACTCGCGGATTAGCATATTTTTAATTAGAGAAAAGATTAAACTTAAGTTAATTGATTTTTTAAAGATAAACAGGATGTCACATTGTGATTCGTTATCCACTAGATGCCACGCCACCGTCTGCTTGCACATCACGTCTCCTAACTTGTCACGATAATGATCAATCAGTGTCAATTATAAATGAGGATTTGTTCTACATATCCTGTTATATTCCTTTTACAGTCTGGTTACACATAATCAATACTAATGTAAATAGGGAGAAACCATAATTGAGTGCTGTGCTATTTTTATTCGAGTCCTAATTTTGGTTGAAAAACATTCAAATTAATATATTGCATGAGATTAACTTTTTATGAGCCCTACAAAAATTTAGAAGGTATGTAAGACCTATTTGAAGTCCTTAGTCCTCCTGATGTTCACTAATCATGTTAGGTTATAGAAATATGTACTGGCATGTTATATTAGCAATGGGTGATGTTCAGATTATCTAGAGGGAAGGACGGACGATATTCGTAGGAGTCCTGTATCTAGGTGTAGTACATATTTGAATGACTTGTGACGCTTCTTTGTTTTAAACTCACTTTCTACCACTTACCAGATAAATGATTCCCAGCTAACTGATTTGACAAATAATCTCTTGCACTATCATGTAGAGGATGGGGGACATTGATGATGCCGTTCCTTTCTTTGGAAGAAATTTCAATAGAATATATCCACTCATTATGGTTGTTTATACTCTATTGGTCGCCAGTAATCTCTTTGGGTATTTGTCTGACTTTTTTGGAAGCTGGAAAAGGTTTATGTTCTGTGCTGAGGAAGAAGACACGGATGGATTTGATCCATCTGGAATGATTATCCTGCAGAAAGGTGAGAACTGCATGATGCATTATGTATCTTTCCTTTAGGGCTCTTTTACACTGCATTAAATCTAATATGGGCCACCCCTTATTCTTCATCTAGTTGCTTACATTGGTTTTAATAATACTACACCTAGATCCAGTAGTACAATATATGCAGGGACAAAATTGAAATCAATGTTTATGTAGTATGATTTAGACATGGATAAAAGAGTAAAAGATGAATTATTTTCATCCAGTGATTCATTTCCATGGCAAAGGTTTGACAAATCCAAATCTAGTCATGGTTACGTTTTCTTGTGTTTATTAGTACCTGGTACCTATGACCAACCAACAAGAACAAATGAACAATGTAGCGTCTCACGGTTGTGGGTTGTACCGCTGGAGAACACCTCATACGGCCGATGCAATTGGCAGATGAACTTTGTGATAGATGTGTGAGCATGTGGCATCGCACGGTTGCACATGTTATCTTTAGAAAATATCTGAGACAGGACAGATACCCTGTACAATGTCTTGGATAGGTATATGTACAATGTCCTTCAATATGGGTCACTATGGGCCTTGATCTCTATGGACCTAGATATATCCTTAATACACGTGCAGTGGAGCACACCTGTAGGAGGTAATTGGTGGCAAGGGCCTTTGGGAATCTGGAAAAGATGAGTTGAGTATAGCCATGGTTCCCCTAGGTGCTAACCAATAGTAGCTTCCTGGCCTGCCTAGGGCCTAGGCAGTGTCCTAGTCCGTGGGCTTGCCTAGGTGGTCCTAGACAGCGAATAACGGTTCAAGATGGCCCTATATATGATGATTAATGATTGTTACATTACTATGTAGAAGATTTTCTTTGATCAATATAAATGTATCCTCTAGCATCTTAACTATGGAATGTAGATGCATTTCTATATTATAAAATATCAATACATTTATTTATTGTTTTCTTGTTTTAAGATGAGTCCTTTTGCTCTATCACCTGCTTGTTCTATCAGATATGGCCTAATATGTTTTGTGTCTCCTACAGAGAGATCTTGGATTAAACAAGGACGTAAAGTTTGTGAACAGGTTACTCCATTAGCAAGAAATTTCAGTGACATAAGCAAAGATGTTGAATCTGGCATTGCACCACTGGTGCGAATTTATTTGTTTGCAATAATTGGTCCTTTTACTCAAAAAAATATTTGGTCCTTCTTCATGACGACTTTTATATCCTTGTTTGCAATCTCTAGTAAGCATATGCTATCTGCTATGGGCGTATCTGAGCTCAAATTTTATGGCACCTCAGAGTCTAGCTCTTTTAGTTCATTCTTCAGTTTGTTTTTCATAGGATGCGGAAACAGTGGGTATGAAAGCAACAGTGCAACCTTCGAAAACGGAAGGAAGATCCCAGTTGAAATATGGTGGCAACGCTGCCCATAAATACTCCTCTGTCAGGGAACTAGAAGACAGTCATCAACTAGGTAAGCAAGCGCAAAAGGAAACTCAATCGACCACTGTTTCTCTTGAGGCAGGAAACTCTGAGAAAGCCTCTTCTGATACTGTGGCACCAGATTCATCAGCTGGAACTGTGTGGACATGGACCTCAATGAAGGCTGGATTTCAGAGTTTCAAAACAAACATGAGTTCCAAGAAACTTATTCCTTTGAGCCTATCGCGTACAGACTCATCTGCTTCGGAATCGCTTGATGAGATCTTCCGTATATTGAAACGGCAGTCGAGCGATGCGCGTGCGGATGACCTTTACGATGATGACAATTGACAGCACTCATCCATGATTGGGTTAAAGATCAAAGTTTGGCATATCCAAATTTAGAACTTGACAGCTCAGATTATTAAGAAAGATCAGCGGATGCAGAAGGAATATATAGAATGTATAATTACTAAAAAAAATAGTGCAGAAATTATTATAAAAATGCTGCAAAATGTATACAAATATGAAGAAACCTATAGGTCATAGAAAAACAAAAGATATAGAATGTATAGGTCTTACAAGTTCATGTGGAAAACCGTAAGCATGAATATACGTCAACGTCTGACATGATGAGCATTCATGTGGATCAAAGGTCAATAGCTCGCCTCGAAGGGGCTAGGGAGAAGACCTACAGATCAGAGTTCAGAGGAGCAAGAGACCCTGCGGTCACTCTCACAAGTGACATGTTGAGTGAACTGATGATAATCTTATGCTTACTGGAAATGAAAGGGACAACTCTCAAGGCTCTCAACTCACAACATGGCGTCCCTGGTTTCAGGTTTGAAACGGAAAACAACCCAGCTGTAAAAATGATGTATGCTCGAAACTCTGCTAATACAGCATGTGTTGAGATAGATAATTGATTGGCTAGTAGCCTAGGCGTGACAGTTGGGTGCCGTTCCGCCCTGTTTTCGGGCGGGGAATTTCTCTATTAGTGCTCGTTTGGAAGGCTCTCTCCCCGTTGGGATCCCGCCCTGATCCCAAGGACGAAATCTCACCTGGGAAATTTCCACTGGAAAAATCACGGGTACATTTGGCAGCCCATTCTCCCGAGGAGTTTCGGCCCTTCCCCGTCCAAACCCCGAGGAAATGCCCTACTGCTGTTGACACGTTGATTTTTTCCCATCCCTCTCGCGACTCGCTCACTCCCTCTCCCACCCTATCTCGCGACTCGCTCGGCCTGCCTCCGACTCCCTCCGCCCTTGCCTCCGTCCCCCTCCGACTCCAGCTTTCGACCGAGCCTCCACCTATGCCCCTACATCCGTCCCGCTCTAGATCAGTGGGGCCCCGACCCTCCATCGTCCCCTCCAGCCGCCGCACCTCTCCGACCCTGCCTCCGGCCGTCGCACCGGAGCCGCCGCGACCACCCGCCGAAGTCGCTCCAGACCCGTCGTGCCCGCTTGCCGGAGTGGCCCCGGAGCCGCAACGCCCTCCCGCCGGAGCTGCCCTGTAGCCGTCGCGCCCACCCGCCGCGTCCTTGACGGCCACAAGCTCCTGGAATCACGAGCGGCGCCGCACGCGCCACCATCGGGCGACCAGCGTTGGAGCAAGGGCGTGGGCGGTTGGCGTGGGCGGGTTCAAGGCAACGAACCATTGTTTTTCATATCTAGGTGGTTTGCAATCTGACTCCATGCAATTTGTGCTCTTTTTTTTTTATGGTTTTCGTGATTTTTGGTGATTCGGGAAGGCTATGTTTGCACTCTGACTCCATGAAATTTTTGGTGATTCGGGAAGGCTATGTTTGCAATCTGATTTCATGAATTTTTTTCTGATGTTTGCATAGCATGTAATATATTCTTGTTGAAATTTGTAAATCATTGGCATAATTAACATGAAAAAACCGTCATGCTGTGAAAATGTTTAGCTCGTTGAGTATTTATTTTCCACAGAAAAAATGTTTAGTTCATTGTCACCATCAACCTAAAAACATTGGATGACTACGGTATGATCAAGTAGTAAACCAAACGTCCTGTGTAGTAGAGGAGGAAGACACCATTTGGGAGAACTGCTATGTAGAGGGAAAATATCCCCGGGATCCTCGACGACACAAAAATCCCCTTTCGGAATTTTTTGCCCAGGGTTATTTACCCCCTGCAGCCAAACAAGCCCTTAAGAGACAAACTCTATTTTTTTTTTTAGAACAAGCTCAAAACATTTTATTAAGAGCTTAAGGCACCAATACAAACTCTTGGGCCCACAATCCCATTTACATTAGAATTGGAATTAAACACCCAGAACTTAGCCCATCTCAGCTCTTCGGACGCCAGCCCGGCACTTTCCCCTTCTTCCAGAACCTGCTTGCATCGGATAGGGAGGACCGGGTGCCTATTAGGGATGAGGGAATTGCCTCCCAGCCTCCTAGGCTTCCCGTGGAATGTAAATTGGCCTTGTTTGTTTCAGATTAAATTAAATTAAATTAAATGAAAATTTGTTATTTTTGTAAAAGCCAAATGATGTAATGATTTTTAGTCATTCTTGTGGGGTTTTAAATAGTTCTTCTTAAAGTTTGTAAAATATTTTTTTTGTAATTTTGTGAACTCGTTAAAATGTATATTAAAGGGTCACAAATTTGCTACAGTAAAACGCAACTCAACATTAATCTGAAACAAACAAGGCCTAGGAGAACCTAATTTTCATTGTGGCTAGGAAAGACGAAGACAAGAGTTTTTCTTCCTACGAGGATCAAATAATACCCGATTTACTGTGCCGGCCTAACCCAATTTTGTTCTCATTTTCATCCGCCAATCCATGGACCATAGCTACTACTTCCTTTCTTCTCGTTCTCGTTGGCCACGAACCCTAGCAACTAAGAGCAAATCCAGGTGGCCCCCTATAATACTGTTGTAGATATAGAGGGGTTGCTGGAGGGAAGGAATCTTTTAAAGGTAGTGTAATTTGTAAAAGAATTTTAGAAGAATGGATAGAGGGGACGCTAATAGTGTTTTAGAAGGAAAATATAGAGGGGGGAGTTGGAGTTGCTCTAAGACCATAGAAGTGGGAGCTCCGACGACGGCGTGATGGAAGCAAGCTCCCCACCAACAAGCTTCTGTGGAGCACGACGAGATATGCCAAAGCGATGCACTATAAATGTTTGGCTGATATGTCTCTAGGGATGGGGAGAGCGGGATTTTTAGATAGCCAAGGGCGGGAACATGTCATCCAACAGGAATGACCCTGTTGCCACCCATACAACATCAAGAAAAGGTTTTTTTAAAATAAAGAAAAGGGGATTGACTGATTGACAACAGTTGGATTCTCTACATGCTGTCCCTCTTTTCCTATGATGATATGACTCACTAATCTTTTATTCCCTTCGTTTGAAGGCTTCTGATTTTTTGATACATCTTTTTAAAAAAAACTATATCATTTATTTTGTTATGATTTGCTTATCATTAAACGAATTTTAAGCATGATTTATATTTTTTATTTTTGCACTAAATTTTTGAATAATAAGAATGATCAAAGATGTGTTTAAAAATCAAATGCGTCAAACAAAAAAACAGAGTCAGTACTTATTAAAAAATACTGCGAACTATCGAACAAAACTACGCCAGTAATGAACTCTGTTTCGTTTTTTTGTTTGACGCTTTTGACTTTTGAGCACGCCTTTGACCATTCGTCTTATTCAAAAAATTTATGCAAATATACAAAAAATAAGTCATATTTAAAGTATCTTTATTGATAAAATAAATCACAACAAAATAAATGTATTTTCATATTTTTTAAAAATAATACAAATAGTCAAAGATGTGTTCAAAAGTCAAAAGCGTCGAACAGAAAAGAACGGAGTACATTCATAGGGCAAATCATGAGCATGATATAGGCCCAAATAGTGTCACGATTTCGATTGTACTTTTTTAAAAAAAAACTGAAAAATAACGAGATCAAGCAGACTGCGACTTCTTTCGTTGAGATCTTAGATCTATACAATGGGCAAGACATTATGCTGCCCATCGCCTTCCATCACCCGCACACACCAGCCACCACCAAGGGCACCAAAAGAAGCGAGACGACGAAAGGTGCCAGGTCACGCGCGAAGAAGCAGCGTGCAGGGTGCGCTCGCTCGCTCGCTGCGCCGGAGTTCAGAACAGCGGCGGAACCCGCTTGGCCGCGACGATCTCCTCCGCGTCCGCCCTGGACTGCGACAGCGAGCACCCGTCCTTCCTGTGCCAGCCGCCGTGCTGGAGCTGCTGCTGCAGCCTCGCCCAGAAACCGCCCCTCTTCGCCGCCGCCTCCCTCTTCTCCCCGGGCGCGTTCCCCTCCTGGCCGCGACAGCCCGCGCCGGGACCAGCACCGGCAGCCACCGCCTCCCTCTTCTCCTGCCGCATCAGCAGGCCCAGCCTCGCCCGCCTCGCCTCGCGGAACGGCGGCGCCTGGGCCGGCCCCACGCTCCCCTCTCCGGACGAGCACGGCGAGATGGAGGAGGCCGACGACGCGGGGGACGCGTGGGCGGCGGCGGCGGCGGCGGCGGCGGAGAGGCGCGAGAGGCGGTCCCGCAGGCAGAAGGGGCACACCCCCGAGGAGTGCCGGTGCCGCGGGTGGCGCCTGCACCGCGCGCCGTCCTCCTCCTTCGCTCTGCCCACCGCCGCCATGGTTGCCGAACACCAAGGGCGCTCGCGCTGTGTCGCTGGAGACGGGAGTGTGCGTGCGTCCGTGCGGCCGTGTGCGTGCTATATATTGTGCGGCTCGGGCGGGGAGTTTCGTGGGTGCTACAGGAATTACGGCGTTGGGTTTGGGTACTTGGCAGGTCAGACGTGATGGTGGAGTGAGTCGGCGGGCGTGTGGTTGGTGCCCGTGCAGGTGCAGCTGTGCTTGGGCGTTCTTGTTTCGGTTGGGTGTGTGACGTGTGTGCAGTGTCCAGCCGGTGGACGGCCGCAATGACCTCAGGCATTTCGTATCAACGTCATTTTAGAAACAACAATTATTATCCATTTATTTGTTTTTTAGTAGCCTCTTACAGAGCTACAGCTGTAGTATTTGTCCTGAGCATTTATTTGTTTATGTAATGTATTTCAGGGGGAAAAATATCTGGTGCAAAAGTTTTATAGGTGCACAAGTGCAAAAACTCACCATGGTCCCTTAGATTCGATATAGACAATTCAGATGCATCGAGTTGGAACTCTCCTCTCCAATCTAGACAATCCAGATGCACTTATACGCAAAACCATGGTGACTATTTTTCTATGTTTATATGTTTTAGCTGGGCTATCGTGATAAGATCCAAGGGTTAAGAACTGTTGTTTGCACTTATGCACTGAAAAAACTTTTGCGCTGAATATTATCCCTACTGAGGAGCTTATTTCATGTGGTCTCCATAGTAACATCTCCTTGTAACTTTGGGGTAAAAAAGATATACTAAAAACCAAAACATTTTTTTTAATTTTAACTAGTGGAGTACGTGTCCACTTTGCTATGGGGTGAAGGCCTGAAGCCGATAACATATTCATCAAACACGATTATTCAACCCTATATCCTGTAGTTTATACGGTTGACAATTAAGAAAAAAAATAAAAAGGGAAGTTTGATTATGTTATGGAACCATGAGGATTTGATGTAGAAAATAATGTATAGATAGAGTGAGCTGTGAGCCTGCACATGGAAGATTGTCGAGAAGTTATGTTATTATAATAATTCGAAAGCGAGATACCATGTATGGGCCATGTGTTTGTGTCATTTTTTTTAATAATTGACATCAGTTTATTAAAAAAGATAAAATGTTCACATTAAATATTAGCTATGTGACGAGACGAAGAAGAATGAGCCAGACTACTCGATTACTAATAATGGCCTTTGAAGGGCGAAAATGTACATTTCAACTCAGCGTAGCTGTGGCAAAATTTATCTTTTTTATATAGTCTATTTGGTGTAATGATTTTTCTCAGATTTTTAGTAGTCCTCTTAAAGATGCTAAAACTAATTTAAATTATTTTTAAAAATATTTAAACCTCTTTTTATATACTCTAAAATATTGTTACAGTTAAACGCTGCGCTATGATAAGCTGAAATATACAAGGCTTATATATGTATGGCTTATCCTCGGTGATACGCAACTACAAAGGCAACCAGGGCCCCTTTTTTTTATTTACAAAATCACTGATATGACTATGCCATTAAAGTGATGTATGTACTGGGCTGCGAGAAATTCCCACCAATTGCAGTAGGGGCCTAGGATAGGGGTGAAAACGGGTCGGATCGAATCGGATAATGGCTAAACCATATCCTTATCCTACAGTTTTTCTCAGAACCGAAAACAGATACAGATAGCACGGTTATGGATACGGGGAATGCCGCACACGAATACGGAGCAGATTCGGGTCGAATCGAATACGGTCACGGATATATTCGTCGGAACATATAACCCCTCAAACTATACGTCCGAGTTCAATTAAAGCAATCAGCAAATAGGCCATATCACATCGGTATATCAGTTATCACCAATTAACTTTGACATTATGTGATTCATGTAATCATGCATTCATACATAAGCATACAAGTGATACAACACATAAACTAATTAACACATAATCATTAGCATTACCAAATACCAATGAACATTGACATAGTTCATGTCTCGCGAAAAAGTTATATTTTAAATTTCCAAAGACTTTCTTTATTTTTGAGAATTTTTAAAACCCCATTCCTATTTTGTTCTTTCTAAGGAAAATCTTCTTCTATTTTTCTAGGAAAATTTATCCTATCATATGTAAAGTATCATATTTGGACTCTACTCATTTTTCTAGATTTTTAGAAATTTATTTCACATTTTTCTGAGCCATATACTATTTTCTACAAATTTAACCACTTTCTGATAATATTAAATACGAAAAAAGGAAACTCCACTTTGGGCTTGGGGACTTGGACTGGTGGGCTGGTGCTAGTGGGATGGGCTCGGATATCCTATTTACTTGATTATCGGATATCCGAATCAGAATCCGAGTCAACGGATATGGTCATCCTGTATCCGAATCCGTATCCAACAAAAACTATCTAAGTTCCGATCCGTATCCGAAAATATCCGAAAAATATCCGATTCGAATATATCCAGATCCAGATCCGATCGGTCCGGTCCAGGCATTATCCGACCCGTTTTCACCCCTAGCCTAGGGGGCTTGTGGGAGCTGGATGATTGGGTTGACGAGCACAAGGACCAGACTTGCGGACGCGGGGGCCCTCCTGGCCGTTGGATCGGCGCTAGATTTTAAGAAATTTTTTTTATTTTGCCATGTAAAAAAATAAAAAAACAATAAAAATCAGAAATATTTTCTAATTAGTGTCAGATCCCACACGTATTTTATTCAAATCGATATAATGAAATATTCATTTTATAAACGTTTTTAAAGAAAAATCTAGATGTATAAATGTTGTATATCAATCTAAAAAATATATGTGGGAATGGACATGTATTAGATAATTTTTTTTTATTGAGTTTTTAAATTTTTATATGGTGAAACAAAAAATAACAAAATTTTCCTTAAGATCTAATTGTCACGACCCTGGATTCACCAGGATTCACTAACGATCGGTTGCTAATCCTATAGATCAATACTAGTAACTCATGAGCAACAATTGTCGAACATCATTACACAGTCACAATTAATTAAGAAAATAACATAATATGCAAAATTAATTGTTACCCAACCACTTATTACAAAAGTTTGATTAAGACGACATAATATAGTTTAGAGTGCGGAAATCCAAATAATGCGGCGGAAATAAAGGATGACGAATTGACGATGCTATAATCCAACCCTTGAACGATAGCTAGTCTTGATCAAAATCCGACACAGAATTCTCCTGATCCTGTGGATAAACCGGACCCGATTCTTCTCCTAAATATAAATATATTCGTAGTTTGTATAATGAGTACACGGCTACCCAGCAAAAATCCTTTACAACAAATGCAAAAATATAAATAAGAACAGGGTGGCTATTTTGCATAAAGACCTATTCTAGTCAGATTATTTAAACTGTTGTAAAAACATTTTGTAAAACAATTAATAATGATAAGATTCCCAAATTAAACACACATGGCTCGGCTTTCAAAGCCCCTCTGCAGAACTGCACAAGCCTCGAAAAACTCAAATCAAACCAACCCATCAAGTTAAATTATTAATACATTAGACTACCGTCTACAACCTTCTTTCCCTCCCATGACCGTGGGAACGACTATCATGATAGTTTTAACTCTGCAGAGTGTATCACACTTTACACATAATCCTAGTGATAATTTTGTGTCTTAGCTCTTCCTTATAAGCCTATACCAACTAACGATATAAGGCAATTCATTAGTTCATCCTGTTAACACCGATACCCACTCTAAGATTTCGACACTACGGGCCCCACTCTTGAGCTAACGGACTACAGCCTGATCTTTTCAAAGTATCTTGTGCTAACATTTTTCCCTAACTATTAAGCCAGATCTAGCACATATTAGCCGACATGTTAGAGCTATCACTTATGGTTGCGCTTGTATGGTTTGGTCGGATAAGTACACGTTAAGGGTTCTTAAACATAGTTGACTACCTCCACCATAATCCTCAATTCACAAACCACCCGACCCGCCACCTTTAGTCAACACACGCCACGTAGGTTTTAGTTGATTAGGTTATTAAAATAACTCAGCACCTCCAAATATACCAAGTCACAAGACTAATTAATTTATGAATAACCTAAACAACTACCAATCCATGAGCACTAGCAACTATTCACAAGGATATGCTAGGAAATACTAAGGCAGCAATAAATAGGCTAAATTCATAGTGTAGATGACTCAGTGTGAATATAATATGCTTCTAACCTTCCCATCATTTTGATGCATGAGAAAAATAAATAAAAATAATAATTGGGTGAGTTTTGCAAAATAGGATAGCAAGATGTAATCTATCTTGCCTTGGTAGTACTCCGGGTCTTGGGATCCTACTCCGAATTGCTTCTAGAAAACCCCCGAATAGTGCACACAGGTACGATCTATACGTAGATACAAATGCATAAGAACAGAAAAATATTCCACAAAACATATAACTCAATAAATATATAAAATTCTAGGCTATTTATGGGATTTAATGGATTTGAAATCATCCAATTTGGAGTTCGGATGCTCCCTAAACAATTATTAAAATTTTTGAATAAATTAGAAATCTCAGGAAAGATTAAACCGGGTTAACCGAAGAAAAACCGGTTTAACCGATGAAACCGACTACTTGGGCGAGCGTCACAGCGTGGCGGCGGCTGGGGCGACACATGGCTGCTTTGGATTGGTGGACGTGGCGCGTAGTGGCAAGGCGGCGACGAGTGGTAGCGGGCGAAAAGCGGCAGGGTGGCGACGCGTGGCGCACGCGGGTTGGCCGGCGGTGACAGCGAATTAGCTGACGATGCGTGGCACGGGCGGCGGCGTGCGCACGACTGCTAGTGCGCCGTTGCCACGTGGCAGAGCCAGCTTGGGCAGTGGTCTATGCGGGCGAGAAACAGTGGCGATGGGGACACGTATCGATGGTTGGTTAGTGGTGGCGGCGACTTGTCGCGTGTGGCGACCAACGTGCACGCGCGCGCTCGGCGACGGCTGTTGGACACGTGGCGGTGCACGGTTGGGTGGCGGGAAAAGCGGGGCGGCGCGCGAAAGGCGAGGCTGCTGGCGTCAAGGGCGGCGCGACGCCGGCGCACCAACTCCAGCGAGCTTTATCTTGCGCAAATTTTCACAAAAAACCGATGATCCATATATCCATCTTGACCGTTTCGACGAGCTCTACACGATGGTGCCATCTACTATCAGGTTTGGGCAAGGCACAAAGAAGAATACCTCGAAAACTCCTCGTCGGTTAGGGTTTTGGGGGCTAGGGTTTGCGATATGGGGTTTCTTGAGTTGTAGACTTGAGAGGAGGTTTTGGGGGGGTATTTATAGTGGTGGAGGACTACCTAGGTCAGGCCTTATGGTGTGGAAAATTAGAATTAGGCTCTAATTCTACTCCGGGTAGGATTAGTACTCTACTAAATTAGGATAATACCAAAATTCGTAAATTTTGGCCTGGGCTTCTATCTTAGCATGAGATTAGGCCCGTAGAAACTCTCCTCCAAAGTTGGGAGATCTCACTAGAACGACAACACTTAATGAAATCATGAGCTAGCCTTGGGCTTTGGGATTGAATTTTGGACGGTGACTAAATGATGGCTTCTAAGAATTACTGGAATTTTTCTATAATTTTTCCAAAATGTTTCCTACGATTTTGGCTTAAACCTAATTTAAAATAATTTAAACTAGGGTTTTGTATATAATAATTTCCTTTTATTTAATTTTAATGATTTTAAAATATAAGTGACATACGATAAAATAGAGGATGTCACACTAACGCTGGTAACGACCAGCGCTGGGCGTTAGACGGGAGGCGCGTCCAATGCCCGTCAGACGGCCCCTGCATCCCAGACTTGCATGGTGAAAACACTGGGTGCAGATGTGCTCCACAATTTCAGATGTCAGGCCGTAAAGGGCGCATGTTGCGTTGTGCGGCCAACATTTTTGTTAAAGATGTCTTTGCTACTTTAAGTTCTAAAATAATAGTTGTTTAAAATTTATTTTAAATTAAACTTTCAAAACTTTATCTAAAAACTTTAAAATAATTTAGATTAAGCACTTAATGATCATATAGATACATTTATCTTGAAAGGAACTACGTTAATATTATTATTTTGGTTTTGTTTATAAATAATTTGTAAAAACTTTTAGTGATCAATATTTAAATGGTGAGCACTAGGGTCCGGACCTACTGACGTCAGCCTGACGTCATCACGTAACCTGCGCGAATACCTACGGAAACCTGAAAAATAACGGTAGAAACCTGATGAACCGTGGCAACCTGAGGACGAAACTTGAGATTTCAGAAAGTTTTCGAGAGTAAGAACCAAGTTTCGATAGTATAAATTCAAGTTTCGGTAGGCAATATCCAAAGTTTCAGTGGGCAAAACCTAAGTTTCAGCACAAAAAAGCGAAGTTTTCGAAAATAAGACCCAAGTTTCAAGCACACAAATCCTAGGTTTTCATAGACAAACCTCAGGTTTCGAGTCTGAAAAAATGGGGATGGGTCTCCTCCTTGCCTCCTTCTTCCCAGATCCGGCAAGACCCTGCCCCTTGTTCGTCGGATCCGATGGCAGGCTTGACATCCCCGTGCTTCCTCGTCGTCATGGTCGCCGTCCCCCTCCAGATCTGGCGGCGGCCCTTGGAGCACGGCGAGGGGGAGCTCCCTCGCGTGTGCGTCGGCGTGAGGAGGACGGGGCGGCACCGACTGCCGTGAGAGGGAGGAGGTGGGGCGGCACCGGCGACGGAGGAGGGGAGGAGGCGCAAGGCGCGGGAGGAGGAGGCGCGGCGCTAGGCGACGGCGAGGAGCACGGGAGGAGGAGGCGGAGGAGATGCAACGACGAGGAGGCGCGGAAGGAGGGTGCAACGGCGAGGGAGGAGCGTGGGAGGAGGAGCGCGAGCGAGTGAGCGAGGGGTCGAGTCCGGACGGACGGACATCCGTCCGTCCTAAAGTGTTTTCGATATTTAAAACGACTACTATTTTAAAATGGAGATAGTATTAGTTTGTCGATGAAAAAGGGTCTAACACTTATGCTCAACTTCCGCAACCCAAATGAGATTCACCCAGGGCCGTTCCTGGGGCAGGGCAACAGGGGCGACCGCCCTGGGCCCAAGATTTCGAGGGGGCCCGACCTACCTAGCGCCTAGTAGTAGGACTCAGAAGGCAAGACATGGACAACAACTCATCAAGCTTATCTCTCTCCAACAACTCGACTGTGCACCTAACTACTCATCTTTTCCCCACATTCCTTCCCTAAAATCGATTCTCAATCCATCGATCTCTTTCCCTAGGCCATTGATTTTGTGTTTAATGGTGTTTATGTTGGTGATTTGGGGAGCAAATGGTTCCACCGAGTCGCTGACCGGTGACCGCTGGACTCCCTCAGTCCCTCGGCAAGGCCCCGGGCCCCCCACGGCAGCACGTCTGCCCGGCCCCATCTGGCCATCCCTCTCTCCAGGCTGAGTTGAGTTCAGCATTGCACTTTTCAATCCTCTGTATCGTGTTCCATCAACATCAAGCCTCAAGAGATCAAGTTGTTTTGTTATTAAACTCGCAATCCCAAATCTCTACTTCTTGCAAATATATTTTTCGAATGGCTATTTGCTTATGTTTAGACATTTTCCTCGTAGCCAAAAAAAAGAAAAAAAAGGTAGATTATTTTTTGGAAACACAATGAGGAGCAATTATTTAGATTTTTACTCCCTCCATTTCAAATTGTAGTTCACCGTTGACTTTTAAAAATATCTTTTGACCATTCGTCTTATTCAAAAAAATAGTGCAAACATGCAAAAATATAAGTCATGCTTAAAATATGTTTAATGATAAAACAAATCACAACAAAATAAATAATATTTACATATATTTTTTGAATAAGACGAATGGTCAAATAGAATATCTAAAAGTCAACAGTAAACTATAATTTGGAACGGAGGGAGTATGTCTAAGGTAGACTCCACTCAAAATTTTAAGAATTTAGTGACTGTTTGAGTAGAACCAGAACGTCCTAATTTAGAACATATTATGCTATCTATAATTTTTTTAAAAAAAATTGATTTACACTTTAGGAATATGCTAAATTATAGGGCCCTAATTTATTCTTCGCCCCGGGCCCTCAAAACATTAGAAACGGCCCTGGATTCACCTATGACCATCATCATGGAGGCGTATATGTTGTCAGCAGAGCACAGACAGGCGATGTTGTTAGAAGATTCAAGACTGTACCTTGTGCCAAAGCAGAAAAAGTTTCCCAAATTAAGCGAGGCACGAGAGGGCTTTAGAAGGACCACATCCAAACATTATGAAGGGTGGCACTTGCAACTGTTCGATCACGCAGTGTTGCAATGTGGAACAATCCAGGTGCAACCATTAAGGGTAATACCTTGGAGCGATCTATCTTGCTAGAAGCTAGCAGTTTGCCTGCCCGTCTCCTAACGACAGTGGCATGACTGCCCTAAAGAGGAAGTGGTCAATCACATCGCAAGGAGTCAAGGTCCGGGCGCACAGTTTGCATGGGTTCTTCCATTCATGCCACAACACCTGCGACATAGGACCTGACCAATGCATTGGATTTGGGGATGTCAAGGCCTCAAACCTGTTAGAGCATCTTCAATGGTGACATGTCAGATAGCTATAAGGATGTCCCACCGCGCTTTCCCCAGCCTTGACCAGGAGGAATTGTGTCTCCCCGGGGATCCGCAGCCCAGGGAGGAGCATGCAGGCAGCTTGGTTTGTCGTTTGCCCCCTTTGGCAGGCGGCAACGGTTGTTACGCTACACGATGTCCCCAATGGGTGGCGCGAGGCTCGCTCGGTCCAGTCAATGCTATATTGGAAAAAAGGGAAAGTGCTTTCTCCCTAAAGCATGTTTCTCCCCTGTATAGGCGCTCCCATACGAACACGTGTCAATTACTAACCTGACCGGCTTCTCCCTGCAGGCTCCAGACCAGACAGAGCCCCGGAACGAGACAAGAACACCGCCACTAATACAAAGATGGGCGGGGGGCCCGCCGTATCAGCTCCGGGCAACCCGCCGCGCCTATAAAAGGAAAGGCCCCCAGATTCAGTCGGGGGCAAGCAAGTGATTGAGGCAATCTCAAGTGATTTCAAGCAGTCCAGAGTGATTCAAGCCACCAAGCAACACACGCGTCCGAAGCTTCCTTAGCAGTAGCCGTAGTCCTTGGTCGTTTCACTGTCCGAAATTCCCTTGTAAGCTTGGGATCGGTGCCTTCAAGCCCGGTCTCGGCACCTCTATACTGTTTTCCACCATATAATCAACAAGAGCTGGAGTAGAGCTATTACCCGGCAGTGGGAGCTCGAATCAGGCTAAATCGCTTGTGTCTTCACTGTTTGTATTCCTTTCTTTCTTCCTTCTCCCCCTGTTCTCTTTCTCATTGTACGACAGACCCGTACCTGGATTGCCAAGTCACGCCAGGCGCTGTCCGAGAAGACTGCGCAGCCTGAGCCCCCGTGAGCTCGGCCGCCGCCCCGGGCTGCTGAGAAGGGTTGTCGTTGGGCCTCACTCCAACTATAAATTCGTCTGCCGGTCCGTAGACCCGCTGCCCTTCTGAGGCGCGTTTTCCAGACACCAACACCTTTCGATCTAACGGTTTAGATTAATTTTTATATTTTATATTGTTATGGTAGTATTTATACTTATACTATACTGTTAGTATAGGTTTTGTGTACAAAATTCTTTGAATGGACGATCAGATCTGAACCCTAGGGAACCCTAGTATATTTTCAATATGCACAGTAAAAATGCTCAAAAAAGTGATCTGGAGAACATTTTTATATATAAATATAATAGTATTCTATTAATATTAGCACACTAAGCATCTTAAACTAGTGGCCAAACGATCTCTGATTTCTAACTTGTATGCATTTCCCGTGCTTCAGCCAAACCAAAGGGAGGGAGATGCTAGCAGTGGCAAGTGGAAACTTCTGTACCTGTGTAAATATTATATTTTAATATACTTCCTCCGTTTCAAATTGTAGTTCATTGTTGACTTTTGGATATTCTATTTGACAATTCCTCTTATTTAAAAAATATATGTAAATATTATTTACTTTATTGTGATTTGTTTTATCATTAAACATATTTTAAGCATGGCTTATATTTTTACATGTTTGCACTAATTTTTTAAATAAGACAAATGGTCAAAAGGCGTCTACAAAAGTTAACAGTTAACTAAAATTTACTACTTTCTCTGTTCCAAATTATAGGCCGTTTGACTTTTTTGACACGTATTTTGACCACTCGTCTTATTCAAAAAAAATTATAATTATAATTTATTTTTGTTATGATTTAATCTATTATGAAAGGTACTTTAATAATGACTTGAGTTTTTTCATATTTTCACTAATTATTTGAATAAGACGAGTGGTCAAAATACGTGTCAAAAAAGTCAAACGGCCTATAATTTGGAACAGAGAAAGTAGTAAATTTTAGTTAACTGTTAACTTTTGTAGACGCCTTTTGACCATTTGTCTTATTTAAAAAATTAGTGCAAACATGTAAAAATATAAGCCATGCTTAAAATATGTTTAATGATAAAACAAATCACAATAAAGTAAATAATATTTACATATATTTTTTAAATAAGAGGAATTGTCAAATAGAATATCCAAAAGTCAACAATGAACTACAATTTGAAACGGAGGAAGTATATTAAAATATAATATTTACACAGGTACAGAAGTTTCCACTTGCCACTGCTAGCATCTCCCTCCCTTTGGTTTGGCTGAAGCACGGGAAATGCATACAAGTTAGAAATCAGAGATCGTTTGGCCACTAGTTTAAGATGCTTAGGGTGCTATTATTAATAGAATACGATTATATTTATATATAAAAATGTTCTCCAGATCACTTTTTTGAGCATTTTTACTGTACATATTGAAAATATACTAGGGTTCCCTAGGGTTCAGATCTGATCGTCCATTCAAAGAATTTTGTACACAAAACCTATACTAACAGTATAGTATAAGTATAAATACTACCATAACAATATAAAATATAAAAATTAATCTAAACCGTTAGATCGAAAGGTGTTGGTGTCTGGAAAACGCGCCTCAGAAGGGCAGCGGGTCTACGGACCGGCAGACGAATTTATAGTTGGAGTGAGGCCCAACGACAACCCTTCTCAGCAGCCCGGGGCGGCGGCCGAGCTCACGGGGGCTCAGGCTGCGCAGTCTTCTCGGACAGCGCCTGGCGTGACTTGGCAATCCAGGTACGGGTCTGTCGTACAATGAGAAAGAGAACAGGGGGAGAAGGAAGAAAGAAAGGAATACAAACAGTGAAGACACAAGCGATTTAGCCTGATTCGAGCTCCCACTGCCGGGTAATAGCTCTACTCCAGCTCTTGTTGATTATATGGTGGAAAACAGTATAGAGGTGCCGAGACCGGGCTTGAAGGCACCGATCCCAAGCTTACAAGGGAATTTCGGACAGTGAAACGACCAAGGACTACGGCTACTGCTAAGGAAGCTTCGGACGCGTGTGTTGCTTGGTGGCTTGAATCACTCTGGACTGCTTGAAATCACTTGAGATTGCCTCAATCACTTGCTTGCCCCCGACTGAATCTGGGGGCCTTTCCTTTTATAGGCGCGGCGGGTTGCCCGGAGCTGATACGGCGGGCCCCCCGCCCATCTTTGTATTAGTGGCGGTGTTCTTGTCTCGTTCCGGGGCTCTGTCTGGTCTGGAGCCTGCAGGGAGAAGCCGGTCAGGTTAGTAATTGACACGTGTTCGTATGGGAGCGCCTATACAGGGGAGAAACATGCTTTAGGGAGAAAGCACTTTCCCTTTTTTCCAATATAGCATTGACTGGACCGAGCGAGCCTCGCGCCACCCATTGGGGACATCGTGTAGCGTAACAACCGTTGCCGCCTGCCAAAGGGGGCAAACGACAAACCAAGCTGCCTGCATGCTCCTCCCTGGGCTGCGGATCCCCGGGGAGACACAATTCCTCCTGGTCAAGGCTGGGGAAAGCGCGGTGGGACATGACAGTTGTCGCCACCTACCCACGGACAGGCGGACTACCCGCAGGACCCTCTCCCAGGCTAAGGATAGCCCGGGAGGTGCGTGACGCCTGCTGGGGCGTGGTTTTGACCTAGTAAAGCTCGGGGGAGACCCTGGCGGGTTAGACGTTTCCTCCGGTACGGCCAAGGGCGGCTTTCTGGACCTTTTGTACGTACGGTGGGCCGATACGGAATCGGCCCAAGGCCCATGTTGGGATAGGCCGCTTATCAATCACCAACAGCCAGCCCCTGAGCCTCGAGCGGGTCGCATGGCGAGCCGGTCTGAAGTTTAGAGAAAATTACCTCTTACGCGCTGCGCGGGAAGATTCGGTTAGGGCTTTCTGGAGCCACGGGAGCCAAAGCCTGAGCATTGAATTTGATTTGACGGAAAGGTGGGGCAGTTACGCCCCCCTAGGCACGACTCCCACGATCTCCGCTTCGACCGTTGGCTTCCTTGATAAGACAGTGTTTCTCAGGGGGAACTCTTACTGTAGACTCATCCCCTTTGACTTTGTCTTCGTCTCCCCATCTTGTTTCCTACCTTCTCGCTTCCCGCCGTCATGGTGTTCATTGGAGACAGCGCTCTTATGAGGAAGAGGATGGCGGAGTTTGAGAGGGACGGCTTCGTTAAGCCGGGCTCATGGAGCCTCCCTAGCGCAGACCGTGAGCCAAGGCCCGAGCCCGACGAGCTGGTATGCTTCGAGAGTTTGGCCATCTACGGGTTCCGCGCGCCGGAATCGCAGTTCATGACGGATCTCTTCGCCTTTACGGAGCTACGGCCAGAGAACCTGTCCCCGCAGTCCTACGTCCATTTGTTCATCTTTGCGCACCTGTGCGAGGTGCACTGCGGGGTGCGACCCACGGTGAGCCTCCTCCAGCACTACTTCGAGCTGAAGCCTGTGATGTGACCATGCACATCATAGATAGGACCAACACTACGTCAACATGGTGGTCATCAAGAGTTTCATTCAATTCTTCGCCAGCATGGACGTCGATGAGCTTTCGATCGACTACTTCATCTTCAACCTCTTCATCTACGACAAGTTGGCGACACTTCACCGCATCCTCTACATCATCTACATCAGCTATGGTGTCATCATCAAATATATGGCATCATCGACCCGCACCATGGCCAGGCCGCGTGCATAGCAGGCAAGCTTTTCATGCTGATATCGCGATGTCGCCGCCAGCTGTTCGGCCTCCACCGTGGCCACCTCCCCAAGCTCAAGACGTATTAAAGGAAGGCGCGTCTTCACCTCTTCGGCACCCTCTGGTCCCACAAGTCACGTCCCTGCAAGGCCGGCTCAAGAAAGAGCCCAAGTTGTCCACGAGTCCGGTTCGGTCATTTTCGTGCAGTCAACTTAAAACGGATGCCCCGGTCTCATACGGACTCCGTTTTGGACGTTCTTGGTATGCACGGATAAGCCCTCGACGAGATCTTTCCAACGGATCCAGTCCCACTTCCAAATTCTTTACGGATCAACGGGAATCATTGAAACAAGATTGCGACCAGAATCTGCCGGGCGCTGTGACGCTCCACTTTGGGCCCATGGCCCATGTACCTCATAGGGCTGCGCCCCAAACCCTAGCCGTCATTATAAATTCAGTAGCCGTCGCTAGTTTAGACTTGGGTTTTGCTTAGATTATTCTGCCGTCGCAGTTTCGCCGTGTATCGGTTTGCTAAACCCCAACTTTGTGTGCTTCTTCGGTATTCAGTAATTCCAGATTGCATCTACCGTGTTCTTGCAAAAATTAGCCTTCGTGGTGAGGTCAACCGTGTCTTGGCGTGGTTGATAACGAACGGAGACAATGGTGTAGCGATTGCAGGCTTAGATCTGTTCTGATTGGAAGTCGGATCGTCAACGTCGAGTTCTCCACCAATCGTGTTTATCCATACCTGTCGGAAGATCGGGACCCCGTCCCCATCAGCCTGTCGGCCACCACGTGGGCAACAGCGGGGTCTTTTACCTAACCGCGCGCCAGGCCCGGGAGAGCAAAACGTACCCGGAGTACGAGGTAAGGACGAAAGTCGACGGTTGGGCCCGACGGTGGTTCTATCTGAGCCGCAGGGGCTGAAACTTGGAGTATTCTTCGGCCGCGCCGGATACTCCGATCTTCGCGCGCCACGAGATAGTGCCGGAGGATCAAGTGACGTCATACGAGATCGAGGGGTTCGCCAAGAAGGGCTTGACGGGCTACGATGTTGTCAACAGCTTCGTCCGTCACCGGATCAGTCCGCTGGGGCGCCGCGAGCGGTGCGTCAGCGAGATGGGCGGCTGGGAGGACCCGGACCGGAATTTCCATCAAGGTAAGCGCGTGCTGCGCTGCTATGTTTGATTTCAGGTTGGCGCAGGTTGTGACAGTTCGCGACGCCCTGCAGGACTCCCGGCCGATGACGCTGCGAGGATCGCGGGCATGCTGCTGCCCATGGACAAGAATCCTCATCCCAAGAGACTCATGAGGGATAAATTGTCCGCGGTACGTGCCCGTAAAGTGTTTGATTAAATTCCTGGCTGCGCGTGCCCTCGAGGCCTTGACGGATTGAGCCGATTGTTCGCAGCGGACATGGAACGTGGCCAAGGAGGCCACGCAAGCCACGGGCTCCTCAAGGGAGCCTTTGGTTGTGCAACCATTGGCGGCGCGCTCGCCGCTAAGGAGATCGCCGGCGGTGTCTGGCGGGCCGTCAGTCCTGTTGGTGATGCCGGGCAAGGGAGGCCCGACGCCGGCATCGACGTTGGTGGGTGCGGCGCGGGCAGGCACAAAGGCGCATGCGAGGTCAACTGTCGGACATTCAGCGGCCCTTAAGTTCTGTTCCTTGCGCGAGCCCAGGGGGCGGCGCCTACGAAGAAGAGGAGGACGTACTGGCCTGTTCAGGGCAGCGATGATGAGGACGTCGCGCCAGCGGCGGGTCCATTGCCGGTAGCGACGACGCCGCGGTGGGGGCCCTCGAAGAAGGTCCCTGCAGGCCGGAAGAAAGCGGCCGTGCCCACCACAAGCCGTATCGGCGGGCTAGAGACGGAGCTTTTTCTGTGCCCTACACCGGGGGTGTACGAGGGCACCAAGCTTGAACCAGCGCGTAAGTTTCCTGCGCCGCTCGTTATCATTCTGCTTCTGTGTCTGATTGTCATGTGCGTTTTCGATCGCAGTGCGCAACGCCAAGGTGACAGTTGAGGTGCAGCCTCATTCTGCTGAAGCCGGGACGGCCGAGAGCGAACCGGTTGAGCCCGAAGGAGGGGTACCCTTGTCGCAGCGGCTGGAGGCCGCCGGGTAGATGAGGCCAACGGGCGCGCGGGGCAAGAGTCAGCCGGTCTGCGGAGGGTCATCGACATGCCTACCGATGGCGGTGCTGGACGCATCTGTTGAGGTCGTGGAGACGGTGCAGGTTGACATCGGCGGGGCTTCTTTGTGGGTCACACCTCTGCGCGTTGAAGGGCACACGGCGCACGGGTGGCGACCGATCGATCGTCGGGGGATTGCTGATTACTTCAAGACTCCGATCGGGAAAGCGCTCCTGGCTCCTGACAGGCGCATGTTGCTAGTTGGTTGGGTCTGGCCGGTGCGCGTGCTCGTGCCATCAGGCTGGTTAATCGTCTCGATGCCCAGCGTGGGACCGCTTGCGTCCGCGGGCTGGATCTCTGCTACCCAGAATGGGTAGAGCAACGGGACTCCGCCAGGGCACAGGACGCCGCTAGGAGAGGCCCGCCGACCGTGAAGATCTATCCTATTCCTGGGTTGGAGGGGCCGATCGAGCTCATGGCCGCCAAGCTGAGGGTGGACGAGTTGGAAACCGCGCTGGCGAATGTACGGGCTGAGCTTAGCGAGGCCAAACTGGCCGTGGAGCAAGTGACAGCGGTGAAGGCCGAGCTTGCGGCCAAGGTGGAGGATGCTGAGAGGCGAGCGGCCGCAGCTGGAGCGACCACCCTGCTTCCGGCAGTATCACCAGTACGATCCGTGGCTGCGGCGTCGCGTCCCGCGCCGTTGGAGGAGAGCAGTCATGAGTCAGTAGGCTGCTCGCCCCTGCTGTTCCATGAGGCGCACGTCTGGTGGTTCGATCGAACTGTACGCGACGCCGTTGAGGAGAGGGTGAAGAGCATGCTCGCACTTAACAAGAAGGTAACATCCCTGAGTCTGCACATTATGCTCAGGCGTTGACCTTTCCGTGACTTGATTTGTTTCTCCTTGTTTCAATTCTACGGCCTTATCGCCGGCACGTTCTCACTAATGGAGGCAGCTCGTGGGCGTTCAGACGACGACGCGGCAAAGATCGAATGCCTCTTCGCTGAGCTTGCGCAAGCCCGGACTCAGATAGAGCGCGCGAACGGGCTGGCCGCCGAGAACGAGGTTCGTGGAACTGCCCGCGTTGCCGAGCTAGAGGCCATGCTCCAGTCAGCGCAGGAGAAGGAGCAGGAGGCCGTGGCGAGGCTTGCCCAGGCCCATGGGACGGAGAAGGTCGCGGCAAGTCAAGCCCAGGCAGCCCGTGAAGAAGCAGACTGGGCCCGGGCTGCCTTCGACGAAGAGCGCAGGCGCAGGGAGGCGGCCTCCAAAGAGCTGGAGGCTACTCTATCCGAACGCAACTCCACCATACGCGGGCTTGAGGAAGCCCGCGATAAGCTCGCGGCGGAGATTGCTACGCTTCGGGAGGCCGACACGAAGTCCAAGGCCGAGACGGAATCCTTGAGGAAACAAGAGCAAGAGCTCGTCGATGCCCGGGCTAAAATGCCCCAGGAACAAAACGCGATGGACTCGCAAGCCATATAGTTGCTTCAGGCGCGAAAGCGGATCCGCGGCCTAGAAACCGAGCTGGAAAGGCTTTAGCTGCAGCGCGGGTCATAGTTTGACCCGGGCTACTTTGTTCCGGAACTCCGAGCCATAAACATTTTGTTTTTGCTCTTTGTTTAATGGATATGCGCAGTGCACCGTGGCCGTAGGACTTAGCCATTTTTCTGTTTTGTGTCAAATCGCGCATACTGTGGGCTCTGCAGCGCGGCACAGTGTTCCGCTGACGACAGGGGCACGTTTGCCAGGTGCGAATGCGGAGGCGAAACAAACCGCGACGGTTCATGTACCTGGCCTAAGCCACGCATCAGGCCGCGGAGACGCCGTCGGGCCTTATTCGCATTGGTGGGCCAGATCTGCTCATTGGGCCCCGATAAGCAGCGACTTTTTCCCTCCGCTGACAGCGGGACTAGGACTCACGTCGCGTGGCGACTGGCGTGATTGGTATTTCGCGAGGCAGCGCGTGCGCGCGCGTCTCTTCAGCTCGCATGGTGGGTTTTAATTGCTTGTTCCTTCACGCGCAGCGGCGCTTCGGGTAGCCCGCTGCGCGACGGGATGTTGCGCTGCCGCCGGCCTATAAAGCGAGGCGCAGCTCGTCGCGTGGCCTTCACGCCTAGCCTGCGCTTGCCTTAGAATAGAAAGCAGAGAGCGCCAGACCCGAGCAGAGGGAGAGCGAAGAGGGAAAGAAGGAAGAGAGCTTAAAACCATGTCTTCCGATCGCAACTCCTACTTCGTGAACGTTTACCTCGAGGCGTTGTTCGCGGATCCGAATCCGCCACTCCCTCCGTCGCCGCCGATCCTGCCCGCGGGGGAGGAGGAGGAGGTCGTAGGCCCTGTCGCCGCGGGCCCCGTCGCCGCGGGGGAGGAGGAGATGGTCGCAGGCCCCGTCGCTGCTGGCCCCGTCATCGCGGGCCAGGCGGCTGCACTAGCGGCGCACGCCCAAGTTCGCGCCGATGTAGAGACTGCTCCGGCGCTAGCCGTTGCGCTCGAGGCGGAGGAGGAGGAGGAAAATGCGGCGGCGGCGCAGATCGCCGCCGACGCAGCCTATGCCGCCGCGTTGGCGGCGGAAGAGGAGGCTCCGCCGGAGGGCGCGGCGGAGGAGGCCGTGGTGGCTCGGCCGCCGCCGCCGCCGCTGATGGGCGCAGGCATCCATCGGCGCTTCGGGTACCCTCCATCCAACATGGACGCCGCAAAGGCTCGTCCGATGGTTGGAGAGGTCTCCTCATGGTTGCTGTCAGGCTACCCACCTGAGGTTTTGGTGTAGCCTCCGCTTCCCTCTGCACAGTTTTGATGTGTTCACCATAAAATGTGCGTACCTTTGAGAGTTGCCCAACTTTTGGCTTGAAGTTGAAGATTTCTTCTCGGCCAACGATGTTGAGTCGAACCCATCCTGCACCAAAGTCAATGGCCGCATTTGTCGCGCCCAAGAATGGTCTCGCAAGGATGAGAGACATCTTGGCGTCCATCTCCATGTCAAGTATCACAAAGTCCACGGGCACTATGAATTTCCAGGTTTTCATCGGTATATCCTTAGCGACTCTGACAGGACGACGGATTGATCCATCCGCAAGCTGCAGGGTTATGACAGTAGGAGACAAGGTACAAAGTTTCAATTTATCATAAATTACATTGGACATAATGCTGACGCGTGCTCCCAGGTCGCACAAAACACTGTCAAAGTGTAGTGCATCAATCGAGCATGAGATGGTTGGATAACGAAGACTTCTGTGGTCCTTGGGAAAGATGTTCAATATCACAACACTACATTCCTTGTCAACTTAATGACCTTCGCCATCGGCAACGGGTGCTTGTTGTTGAGGTATCTTGCGCATGTGGGTACCTGCAGCGCATCTAGCAATGGATTGTTGACATGTAATTGCTTTATTACCTCGACAAACTTACCAAACTGGACGTCTGCAGTTGATTGGTGTTGATGGTGCGGAATTGGTAGTGCTTGCGCATCCATGAACTTGGCGGGACTAGTTCTAGTACTCCACGTATTCTCCCTTCGTCTTTCGCGGTTCAACATGAGGTTCCACTTCAAACCCTTCCTTATCTTTGTCAACCTCGTTGGGGTGGCATGCTTCTTTTTAGCACTACTGCCCATTCGATGGTGGGCGAACGAGAAGTTGGGTTTGGAGTTCCTTCCCAGCATGTAGCTCAATCGTGGACGAAGTCCGTTGTTGACGGAGTTGGCATCCATGTCGACAAGAGCCGGCTTCAATTCGAAGCCTCCGGCACCCACATTGGTTTCATACCCCGTGGGGACGGTTGTGCTTGACAGGGCCGAGAACTCAAAGTTGGTTTTTTCGACAACCATCTCAAATGAAGACGATGGTGTTTTGGTAGAGAGGAAAGGATTGTCTATGAGGGTCGGAAGGTTTTGGTGGGTGTTTTCCGAAAAGTTTTGGTGGAAATTTTTCGACAGGTCAAATCCGGTCATGGACAGCTCTGCTTGTTTCTCCAAACAGGACAGAGCAGGGATAAACCCGCTAACTAGGCTGTTATAAATATTTTTTTTTGAATTATCTTCTACCGCTGCGTTACCCGGTAACGGCGCCAGAAAACTTGTTGGCGATTCTTATGCTCTTAGAAATTAATCCACAAGCGGACGGATATCGCTTGCAAGCTACCGGTGAGGCTAATCCACACAACTCATATATGTAGATATGCTCAATCTCAAATAAAGCTCAACACTTTATAAAATGAATGAAGTAGTCTTACTGAATACTTTTGGTAAACAGGAAAGGATACAAGAGTGTTTTTCAAATGATAAAATCACATGGAATAATCAGAAAAATATTGAATGTTTCAATTTTGTTTAACACAAAGTGATTAGAACCATTAATAGAATTTTACAAATTTTATACAAGTTTTTATTTCAAATTTCGTTTGCATGAATTTTGTAGCCAGCCGCTCGCGGAGCCTAGTTAACCGTGGTTAACCAGCGGTTTTGCAAATCAAGTACTGGGTACGTATATCTCTATGCCTCCATATTCTTACTGTTTTAGATCTATTAGTCAACTTCAGACTACACCCAGTAGACAGGTTGCGTGATAAAACATTAAGGTTGAGAAGGAAGGGAATAGGGAAGGCATTGATATTGAAATGCATGTAAGGGTAGTGAACCAAGTCCAGGAAGAAGGGGTTTCTATTGACCTGAAATAAGCAGAAAATTTATATATAAAAGTGTGGCGGACGTCTCGGAGATCTTAGAATTACCATTTAATACCCCACGAAGTGACTACAAAACATTACTAAAAGACTGAGTTGACTACCAAAGGGGAGATGAATGGGAGCCACAAAGCAACCTCCACTATAAAAGCTGGAGCACTTAACAACTTAATGCAGCCCAAATGGCATAGATAAAATCCATGCAAAAATATGGGGATTTTAAAACCATGGTCTTGGTTATTAAGATTCTAAACAAGAAAGAATCAAAACTATAGCGCCCAAAAACTAATCAAGCAAAAACAACTTTAAAAAGGCAAAAGCAGATTCCAACACAAACTTTCTCTAATTAGGGGGTTGTTGCTACCAGAGATTATAAGATTTTTATTCAAGGTAGATATATGAGTTGGTTAGTACCCCACCAAATTTAAGCTTAAAAATTCTTTTAGTAAAATCAGGAAAAATCAAATACTACAGGTTGTTAGGAGCTTGGAGCATAAATTTTGGGGCTTAACATTAACATCACTGCGCCAAGACGGTACAGCTGGTGGACTCTAAAGTTTTATGATAGATATATAAATGAGTCACACATCTCCAACTGGAACAACTCAAAAAAGATTTTTCTAGAGTTTTTAAAATCCCAGCATTGACCACTGCTCGAAGGAAACCTTCAGGACAAATATATCTCTAGCCTCCTAGGTTGCAAGAGGGGTCACAAATCATATTCGTAACCTCGAGGCATCAAGGATCATCAGCAAATACATTGTGGTTAGGAAAATGAATTAGTTGCAAACAAAAGAACGAAAGAAACAATATCGAAACACAAGGACTAGATAAGAACTTAGATGCACTTGGATGATTTTATTGCTTTGATGTTGGGGAATTTCAATCCACACTCCTAGGTAGGCAAAGCATTTCAAAAGTGCACTAAACACACCACAAATCTCAGCATAGGAGGATTAAGTGAAGTGGGAGTCACCTCCTCCCCACCTTACATAGGCCAGAAGGTTTAGGGTATCTCTGTATCTCGTGAGAAATGGTCAATACCCTAAAACATGACTGAGATTTGTTCACATACATAGCCTACCAACATAAAAATATGCCTCACATATTCTCCGGAATATTCCTCACATATTCTTCAGAATATGCCCCGCACATTCCACTCTTGTATATGCCCACATGGGCACACACATCGTACGCATCCGGTTCAACCAAACCGCGAAGTTTCTGGCACCGCTATCCTCTTGCCGCGCCTTGGTCCAACTCGCCCGTTGCGTCTGACTTTCACACCATCTTTACGATACCAAGTCCTAGTTCAACCATCTTGGGTAACCTCCTGGCCATCCAGGACCCTTGAACCTCGAGTTTGTGTTCACAACCTATCGACAATTGTTCACCTAAACCTGTGGCACAAAGATTAGCCCATTCAAAACTCAAACTTACGTTGACTCCTGTAAGGTAGTCCATTTCCATCATAAAATAACTATCAGATGCATGACAAAATAAAGCATTGAAAAATTCCACGAAAAGTCCCCACATTCACTCACTTTCCCATACAACAGATTAAAAGGTTGTCAACACTAAAAAGATGCGTCTCGAAATTCTCTACAATTTTTGTGTACAACACTTAATTTTTTGAGCACTAAAAAATACGAAACAACACCAATACTTAGATAATTTCCGTGGCACACCTCGCCTCACCCAAAACCATCTAAATACATATAAACTTTGTCAATATCATTCATCACAATATGGCGCGACCACCACATTGTCTTAGAACTATAGTTCATATGATAAATTTACAACATTACTTTTAATTTTAATCTAGGTTGTATGGATTGCAGATGGTGCGCTCGTAGCTGTCTGCCTCTTACTAGTTCAAATCAATATATTGAGACCATCTTTCATTCGCAGTTTGGTTCGGTTGAGCCAAAATTAATTATTTTTACATAGAACATTTAGTGTAATATTTTTTAATATTTTTTATGGTTTTATGGGTGTCAGCGTATTTTTCTGCCGCTAGACTTGAAGATTCAGAGATTCGACATGGGGGTAGCACTGCTGCGCCTCGATCCGTCCTCGAGCTCCCAAGAACAGTATGAACACGCGTGATGTACCCAGGTTCGGGCCCCCGAGGTGGGTAATAGCCCTACTCCTGCTGAGCTCTCGCTCTATGTGTGTATTAGGTATGAAATGAGGTGGAATGAGCCAAGTCTTTCTCCCCGTGGTGGCTTGGTCCCCTTATATAGCATGGGCGAGCCCGAACCGACGAGGAGAGAGAAACAGGGGTGCATCTAGCCTATTACATGATCACTGTACTGGCGGGTATACAATAAATGTCGTGCTGTCGTAGCCGCCTGCTACGCACGACCTGCTGCCTTGTCGCGTCCCATCGGTGGCAGGTGGGGCCCGGAGTCCCGCCGACCCTGCCAGCTACTCACGTGGTCACCGATACGGCACGGGGCCTGATCGCCCGCCAGCCCGCCGATCTGCCACGTATCCTGGTCGCCGAACTGCTGCATGTCCTGGTCGCCGAGCTGTGCTTGCCTGGCACATCGCGTGTCCTGCTCGGCGCGTTGCTCGCCCGCGTGCTGGGGCCTGGTGGCCCGCCTGGCACGTGGAGGGCTCGCCCGCGTGCTGGGGCCTGGTTGCCCGCCTGGCACGTGGAGGGCTCGCCCGCGTGCTGGGGCCTGGTCGCCTACCTGGCACGTGGGGTCCGGTCTCCCGGCGCAGGGGTCTGGCCGCCCCCGCCTACTGAGATATGCCTCGAGGCCCAGTTTTGAGCGATGGGGCCCGCGTGCCCGCCAGTCCACTCGGAGCCAGACCCGATCTTCTCGGTCCTTCTGGATGACTCCATCTTCTACCCTCCTTCTGGAGGAGGTGGAGAGGACACCCCGGTACCTTATGTACCGACAGTAGCCCCCAGGCCCGCCCTAGGGCGCAAGCTGAGCTCGACGTCCCTTTTGGCTCAAATCATTGTTGATGCTTGGATGCACCCCTGGGTAGGTCTAGTTCCGCCGCGCGTCGTGCGCTGGTCCTCTCTACTTCAGCCGGGTAACTCCCGGAGCCCCGCCGAGCGCCTTTCTCGGGGCGATTTGGCTGCGTCCAAACAGATCACCTCTCCCCGCACCAGCGGGGGGTTATACCACACTTTTTGCACAGAAAGATAACCTGAGATTACTGGAGGGGCACTGCCGCTGCGGTGTTGCCAGTAGGTGTCACTATGTCGTTTCCCTTCACCTTTCGGAACTTACGCCCTTCCGGTCTCTCGGGGCCGGACCAAAACATCGTGGGTTTAAGGCTGCAGGCTTCCGAGGGTGGTCATAGGCCAGCAGTGCTTGCGGAGCAGGCCGCCTAGTGCACTGTGCCAGACATGGCCCCTCAGTCGCCCTCCCTTTCCCGACACGAATGTTAGGTGTCCCCTATTACCGGCAAGGGGCCGTCAGGCTAGAAACAGAGACGACAGTCGTGCAAGACCGACACTGGCAGCACACAGGCCGGGCAACCGATCGCCAAAAGTTTTAGACAGAACATTCTGTTGAAAGCGAGCGTTTTTTCCTTAGGCATCTGGTTACTTCAACCCTTACGGCCTCTTCGCAAACTGACTTAAACATTGCGTGGCGAGCACTTAGCTTCTGGAAGTGGTCTAGACGCTGGTGCCGTCGTTGGCGCAGAGCCCAGACCGAGCAGACACACCAGGCTAGAACACGTCTTCCGTCCGCCTTTCCTCGCCCAGCGCAAGTTTAAGCGTTCGCCTTTACAACTAAGGGGCCATCAGCCTTAAGTACTTTCTAGCTACCAGTATTCAACAGAATGTTTTCTAACAGACTTTTAAGGCGAAAAGCAAATGCTCACAGAGAGACAGAACTTATCTTTATATTGCAGATGGCTTTGTACACCGTAGCCCCGACGGTGGCGGACATGTGAACGAAGCTGCCTCCACCCTGAACCGGAGGCCGAGGCAGTCGCACTGTCGTCCCCACTAGGGCTGTGGGCTGCGACGGACGGTCGCGGATGCCTTCTTTCGAAAGCCCCGACCAAAGCACAGGCGAAGCTGTTCCCTCCCTGAACCGGAGGCTGAGCCAACCGCATCGTCGTCCCCACCATGGCCGGGGGCTGCGACGGACGAGGTGACTTTACAGCGCCCGGGCTGGTCGTCGGGGTCACTTGGCTTGCCCTCGGCACACCCAGCACCCCCACCAACTCGCAGGCATCTTGGAGGGCAGCAGGCTGGCCGAACAAGACGACTCCCGCTCGTGCCTCCTACGATATCAAAGAGCGGTTGCTCTCCACTTCCCGAGCGATGCACTTCAGAGGAATATCAGACGTAGAGCTTGGCCTTTCGCTTGATCCTCCCGGCTGACGCATCGTCGTCGAGGACCACTTGGACCTGCAGGATGGCTCGGACCCGACATCCGCAGACCCTCCCGCCAAGGGTGGCAAGCGCCACGGCGCTCGCCGATGTACTCCGCCTGGCCTGACGTTTCCACCTTAACCTCCTCAGCAGTTGTTCCACCTTCCCTCCCTGGACTGGAGGCTGAGATAGCAATGACGTCGTCCCCACCAGACTCGGAGGCTACGACGGACGGCCGTGGAAGTCTTCTCTTGAAGACCCCAACCGAAGCGTAGGCGAAGCTGCTCCCTCCCTGAACCGGAGGTCGAGGCAGCCGCATCGTCGTCCCCACCAGGAATGGGGGCTGCGACGGACTTTAGATCCGAACTCGATGCAGCCGAGAACTGAGCAAGAGCACTTCACACATCAACCGGTGCATGGAGTCATGTTGCGCGATCATCTTGAACACCGTCTACCCCGGCGCCGCCATCGCCATGGGCACTACCATGGAGCCATGGGCGTGGCTGCCGGAGCATGGGGAGGAGACGTGGAGGAGAGCTGCAGGAGCAGCCCCCACCCTGCTGCGCCGCTGCTGGACGAGGAGGAGCGCCGCTGGGCGCCCGTGCCGTCGTCGGCCTGAAGAAGGAAAGCCGGGGAGAGCCGTCTTACCGCCGGGCATGCCATCGTCGGCCGCTACTGCAGGAGGACGGTGCCCACGCCGCCACTGGAGGAGGAGGCCGAAGGGAGCCCACAACACCAGCCGCTGGAGAAGGAGGAGGAAGACGCCGTCGAGCACTGCTGTTCGGGAAGGAGCACCGCCAGGCGCTGGAGAAGAACGGGGAGGAACCCCACGGCGCCGCCGCTGGGCTCGAGGAAGCCGCTGTGAAAGACCACGCCGCCGCCCCGAGCTGGAGAAGAGGAAGAGCGACTGGAGGAGCCTGGAGTAGGCCGGAGCTGCGCCGCCGGCCGCCAGAGCAGAAGAGCCGCGGAGGGAGCCGCCCCGCGCCGCCGGCGTGCTGCTGGAGAAGACACCCCTCGCCCATGCCGCGGAGGAGGAGGCCGGAGGGAGCTCCACGAGCCACCGCCTTGCTGCAGCGCCGCTGGAGAGGAGCTGGAGGAGCTCGGGGGAATCTCCACGCCACGTTGGAGACCAGAGGAGGCGGGAGGAGACCCCGAGCCGCCGCCTCTGCTGGAGACCGAAGGAGGAGGAGCACGGAGGAAGGCCCGCCGCGAAGGAGGCCTCGCGCCGCTGGCTCTTTGCTGGAGAGGACGAATGGGCCGGAGGAGAGCCGCCTCACCCCGGCGTCGCCGCCGAGGAGAAAGGCGCCCACGGCGCCGCCGGCTGTTGGAGGAAGGCGCCCCGTCGGTGCTGGAGAAGGAGAAAACCGGGGGAGCTCCACCGCCGCCTGGCGCTACTGACGAGGAGGAGCCGAGGGAGCTGCCTTGCCGCCGGGCGCCGAGGGGAAGCTTCATGCCGCTGGCGCTGATGAGGAGCTGTGGAGGAGCCCCCAAGTCGCCGTTGCCGATGGCTGGGACGAAGAGGAGACCGGAGGAGGCCCGCGTCGCAGCCGGCCGCGGCGCCGCCTAGGGGAGTTCACGGGCCACGGCCGCCGAGGAGGGAGCCGGGCACCGGCTCTGCTGCTGCTGGAAGGAGGAGGCCGTGAAGGCGCCCACGGCGCCGCCAGCCGCTGAAGGAGAGCCGGAGGGAGACGCCCGCGCTGCCGACCACTGCTTGGAGAAGAAAGGGCGGCGGGAGGAGACCGCGCCGCCACAGGGCACACCGCCGGCCGCCGCCGCCACTGGAGGAGGAGGCCGGATGGACGCCGCCGCTGCTCCCCAACAGCCCCCTTCCTCCCCTTTGCCTTGCCGCCGGCCCAGATCTGGAGAAAAGGGGATCTGACCTTCTGCCTCTCTTCTGCTTCAGCCCCCGATCCCCTCCGATTCTTACTCAATCTTTGCCCGATTTCTGAACTTCTGACCACCGATTTCCACCGATTTCGGGATGAATTCGAGGGGAAGAGGATTCAACAGCGAACTCCCCTACCTGGCGCGCCACTGTCAGCCTATTTTTCTGCCGCTAGACTTGAAGATTCAAAGATTCGGCACGGGGGTAGCACTGCTGCGCCTCGATCTGCCCTCGAGCTCCCAAGAACAGTATGAACACGCGCGATGTATCCAGGTTCGGGCCCCCGAGGTGGGTAATAGCCCTACTCCTGCTGAGCTCTCGCTCTATGTGTGTATTAGGTATGAAATGGGGTGGAATGAGCCAAGTCTTTCTCCCCGTGGTGGCTTGGTCCCCTTATATAGCGTGGGCGAGCCCGAACCGACGAGGAGAGAGAAACATGGGTGCATCTAGCCTATTACATGATCACCGTACTGACAGGTATACAATAAATGTCGTGCTGTCGTAGCCGCCTGCTACGCACGTCTTGCTGCCTTGTCGCGTCCCATCGGTGGCAGGTGAGGCCCGGAGTCCCGCCGACCCTGCCAGCTACTCACGTAGTCACCGATACGGTGCGGGGCCTGATCGCCCGCCAGCCCGCCGATATGCCACGTATCCTGGTCGCTGAACTGCTGCATGTCCTGGTCGCCGAGCTGTGCTCGCCCGGCACACCGCGTGTCCTGCTCGGCGCGTTGCTCGCCCGAGTGCTGGGGCCTGGTGCCCCGCCTGGCACGTGGAGTGCTTGCCCGCGTGCTGGGGCCTGGTCGCCCGCCTGGCACGTGGGGTCCGGTCTCCTGGCGCAGGGGTCTGGCCGTCCCCGCCTGCCGAGAGATGCCTCGGGGCCCAGTTCCGAGCGATGGGGCCCGCGTGCCCGCCAGTCCACTCGGAACTAGACCCGGTCTTCTCGGTCCTTTTGGATGACTCCGTCTTCTACCCTGCTTCTGGAGGAGGTGTAGAGGACACCCCGGTACCTTATGTACCGACAATGGGTTTTCTCAAAGCTCACCAAATATTTTTAATAATATTTTTAGCTTCTTTTGTGTCGCTTTTAAGGGCCCACTACTTTTGGCTCAACCAAACCAAACTAAATCAAGCCAAACTGCGAATCAAAGAGGGTCCGAATTGATTCACATTTTTTTATTCACGATCTGATTTCAAAATCAGTCCTCTGTGATTTGCGGTTTAGTTTAGTTTTTTTGTTGAGCCAAAAGTTGCGAGCCTTTTTATAAAGACATGAAAGGCTAAAAATTTATTTATAATATTTTTAAAATCTTTGAGAAAACCCTGAAATTTCTCGGAAAAAGTATTACAAAATGTTAATTTTAATGATCTGTACAAAAATGAAACTCAATCAAACAATACAAAATTAAACCGTGAATCAAATTATGTTCGCGCTGTGGTTCGTTTGACGGTGGTGGTCGTTGACGGTGGTGGTTGCTGGAGCTGAAGGCCGAGCATCCCACACGTTGGTGATGTCTGACGTCCCTCCTCCTCTAACGTCTCTATCGAGCATCCCATGCGCCGGTGGCGGTCGATGGCTAGATTGATCTTCATGCGCCTGCTTCATAGAACAAAGATGGCAGTTGGTGTGTTGCATGCATCTCACTGATGGTTAGGTTTTGTGTTATGGTTTGTTTGTTGTTCCGGTCGCCTTGTTTTCTCTTCCTATTTATCTCTTTTGTCCTCTCTTTTTTCTCTTGTAGTTTATATTCAATTTTTTAAAATGGAATGGCAGTTCCATTGTGCTTAAAAAAACCGCGGAGAACATTTAGCACTTGTTTTTAACTACTGTACCAGAAAATAAAATAAAAAGTAAAATGCACCGGAGGTCCATTAACTTGCAGCGTGGTGTCACTTAGGTACATCAACTTCAAAACTGCAGTTTTGGGTCCATTAACTCTTTAAGTTGTTCAAGCAGGTCCGTAACCCTTCGTTTTATGTTTATATCCGACGTGTCATGGACCCCATGCTTTAAGTTGTTCACTGCAGGTCCATTAACTCTTTTAAGTTGTTTACTGCAGGTCCATTAACTCTTTTAAATTGTTTACTGCAGGTCCATTAACTCTTTAAGTTGTTCATGTCACGTCGGATCTAAATATAAAACGAAGGGGTACGGGCCTGCTGTGAACAATTTAAAGAGTTAATGGACCAAAAACTGCAGTTTTGAAGTTGATGGACCTAAGTAACACCACGCCACAAGTTAATGGACCTCCGATGCATTTTACTCTACTAGTACAATGCCCGTGCTCTGCCACGGAACTAAAGGAGAGAAAGGTAAACATAAATTATAGAAACATAAAAATTATAAATGGTGGTTTAACTTAGCAATGCGTGCATTCGTCTACCGCAACGTGATTTCAAAGTAAAATAAAAAAATCAGCGGTGAATTCGAATAGGAGCAAATTATTCCGAATAAATATAATGGCAATTGAATTGCACACACATTCAATCCAAATACATTTTACTGAAAAAGAAAAGTGAAGTCATCATATCATCTTACGGTGCACTATTTTTTAGCTTTCTTAGCATAAATTAGCAGTTAAAATTTGCATAGGCACTCCGACTATTATTTCAAAGCATCACAAGAATGCCGAACCCACCGCCTCTCCCCGATGGCGACGGCGAGCTCCCCTCCCCTCCACCCTCCCCGCGCCTCAACCTCCACCGTGTCTGTCCTCCCGCCACTCCGGCCCTCCCGCCTCCGCTTTGGGCCACCATCACCGTCACCCCGCGTCTTCCTTGCTTGGCCCAGCCTCCGCCGCCGCGCCGCTGCCGGTCCTTCGCCGCCCTCCTCCGAGCCGCCGCTTCCGTCTCCCCAAGGTAATCACTCTGTCGCAGTGTCGCGCCCATTCCCTTCGTTCGCCTCAACTTTCATATTATTTGTATCCCAATTAGTCGCGGTTAGGGATGGCGTAATGCATCGCATAAGTTTGGAGAATTACTTTTAGCACCCCGATCATTAACCATGAATTGAATTGCAGAATTAGAATTAGATGCCAATACCATTTCCACGGATTTGAATTATCATCATTTGTATTCTAACTCTAAATTTTGTGTCTGGGTGAATTGTAAAAGAAAAGAAAATCAAAATCATACCATAGGTAACATCTCTGCGGCTCTGCTGCTTGCTTGATATCCTGGAATTTTCTCTCAACCTCCACCTTTTGGCGATAACTGATAGAGTTGGTGTCGAATATGTGTACAAATAGGTTGAACTCGGTGTCAAATAACACCCAACCTTCGTCTGCTCCAATTGCTTAGTTAATTCACCATTAACATGAATCAGCTTGGAGTAGTTGTCCCCCATGTCTCCAACCCCTTCGGCATGGCATTAAGGCTCGATACCATGTTGAACATGGACGCCAACTTTACCACCTCCTCCTATAGAAGCTCCAGAAATTTAGTCTTTTCTCTGGTGGCCACCTCAAGCAGCACGTTGCCTTGTCTTGGCAGCCATCTCAAGTATCACCTTCAAATATGTAGTCCAGAGGGACTTCTAATTTCTAAACAACAGGAAGGCGTGCACGGAGCATGAAGACCTTGTGAGCGACGGTGCGTGCGATGAGGACATAAGCCATGATGCGCCTGTGATGGCTAGTACGCCCCGCAGTTAAGAGCCCATTGCCACATACTCCTTTGTCTATCCTGTGGTGAGGGTATTGAATCTCTTGAGCGTTGGAGTCTAGGCTCACGAGAGAGTTGGATCTCAGTTCCACCTTCTATTGATGTCTAACAAATAGGGTCTAAGTGAATGTTCCCGATTGGAGCTCACTGCTGGGATCTGCTGTTGCACATGCCTATTTTAGGTGTGTGAGGCAGAGATGGATTACTTTGGGAAGAAAATTGTTCTCTTAAGGCGGAGAATCAATGTGCAGAGAGTGTGTAGTTGGTGTAATAATAAGTAATTTGAAGTTTGTTTGATCCTTTTGAACTAATAAAAATAAATGTTAGTTTAGAATCCTAGTAGAAAAGAAAAGGCTACAAATTTTAAAATAAATCTTTTGTTTTTCTTTTAATGTCTCAAGGATAATAAATGCAATGTTTTTCTGTGCTAAAAATTTTAGTTATTGATACAATACAATCAATGTATCTTGCATTGTATGTTTTTTATCTGGTTCAGTATTCATGGTATTCCATTGCATTGCATTTTTAAAATTGTTAAATATATTAGATGCATTCTAGGTAACGCAATACATGCCTTCTAGGTGTGGAGTACCAGGGTTGGGGGGGTGATTGTTTGCTTTTACCATTGTTGTTGTTTGGAAAGTTGTTTCTTATGAGTAGTTGCAAGTGCTATAAAAAAGTTACTTGTTGGGTTTTGATTTTAATTTGCCTAATTATTGTGTAATACACTCTGTGATATGCCTGGTTTTCAGAAAATCATCACCACGATGTGAGATTACATGGATCTAATGTATCACAATCATACTTAGGCCTGTCTTGTTTTGCTAACTAAATAAAGTTTTCACCTTGAAATTTACTAATATCAATTTGCACATCAATTCAAGGAGGATTGGAAAGGTACCTTTCCATTTCCTTTAAAAAAATACTCCCTCCATTCCAAATTATAGTTCACTGTTGACTTTTGGATATGCCTCTTGACTCTTCGTCTTATTCAAAAAATATATGTAAATATTATTTATTTTATTGTGATTTGTTTTATCATTAAACATATTTTAAGCATGACTTATATTTTTGCATGTTTACTAATTTTTTGAATAAGACGAGTAATGAAAATGCAGGTCCAAAAGTCAACAGTGAACTACAATTCGGAACGGAGGGAGTACATTAGATTAACTTTGAATGGGGGTCCCCAACCTTATCCTATCTGGATCCAATAGTACAAGCTTGTTGAATGATTTTGTATTCCAAAATTGAGGCTTTATTTTCTTAGTGGAACATTCCAATATGTTTGAATTTGTACTTGCTGAATTTATCTTGATTGAGGACCGATAAATCATAAATATACAATTTGGAAGAGTTTGTTTGATTAAGAGAATCTATAACCTGCAATTTTCCATTCTCGCATTAGATTAAGGGACAGTATTTTTCCAACCATTTAGAGTAAACTCAAATCAGACCTCAATAGACCAAAAAAAGTAGTGGTAGTCGACAAGTCGTTACGTTTTCAACCACTAGTACAATGCCTGTGCCTTGCTACAAAACTTTAAAGGGAAGAAAGAAAACATAGATCGTATGGCTAAATTTACCAAATATCTGAATATAACAATGAAGCAACCACTTTCTTTTAATGATGTTCAAAGCAAATGACACTATTATTTAGTGATGTTCAATGCAATTAACGTTGTATTAAAAGAAAACTAACAAGTTTGGTTTGCATGACATAATTCCATAGCTCCCCTTCTCTAAGCTCAATGATCCCCCAAATCTCATGGATACTTTCTTAGAATATTGCCTCTCTGTTGCTTGCAGCCTTTCACTTGGACCATCGGATGCTTTCTACACTTATTAATTGCCTTTATTTAGACAATACATCGTCGACTCCACTATCCTTACTATAATCAGACCGATCCAATCAAGGTGTATGTATCCAAGGCGGTAGCCAAAACAAGGTTAGGGATTAATTTTTCATGTAGTACATAACCAGAAACGTTTAGAAAAAGATTAACTATTAGCAACATGTTTCGTTATAATTGATTGCCATATAAAACTTTAAACCTATTGGGTAAACCTGATTGATTTGGATTAAATTACACATAATTTTACTAGCCAAGCGATTCTATGAACAATTATAGAGATGAAGCTTATAAGCTTCTTGTACAAGGTCAAAAACGTTCCAAGTGATCTTGCTCCTAACTTTATTGAACTCTTATGGATCCTGATGGATCCTCTTTATGGAATCCATGCCATGGAATTTTCGAGGCATAAATAATTAGTACATGGTATCAAACTGTGTCTTTCTAACCTAACAGGCAAAGCAATATTTGATTTTTCAGATTAGCAAACTGTGACATTGCAATTAGCAGGTGCACATAATTTATGTGAAAAGAATTAGCTGGTGCACATAAACCTGTAGAGACCAAGAACTCAGATTCAATGTATAAGAGAGAATTATATACCATCCTAGATAATCTTTTTTGTACCTGGGGTCTTTAGTCAAAATTGATCATTGGCGTTATAAATGAGTATCCAAACTACTTCACAAATTGGCATGCAATAATTAGCTTAAATTTACTTGTGATATTTAAACAAGAACTGCATATCATTGCAGTTAACTTTAATACTAAGAATATGATCCCACTAGATACCTGAAGGCAAGGGATTTGATATTTCGTTAGTAGAGAAATGATCCATCCATCCAGGAAGAAAATCATATACACATTAAGGCAAGAACTTTGACAAATTAAGTATCAATCTAGACTTGATACAACAAAAAACATCTCTATTATTTCCCTCTGTTAATGGAATATACCAATAATCCATGAACTCCAACGTTAATCCATGAGAAGATGTTATGTGCTGAAACTGCTAATAGTGTCATAGTGATTAGTTGTAAAGGAACACAACTTTGATGACAATAAAAAAACTATAGTGTACAGTGTAAAGGGACACATCTGCTATAGTGTCATATGATTTTGAAGCACTGTATTAGTTCATGCAGAAGGTTACCACCAACCTACAACTACAAGCAAAAATCGCATGCGCAGAACTTCAAAACAGTAAATATATTTCTCACCTCAGGAATCACAGTCCATATAATGCAAAGCGTATCAGGGTGGGTGGTCAGAGCAGGCTAGCTAAGTGGATTTCGTGATATTAATTCATCTACTTCCATCAGAAGACATCAATAATTTATCAAACATGGTTAGCGTGTCATAGCACTCGGATCTACTTGAGAAAACCGTAATAATTTTGTTTCCTGGATTACAATAACATATAACAAAAATCAGTCTCAACACATATGAAACAATTCAATTAGTGAAACTCGTGTTCCTAATTTTGACAAAACCAAGGATTACCAGCTTGACATATGTTGGTTCCTAGGAAACAATCAAACAATGAAATTTTGTGAGGCTCCGCTGGAAAAAAAAAGGCGAGGAGAAACCATAAGTATGTGTCAAAAGCTCATTTTGATATCAATTTGTACCTAGATAATACAACCATATCTTCGTTAGCTGCACTGGTAAACAAATTCTTAAGAGCCAGATTGGTCACAACATACCATGTCATGGCTTGATGCTAAACTGCGGGTATTAAACTTTGGTTAGTATTCACCTTCTAAGATATCCATCAGCTGCATACCCCTATGGCCCAGTGTGACAATTAGTAAACTGAAAGTGTAAGTAACCTGCCAAGGTCTATTTAAGGAAAATTGTTTTGCACAGGCCCTAAATTGTAAAGGAATCAACCACATAAATCAAATAAATATGGACAAAAAAAGATAGCAGCAAGACTAGGTGGTAAACAAAGCCAAAGAAAAATATAGCTGTACACTTGCACTTGCATTTGGTTAGGCCATGCATAGAAATAGTAACAAGGGAAATAAATTTGTGAAACAAAAATAGTAGATGTACCTTGGCTCACTCACTACTATTGGCATTTGGTTAGGCCATGCATGAAAGTTTAAAATTATCAATACAAACATTGTTCCTGAAAAATTCCAGCAGTCAATGGAAATATGTAAAATTTAGGTGAAGCGAGAACAAGTCATCCTACCATGTTCTATATATTTCCTGAAAAATTTAGGTGAAGGGAGATCACGCCCTCGGCGACCTTGTCCACCTGCAGGGTGGCGAGCTCCTCATCAAGCGCTGTGGCTAGCCCTGGGCAACCTGCCGACGAAGACCACGTCCTCGCCATCGTCGCCGACGGAGCGATTTGTCCACCCACGGCTCATGGACATGTGCAAGAAACAACGCACCTGGGCTTTGCCGTTGCGCCGCCCTCTTAATCTCGAAATTGAAAAACAACAATGGTGAGGAATCATCAGCAAAAAATTGCAAACTGTAATGGATTAATTCCATATATCAATTTTCTCAATTGTAAGCATCACTAATAAAATCCCACAAAAGAACTCACTAACAAGTTCCAGATAACCCCACCAACTAGTGGAAAAGTCCCTTTTCTACGGTCACAGGCAAGGCAAGGCAAGGCGGTGCAGTGTAGGGCCCAGGCAGCGTGGTGTGGCTCAGGGCCAGGGTGCCGTGGCGCGGGTCAGGGACTGGACGGCGAGGTTCAGGGGGCGGCATGGCTCGGGGCCAAGGTAGCTCGGGGATGGCGGTGTGGGACAGAGAAGTCGGTGCGCCACGCAGGGGGGAGATGGCATGAGACGGCGACACGCGGATGGTCGTCGCCACGACTGGGAAGGCGGCGGCGTGTTAGGGTTGGGAGTGAGAGGTGAGAGGTGGTGGTGAAGAGAGGCGCGGAAGGAGGAGCAGAGGTGGTAGGGTGTTATGATCTCAATTTCTGCAGCAATAGATGGGCGATGGCAGCAAGGGGCTACCAGCGCTGTAGATGGAAAAGAAGAAGACGACAACAAGAGATAAGATATCTTTTATTGCTTAACCTTTTGATTGGCCGGCTAAGCCCTTATATAATGGGTCGGCTTACAAGATAGAATAGCTAACAAACTAACCAACTCATAAAGAGATAAGATACAAATAGTTATCTAACTAAGCTGGATCGGATGGGTTAACAGGCCCATCCGTACAGCTTGGCTGCGGCCTACGGCTATGGCGCCGGGAATAGGTCAGGCCGAACCTGACATCTCCCCCGTCCACTGGAAACAGCGCGTCCTCGAGTTGGAAATCTGGATAGCGCTGAAGGAATAGGGCAGCATCCATCCAAGCGGTGTCGAGAGCGGGGCAATCTTCCCACTGAACCAGAACTTGACGAACCCCACGGATGACATGGCCTTTTAGAACAGCAGCAGGACGAGGCAGCACACGACCATGGTCCAATAGTGGCAAGGTGGGTGGATCAGCAGGTGGAGAACCATGAAATTTCTTGAGAACACCGACATGGAATACATCATGAATACGAGCATTGGGTGGCAGATGAAGACGGTACGCAACAGAGCCAATTCGTTCGATGATTCGATAGGGCCCATAAAAACGAGGGCTGAGTTTTCCTCGAGATACCGGTAAGGAAGCCATCAAGCGATGAAGAAGACGAAGCCAAACCTAATCACCCACTCCAAATTCCACCGGCTGATGACGACGATCATAATATTCCTTGGCATGATCTTGAGCTTGAAGAAGACGATCACGAATGTCGGCAATGAAAGCATCTCTGTCCAGCAGTAGGGCATCGACAGCTGGTACACGAGCATCCCCCTTAGTGTAAGAACGAATAGAGGGCAGCTCACGACCATAGACCACCTTGAAAGGAGTCTCCTGTAACGAGGATTGATAAGATGTGTTGTAGCAATATTCAGCCCACGGAAGCCAACGAAGCCATTGTCGAGGACGATCACCAGTGAGAGCGCAAATACAGTGCAATGACCTTGTTAGCAGCTTCTGACTGATTGGGGATGATAAGCAGAACTCATGCACAATTGAACACCGGCCAATTGAAACAATTCTTTCCAGAAAGTGCTAGTAAAGACCACATCTCTGTCACTAACAATAGAAGAAGGAATACCATGGAGCTTGACTATGTTATCAAAGAATATGCGGCTGACAGAAGATGTATTATACGGATGCGACAATGGAATAAAATGGGCATGCTTTGAAAATCTGTCCACAACAGTTAAGATCACAGATTTACCACCAACCTTGGGCAATCCCTCCATGGTTGATTGGGCACCCCCAATAGTTGAAGAAGACCAGCTGGATGGGGGTGTTCGGTTTTGTTTCGCTGACAGACCTCACAGGAACGAATGTGATTCTGAACATGACGGCAAATGTGAGGAATATGAAAATCAGCTCGTACCCGCTGAAGCGTCTTCTGCACACCTTCATGGCCTAAAGTATGAGCAGATTGCAAGATGGGAAGGACATGAGGCGAATTCTCTGGGACATATATGCGAGAGCCATACACAATCAAACCATCCCGCACCGACCAAGGCGTAGGACGACGCCCTTCCACAATATCAGTCCGAAGAACGCACCACTGATCATCCTTGAGCAAGGACTCTCGAAGTTCAGCAAAGAATGGCAATGATGGTCCAGATATAGCGTGTATTGCTGCTGCTGCACCCGAAATGCCATCACCATCACGTCGTGAGAGCGCATCCGCGACCACGTTTAATCGGCCTGGTCGGTATTCCACAATGAAATCATATCCAACCAGCTTGCTAGCCTACTGGTGCTGGGGAATGGTAGATAACCGCTGATCAAGGAGGTATTTCAAACTATAATGATCAGTGCAGACTGTGAAAGAGTGACCCCAAAGATACGGCCTCCAGTGGCGGACAGCCTGAACCAAGCCAATGAGCTCACACTCATAAGCAGCTAACTTGGTATGACGCGGAGCAATTGGCCGACTAAAGAAAGCTAGTGGCCCACCTCCCTGATGAAGAACAGCGCCAACCCCAGATCCAGATGCGTCACATTCCACGATGAAAGGAGTGTCGAAACTAGGCAATTGGAGAACTGGAGCGGTGGTGAGGGCGTGACGCAGGGCATCAAATGCCACTTGAGCTTCGGCTGTCCAAACAAAAGCCTCACGACGAAGAAGCTTAGTGAGGGGTGCCGCTATAGTACCATAATCCTTGATAAACCTGCGGTAATAACCAGCGAGACCGAGGAAACTACGAACAGCGTGGACCGATGCAGGCCATGGCCATTGTTGTATAGCATCCACCTTGTGTTGATCCATGGCAACACCCGAAGCCGAGACCACATGGCTGAGATAGGCGACTGACGTGGTGCCAAAAGAACACTTAGACTTCTTAAGGACAAGATGGTGACGCCGTAAAGCCTGGAATACCGCTCGCAAATGACACAAATGCTCGGCCCATGAAGAGCTATAAATAAGTATGTCGTCAAAGAAGACGAGCACAAAGCGGCGCAAGAATGGACGCAATATGTCATTCATTAGAGCTTGAAAAGTTGATGGTGCGTTAGTGAGCCCAAAAGGCATAACTAGAAATTCAAAGTGGCCCTGATGTGTGTGGAATGCCGTCTTGTGAACATCCGCGGAATGCATGCGCACCTGATGATACCCGGCGCGAAGGTCCAGCTTGGTGAAGAATTGAGCTCCCCGCAGCTCATCCAATAACTCCTCGATCACCGGAATAGGGAACTTATCCTTGATAGTTTGCTTATTAAGGGCGCGATAATCCACACAAAATCGCCATGAATCATCCTTCTTGCGGACCAACAGTACTGGGGAGGAAAATGCCGAAGTACTCTGCTGAATTGTGCCTTGGTGAAGCATCTCCTGGCACTGTCGTTCCAATTCATCTTTTTGAACCTGTGGGTATTGGTATGGATGAACTGCTACGGCGTTTGTGCCTTGTTTGAGGTGAATGCGGTGGTCATAAGGCCGTGTAGGTGGCAGTCCTTGTGGTTCCTTGAATAAATCCTCAAATCCTTCAAGCAACAAAGGCAGCAAGTCCCTGGTGTCCGTGGTAGCCATGTGATGAAGAGAAGTAGTAGTTGGCTGTCCTCGTAGAGTTACCAGCGCATCCCCTTGCCAAAATGCCATAGTAAGGCGATGGAAATCCCATGTAATTGGCCCTAACGTAGCCAACCATTGGACACCCAAAACCATTTGTAGGCCAGCTAAAGGAATAGAATAACAGTCCAGTGAGAAACACTCGGATCCTATCCGGAGAGGCACCGAACGGCAGATTCCAGTGCTATGAATGGCATCCCCATTGGCTACTGCAACACGCATGGGGTGTGAAGTGCACTGGAAAGGAATCTGGAGCTCCTCACGCACTGTTTCATCCAAGAAATTGTGAGTTGAGCCGGAATCGATCAGGGCCCGAACACGGCGTCCACCCACCTCCACTTCCACACTCATGGTTCTGCCGGTGTGGATGCCAGCAAGTGCATTCAATGAGATGGCGGGTTGCACTCCTCTGTGTCATTAGTGCTGTCCTCCAAGTCTTCGATCAAATCCAAGAAAAACAGCTTCTTGCACACATGGCCGGGAACGTATTTATCATCACAGTTGAAGCATAGGCCTAACTTCCGCCGTTCATCCATCTGAGCCCTAGTAAGTTGCTTGATCATACGGCCCCCTTGTGGTACTGCTGCCCCGTCGGCTGCTGGTGCAGACGATGATGTTGGCGGCCTGGGATTGGTCGTAGCTTTGTTCGCCTTGGACTGTCTTCCCATGAACTGCTGTACGTTGGCCTTGGTCTCTTCCTTCTCCATCTGTTTCTGTTCTTCGAAGACTCGCGCAAGATTCATGGTGTCGGCCAAGGAGGAGGGCCCGGCCATCTCCACTTGTGATCCTAATGCGCTGGATAGCCCTGCCGTAAACATCTCAATGTGGAGATCGTTGGGCAGATCAGCTTGGGGCAGCAGGGCTTGAAATTTTGCTTGATAGTCGGCGACGGATCCCGACTGTGTTAATTTCTTGAGCTCCTTCAGCTTGTTGCACCGTGCGGGAGGGCCAAAGTGGAGATTCAAAAGATCCTTGAAGCCTCCCCAATTCGGAGCCCCTTCCTCATCTTCGATCAGCGTATACCAATCCTAGGCGCTGTCGACCAGAAGGTAGGAGGCGATCATCACCTTGTCCGCAGCCGGTGTGCGATGTGCTCTGAAGAAGCGGTCACATCGGTTAAGCCAAGACAACGGGTCCGCTGTGCCGTCGTAGGTGGCGAAGACCATCCTCAGGTACTTGGGCAGCATCGACGAATCGTCTCCCCGCTCTGTGTGACTCGCTTGAGAATTTGCAGGCTTGACTGCCTTCTCCTTCCGCCGATCCACTAGGGTGCTGTTCGAGTCCTCGAGCAGCGCCATCCGGTGATCATGCCGCTCCAGTCGGGTGTTGAGGGTAGCTAGCTGTCCCATAAAGGCATCCCCGGCGGACTGTAGATTGGCAATATTCTTGTCGTTGACGGCGAACTTCTCGTGCATCATCTCCGTCAAATTGCTCACCGCCGCCATAATCTGGGCATTGGTGAAATTGGAACCATTGCCGGTCGCCATGCCGAGCGGCGACTGAGCTCTGATACCAAGTTGTTATGATCTCAATTTCTGCAGCAATAGATGGGCGATGTTAGCAAGGGGCTACCAGCGTTGTAGATGGAAAAGAAGAAGACGACAACAAGAGATAAGATATCTTTTATTGCTTAACCTTTTGATTGGCCGGCTAAGCCCTTATATAAAGGGTCGGCTTACAAGATAGAATAGCTAACAAACTAACCAACTCATAAAGAGAAGATACAAATAGTTATCTAACTAACTAAGCTGGATCGGATGGGTTAACAGGCCCATCCGTACAGCTTGGCTGCGGCCTACGGCTACGGCGCCGTGAATAGGTCAGGCCGAACCTGACACAGGGGAAGGGAAGAGGACAACTAGGGCGGTGTCTGGGTGGGTGGAGGCTGGGCTGGATTGCGGAGGGCGGCGGTGGAGGAGGAGGTGGGGCAAGTAGGTGCGGTTGAGACTTGTGAGGCGGTGACCTATAATTACGGGAGAGATTTAGGGAGCGCGTGGCTTCAAAATCGATAAAGGTAATTGTTGTCACCTAATTACAAGGGATTACGAATTTTGAATAGAACGTACCATCACCATAAAAGGCTTTTATGATTTGAAATAGACTTAATGAATAGAAGAAAAGTAACAGTAACCTATCGATTTCCAAAATCTAATAAAGAGCCATCATGTTCAGTAGTCACTGATGTTGACTAGTTCAGCCTTACTGAAGGTTGTCCTAGGCCTTGGTTGTTTCAGCTTAAATTAAAGTTGAGTTTTACTGTAACAAATTTGTTACTTTTGTATAAGTTGAATGATGTAATATTTTGTAGTCACTTTTGTGAAGTTTTAAATAGTTATTCTTAGAGTTCGTAAATTTTTTTTCATAATTTTTCTAACTCTTTAAAACATCTTTTAATGGGTTACAAATTAACTACAGTAAAACCCAACTTTAATTTAGGCTGAAACTAACAAGGCCCTAACCATCATTGTAGAAGATGTTGCTATGAAGGTTCATTTTTCCATGTTCTTTGTCCTTTGAGTTAATTTCTGTTTGTCACCATTGCATTGCAGTGTTAATGCCTGCAGGATTCTTTTCAATTTGTATGAGGTCATGTGGTATAGATATCTTTCCTTCATGGGAAAAACAAAGTTCTTATTGGATAACGTTCTTGGCGTTTACTACTGTCATGTTTTATGGAATTAGATGATTAAAGTGACGGAACATAATTACTTTCAAAAGTACTTCCCCTTTTGTGCGAATTGGGGAAGTATATATCTATTCTTAAGCAAACCCTTAAAGAATGCATAGCTTGCTATTTGAACCTTGGTTGACTTAGTGATATCATATTGGTTTTACAGTACTTTGGTTGAATCAGATATTAGTTATATTCAATTGGTTAATGTTCATCAGCACTTGTTTGGATTTCAATATGTGCTGGGCATGAAACAATAGCTCGAAACAGCCAAGAAAATATTTTGCTTGTGCTCGGATCTAGGAGTTGTGACTGGAAACAGAAAATAGAAATGCTGAACTTTGTATTGTTTGATGTATAAGAGTAATTGTTTCAACCTTCAACGAGCAGACTACTAGAATTATTCTGCATATACTTTTCCTTGTGTGATTTGTCAGTTTTTATTTTTACATGTTATCCAATGGTTTTCTAGTGCCTGATAGTCTCAAGATTGCAGTTCCTGCCCAATAGATGGTGCATGTACACGAGTACACGACTGCATCTAAATTTTTCCTTCTTTTTTGCAGGTTGGCAAGAGAGGCTGTCAAGATTACAGGATAGGATACGAATATTTTTTGCAGTTTTTTTCTGGATGTCACTGTTTTTCTGGGGAAGTGCTTGGGATGGAAGTAATAACTCAGGAGGCAAGAAGCGCCAAAGATCTCGAAAGAAATCCAAGTGAAGATGCTCTAGGAAAGGGTTAGCTTGCCATCTCTACGGTATATGTTTTTCCTTTGTTAAGGACATGACTCTTGGTGCATCGTGAATGTATAGGTACTTATGTGGAGATAGAGCATCATAAAGGTAGCGTAAGATATAATAGTGGTGCGAGATGTAATTAGTATTGCAAATAAAAATTTATGTTATATAATGAAGACAGGTAATCATTAGGTAAAAAAAGGTCCTATTCAGTTCTACAAACATATGATAAGCAGGAATGTTGTTTTTTGAGTAACAGGGAAGAAGTCCTGCCATTTTTAAATAAGAAAGCATAATAAGAAATGCACATCAAAATAAACGACCTTTTAAGTTTTTAACACACCAACAATTGCCATGACGCTACATTACTATCTATCATGGCCCTCTTTGATAGCTTGTTTAGTTTTAGTTTAGTTTTTGTTGAAAAAATTTAACCACCCTTGAAAGTGGTATAAAAAGGCTAACTAAATTATTAAAAAAATATTTTTGAGATCTTTGGAAAAAAAAACCTACAAAGTCATCTAAAAAATCCATCTACACACCAAGAGCAGTCAAGAATTTCGAGAAGAAAGTTTGGGGCTCGATTTTCACTTCATAGCTTCCAAATGGAGAAATCAATGGATTTTAATTTTTACCACAGATGGGTATATGAGTTACGCATCTTTTTCAACTGGAATCATTTCAAAATGATTTTTCTAAATTTTTCTAAAAATATTTTACTGACTGCTGCGCGGATGAAAGTCTGAACAGATTTGCAACAAGTCAAGAACTTGATCTCCTGTCTCTCATATGGTTGCAAACAGTATGACAAATCATATTAGCAACCTCAAGGCTTCATAGACCATCAAGAATCAGTAAGAAATCATCGAGACTCATCTCCAAATAAGAGCTTTAAAAAGTGGGAAACAAAAGAAAGAAAAAACTTGAAGCTAATTAACACAAGATGATCATGAAGATAAGAGAATTCATTGCATAGAAGTTGGGGATTACAAATCACACTCCATATAGTCACAAACACTCTAAGTGCCACCCTTACACACCCAACTCACCCTCTCTATTTCTGAAATTTTCAGCTCAAAGGGGATGAGGAGGAGGAGCTCCCGTCCCCCTCTATTTATAGCCTAAGGGTGAGATGCCATACACCCTATAGCCCATCTCCACCCTTCATTTGAAGATGAGGGGTGTACAAGTCACACACTACAAGACAATCCCGAGAGGGAATATTCTCCACATATTCCTTCAGGAAATATATTCGCAGCATCTTCGGTCGTCAGCCCACGCCTGGGCCCATCGGTCAGAACCAGCTTCGCCACCAGGTTACCGACGCCGCAGCCTCCAGCTGCCTCGGATTCCTTACCATGGCTAAGCTTCTCGAGTACACCACTTCATGTGACCAGCAGGTCATCGAACCCAGTCGCCTGCACGCCTCCGGACGCACCAGCCACCAGCTGTCCCCGCTCAGCATCAGCCACGTACCTGCCGATACCTGCATCAAAGAGGTGAACACATACCAAACAAAAACACCTGACCTCACTTGTAAGGTTAGTCCATCACAAAATTATCAACACAATAATCCATGACATCACAATTATGAAGCCCTAATACACGACGTGTCAGCTTAACAAATTCCACCAGACCATGTTCGATCAAAACAATTACCTAGCCCAAGCGCCCAAGCTCAGCACAATGGTCTGGTTTCAATTCCACGACAATTTCCACAAAATCACCCTTTAACATTCTTCAAAACACTTGAAATTCCATCTTATCACATATATTCATCATCAAATCGGGGTACCCTCCACATGGGTCTCAACACTCCCCCTTGATGAATATATTGGCAAACCCTCAAAAAATATTTTGAAGTTTTTGAATTTGTCGAACAAGGCATGTTGGAAATTCCGAATCACGTTTGGAGTAAAAGATAGGAACACATGTGTTCAAAATCTTCAAGTCGTGAAAGTCAAAACTTCCCAAGAAATTATCCCCCATTTTCAAGAAATGAATGTTGATGTATTTTTCAATTCTCCCCCTTTTTGGCAATGTAGACATCGAGAAATTTAAGGGAACAAGCACAAGGCGTGATGCAAATGCAAACGCAAGTCCTAGAGAGCTTTGAAAATTATCCTTGTGAACGTGAAGTACATGGTAAAGATGATCGAAACAATGCAATTTTAGTTCGGTGCTCACAAGTTCAAGAGATGCTAGTAAATTGATTTTTCGTATTGAAAGATATGACTTGGAAAATCACAATCAAATATCGCGGCATAACAAGGCATAAGGACGGCTTCAATAGAACACCACATGCAACCTTTTGAAATCCAAGTAGCTTCAAATCGACAACTCAACTAACTAGCATTTTAATTTTTTTGATTTTTTTTATTAAATTTAGGCGGGAGAGCCTCTAACCGAACAAATGACCGACAGTGCCCAGCGTCACACTGAAGGAATCACACGTCTCGGCTATCCGATTCCCTTCCAAGTTCATGCCTCTTGTGTGCAATGGCAAGCCATCTCGTAAAGGATAACCGGTGAAAACTCTTCAAAACTTAAAATTGCATATTTTTTGTTTTTCAACTTAGATTTGGCCAACAAAAGATTTCACCATGTTGCAAGTATGATTGAAAGAAGACTGCAAATGCCTCATCAAGCAACAATTTCCAAAAAGTGAAAATCTCATGCCACATCAAAGTTTTTTGGAAAAATCAAAATCAATGTCGTTTTTGAACTAGACACCAATTGAACGAGGTAGCACTAGCTGAAATGTGAATAGTCTCGATATCTTGCAAAGCCTAAATTCAAAAGCATAATATGCAAAGTTCCAAAATAAAAAAGAAGTCTATATGCTAATACAAAGTTTTTTGAAAACTCCCGCTCAACAAGTGAGCCAACAGTTTCATCCCAAAAGAATGTGCATTAAAACAGCAACAATGAATAAGGAGCCCGAAAACCAAGGAAATGCAACTGGGCAAAACACAAAGAATTAGGCAAGAACAAAAACCACTCAAGCTCAGACTGGCACTCATCTGCCGCCTGTGACTTACAAGGAAAGACAACTCTACACCTCGGTTACTAGAGATACGACACAGACCCTGTCTACGCAGAGACCTATAAGACTGTGTGGGATCAAACTAGCCAGAGGAGAGAATGAAGTTTATTACGCATGATAGCAACCTAAGCATAAGATTGGAGATCCGTGCCAAAGCACGCTAGAAGTCTAAGTGAAAAGTGTGCTGACAGCCTAGTATAGACTAACCAAGCCCAAATGCACCCCAAATGCAATGTGTCGGTATAATAAATACCGGGGTATAAAGAGTCCCTGAGAAGACCGGGCGAGGGCCCTACACGTCAGACGGGCGAGCAGGCCCCAGCATGTGGGCGAGCCCCACACGTCAGGCGGGCGAGCAGGCCCCAGCGTGTGGGCGAGCCCCTCAAGCGCCGGGCGAGGGCCCCACACGTCAGGCGGGCTAGCAGGCCCCAGCGTGTGGGCGAGCCCCTCAAGCGCCGGGCGAGGGCCCCACACGTCAGGCGGGCGAGCAGGCCCCAGCGTGTGGGCGAGCCCC